>VZTH01019023.1:73733-97280 GCA_013397815.1 Aleadryas rufinucha
CGCCCCCCTGTCCGTCCACCCGCAGCTCGGTGCGCAGGCGGCGGGGTGGGCTGCGGAGGTGGTGCCAGCGGCCGGCCCGCCCGCGGGAGGGAGATCCGCCGCCGCACCGCCCCTCTTGCTGATCTCCGTGCTGCCCCCATCGCTGGCCAGCGGCGGCGGGGCAGTGTCTGTGGCCGGACCGTGCTCGCCATGCTGCCGCCGGGGCTCCTCCGTCGCCCGCTCGCCGCCGCCGTCCGCCTGGCCCTGCCGCGCGCCGGNCAGAAGTGGTCCTGCAGTGTCCCAGTATCTGCCTAAGCCCCAGAAAGCTTCAGGGCCTCTGTTTTTCCACAGAAATCCGGTGTAGAGTGGGTCGATACTGCAGGCTCACCACTCAGTCGGGATCCTGTGGGGCTTTATAACAGCCCCTTGGAGGTTATAATAGCTCCTTGGGAAGTTGTGACTCACGGCAGCCAATTTAGATGTGTCATGCTGCAAAGGGCCATTGAGGAACAAGGCCTTTGGTCTTCACCTTCTGTATTCAAGAACCTCAGAGTGCAGCCAGTTGGGGGGTTGGGCTCTTCTCCCAGCTAATAAGTGACAGAATGAGAGGAAGTGGCCTGAAGTTGTCTAAACCAGGAGAGGTTTAGATTGGATATTAGGAAAAATTTATTCACTGAAAGAGTTGTAAAGCATTGAAACAGGCTGCCCAGGGAAGTGGTGGAGTCACCATCCCTGGAAATGTTTGAAAAACAGGTAGATATGTCACTTGAGGATGTGGTTTAGTGGTGGATATGGCACACCTGGGTTAACGGTGGATAGCATGATCCTAAAGTAATTTCTAAACCCAAACAATTCTGTTCTGTGGCTTGAGCTGCATGGTGCGCATGCCTGCAGATTCTTGTGAAATAAGACATGTCCAAAATCCATCCTGCAGCTGCCTCTGTGCAAATATGAGCTAAGGCCAAAGATGTGTTTTGGCCTTGATTTTTCATGTTTTATTTGAGAGGTGAGTAGCATGTTCCAGGCTATTGAGGCAGTTGCACAAATACACTTAGTCTGGGACTCCCAAACAGTTTTACCTAATATGAATAGTTAAACAGTTCTTGATCAGCCCTTGGGAAGCAGCCAATAAAGGGATAGGATGTGGACTTAAGCAGTCTTGTGTTGGGATGAATCACTCTTTTCTGAAGTGTTGGTATCTTTTTCTTTCTTTTGCCAATAATATGTAATTTGCAAATAGTGGTGTAAGATTTTAAGTAGAAAAAATGATGCAGTCGTGTGAGTTGGTTGGGTAAGCACAACACTGGCAGATATTGGCATTGCTTCCTCTTTGGTGGCACCTCACCAGCCTTGCTTTTGAATAATGTGTTAGCCAAATGCATCTTGCTGCCGACTTCCTGAGGAAGGGGTTGAGAAAAGGAAAATCCTGCCTTGTTATGAGCTAATAATTAAACAGTTGAGTGCATCAAATAAAAGACGCATCCCAGTCTGTTGCATTGCCTAAAGGAGTGGCAGCAAATAACGCACGTGGGAACTATTGCCAAAGAAAAGTGTCAAAAGGCACTTTTTTTGTAGTGGACATCATGAAGTAAGTACCCCTCTCTCAGCCTGCAGTAAAAGATCCTTCTATAATACTGCATTAATTTAAAAAAATCAGTCAGAATACAAGTTTCTGGCTTGAGAATTATTTTTACTCATTTTTCTTAGCATTTTCTTTCAGGTGCACCTTGCTACAGGGTCCAGACAAAATAATGGAATTTTCTACGAAATTCGCACATATGATATTAAGCCGGCGAAGATGAAGGAGTTTTTGGAATTGGCCAACAAGCACTTTCACTTTCGCACGGCTCACTCGGAGCTGGTGGGATTCTGGTACTCAGACCTGGGAGCGCTGAATAAGGTGTTTCACATTTGGAAATACGGTATGGTCAGCATCCCTTTGTGCTGCTCTGCTCTCTGTGTGTTCCCTGTCTCCTAGGCAAGAAGGTGAGGGGAATGCTTACCTGGCTTTTATTTGTTGCTCTTATTGTAAGGAGGTGCTCCAAGAACGCTTCAGAGCTTGTCAGGACAACTTTGACGTGTTGGGATGAGAAAGTTACAAATGTTCTTGAACAGCAGTCTCTGCTCAAAACAGGTATAGAGGAATTGTGGCAGAGTGTTTCCTTCATGGCAAATATTTTTAACTTAGGGCCAGTTCCACAGATGTCTAGAAACTTTCAAAATGAACAGAAAAAAGGAAATATGCACAGCAATGCAGTGTGTGTATGTTTATATGCATGTATAATTGTTCTTGTATTTTAGCTCAGAGTACCAGTCACTCCCATAAAAAAATGAGCATGCAGTTTGCATGCTTAAACTCCTTCTGCAGTGGGCCTGTACTGAGGTAGGAAGCCACTCCACCAGGTCTGACTTCTCAAGTGTGCAGTGTTCTTGTTGCAGTTTTAGCCTTGCTAGCAATAGGATTTTTGCAGTATAATCAACTTTTTATGTTGTTGGAGTTGGTGCTGACATGGAAGGTGCAGGTGAGCCAAAAAAAGCTACAATTACGCCAAAAACTAGATGTAGTGGCTGTGGTTTTTGTGGAGCCCAGAGGAAGGTGATACTTGGGTTACAGAGGAGTGGGAAGGCACACTGGTATAATTCCCCTTGAACATCTGCTGCAGTCCAGGTATATCTGCATGTTGAGACAGTGTGCTCATTGAAGTCCAGTGCGTTCACAGTACCTGTTTAGATTAAAGGATCGCCCCTTTTGTTTTGGAGGGTTGAATCATGGAATCGTAGACTCAGAGAATGGTTGGTTCATCACAACCATGTTGCTCAGGGCCCCATCCAGCCTGGCCTCAAACACTTCCAGGTTTTGGGCATCCACAGCTTCTCTGAGCAATCTGGCAATCTGCTCCAGTGGCTCAACATTCTCACAGTGAAGAATTTCTTCGTTATATCTAATCTAAATCTTGCTCCATCTCAGAAGGTATTTAAGGCCAGGCTGGATGGAACTCCGAGCAACCTGGTCTAGTGGAAGGTGTCCCTGCACATGCTCAGGGGCTTGAAACTAGGTGGTGTTTAGAGGTCGCTTCCAATCCAAACCATCCTGTGATTCTAAATCTACCCTCAGTCAGTTTAAAGCCATTTCCTCTTGTTCCATCACTACATGACCTTGTAAAAAGTCCCTCTCCAGCTCTCTTATAGGCTCCCTTCAGGTACTTGAATGCTGCTGTAAGGTCTCCCTGGAGCCTTTTCTTCTTCAGGCTGAATAGCCCAAACTCTTTCAGCCTGTCTTCGCAGGAGAGGTGCTTGAGCACTTGGATCATCTTTGTGGCCTCCTCTGATATCAGTCACTCTTCACTCTTCCACTGAAGCTGTAACCCCATCACAGAAGGCCACCAAATTTGTCAGGCACAATTTGCCCTTAGTGAAGCCATGCTGGCTGTCACCAATCACCTCATGATCTTCTATGAGCCTTCTCATAGTTTCCAGAAGGATCTGCTTCTTGATCTTGCCAGGCACAGCGGTGAGACTGACCAAGCTGTAGTTCTGCCGTTCTTCCTTATATGCCTTTTTAAAATGGGCTGCCGTAACTTCTCAAATGTGATGGATAGTGGCTTAACCACTTCCTCTGCCAGTTTCCTCAGAACCCATGAATGTATCTCATCGAGTCACATGGACTTGTGCACCTTCATGTTCCTTAGATGGCCTCAAACCTGACTTTTTTTCCTACAGCAGGTGGTTCTTCATTCCCCCAGTCTCTGCCTTTGCCTTCTGTGACTTGGGTGGTCTGGCTGGAGCACTTGCCAATGCAAACCAAGGGAAAAAAGGACATTGAGTACCTCAGCATTTTTCATGACCTGGGCAGCCATGTCTTCCTTTTCCTTCAAGAGAGGGCCACTCCTCTGTCATTGAGTTCATTTGCATTTATAAATTGTCCTGCTTCTCAGAACATTTTAGTCTTGGCTATTGCTACTATCTCTAAATAATAATAAAAAAAAATTAATAATCTATGGGAAACTTCTAAAATGCAAAACTAAGGGAAAATCGATACCTTTTGTTTCCTAACAGTGTTTTACATGTCTAATTGTGGTGGTTCATCCCCCCCCACCCTGAGACAACACTGTGATCTGAGAAATGAACAAATTTTACAACATCCTTCCTCCTTAATTCATCAGACCCCTGGTTACATAATTGCTATATTTACCTCTTAGTCCCAAGATACTGATATTTCTCAAGGTTCTTCCCATTCTCAGACGCTGGACTTTTCTTTTGTAATATTGGGAGCTGTCTGCATAAATATATTGCTTAAGATACCATTGCAGCCTAAGCAGTTGAAATTCAGACACTCTTAATTAAGTGGCTTTGTTTTTCATTAAGAAAAAAAAAATGAAGAAGAAAAGGTTTAGCTTTTGGGCATTTAACATCTTTTTATGTAACTGAACACACAAACATTACTTCTACACTTTTAATGTCACTTTATATAAGCCAAACCACGTTTATTAATTTTTTTCTTGGTAGGCTATTACTTCTCCTGAATTTTTTTCCACTTCACTTCCATATCCACTGTGCTTTCTCCAAATCTTTTCCTCGGTAACTGTTGTCATCTTTTTTAACAGTAAAATTGCTTAACCTATTTTAACTCTTTTGTAAACTTTCTTGGAAAATTTCATTTGGCTTGAATCTGTTTTAATCTGAGAGCTAAAGCAGATTTCAAAGAAAGTTTTGCAGAATTTAAAGGAAACTTACCACATCTGCTACGAGCTAAAATTATGTCTAAAAATACTAGTTCCAAAATCAGATAAGTGCAGTTTGCCTTCTTTTAATTACACATTTTGATTGAATCTGATGTGACATTAAATGCACTTTTCATGGGGTTTTTTTTTCTTTCTTACAGATAATTTTGCCCACAGAACAGCAGTCCGGCATGCACTAGCCAATGACAAAGACTGGCAGGGAAAATTCATCTCTCTGGTTCTCCCCATGATAGAGAAGCAGCACAATGAGGTTGCTTATCTGGTGCCCTGGTGTCAACTTGGGAAGCCTCCAAAAGAAGGGGGTGAGCTTATCTTTACTTTTGCTGATTAAAGTTACCGACACTAACAAAAAATGGCTTAAAGTTTAAACCAAGTATTGCAGTTTCATGATCCTTTATGTAACAAATGCATGTACATGCACTCATGTGGAAAAGGTGACATAACACAGATGAGGGACAGAGTTTTTAAGAAGGATTTTACATTAACATACATCAGTAACTGACTAGAGTCCTGATCATTAAGGTTGTTAATGATCAGGATTGTGACTTGCTAAATGAACATGCAAAATGGCAATGCCATAGTAGTGGTCAGAGCAGTCATCCTGGACTTCCTTTGTCTATCCATCAGTGAGAGGGCATTTCCTGGATAATGGTTGTTCTCTTTCACAGACATTCTCCTCTTATCAGTTTGCTTTGATGTTACTGCTTTTTTCACATAACGGTTTAAAAGATTCCCTACTTTTTTAAAGATACATGAAAGTCCAACATACTCTGTAACAATCATAGGTTAGATGTAGAACTGATGTCCCTATGTATTTTAATTCACTCTGTAGCAAATTTGATGTTAATAGTATTGACTATTGCCCTGTTTATGAACATTGGCAGACTTTGTTGCATGAAGTGACAGGGAACAGACCTTGCTTCAGCCCTCAGCACTTGTATAGATACAGTAATCTTTGTTCTTTATTCCCTCAGGATTTGGAATTTTATGCTGCTACTGTTGAATTTGAAAGCTGTCCAGTTTTCTCTAAAATCTGGAGAGATGACTTTTCAAACACTTGTAGTTTGTCTCCAGCCCATTGCTGAAGAATGACACCAGACACTGCCAAGTAGTGTCTGGCTTTCTGTTACTGTGTCAGCAATTGTGATCTGAAGTAACTACCTGATCGGAAAGAAGACAAGTAACTTTTAGCAGGACTGGAGTTTTTTAGCAAATTATGCCATTTCTCTACAAATAAGGGAGATTGCTTGGCACAGCAGAGGTGCTAAACTAGTCCTGCTGTGTTGGTTATGCTGTCTGATCTTACCGTGACCAACTGCCAGGAGTCAAAGGGGTTTGTAATGTCATAAACCACTTCAATGCCAGAAAACATCACCAGTCTTAGAAAAGACACTCAGCATTGCTCAAGCAGCCACCCAAATCCCTCAAATAAGTATGAGCACTTGTGATACCTGCAAAGTAGTCTGAATCTCCCACAGTTTCCATGCAACACTGAAAATTGCTAAGTTGGGTGAAGCCCTCTGTTCTTCAGGGCCCTGGTACTTACATTTACACCTGAACTAACTGCAGTTACTGAGCCTGTGCTCTGGTGAGGCTCTGGAAGCTGTGAGTTCTTGTGCATGTTGGGAGGAAGGGGCAGTTTTCTGCCATCCCCAGATGGCAGGGAAATGTCATACTGGTTTCACAGCAAATAGATCATGGCCATGACACACTGTTCAAGATCTGGTATACTAATTTGTATTTCCTTCCTTGTGGTACTGTTTGCCTTTTCTTCTAGGGGTATATGAATGGGTTACTTTCCAGATGAAGCCTGGTGGGCCAGCATTGTGGGGTGAAGCATTTCGAGCTGCAATCAATGCTCACATCAACACAGGATATACCAGGCTGATCGGTGTTTTCCACACAGAGTATGGATTACTTAACACAGGTACTCACCAATTTCTGATACAGACTTTGGCATGGGAAGGGGCAGAGGAGCAAGCCCCCGTCCTAGATCAGGTTGCTGAAAATGTTGGTGTGGATCATCAGAGTCCTGTAAACAGTCCTTGAACCCAGCTTTGTGTATTGGATTATAGGCTTAAGCCAGTTGCCACAATCTTAAAAGACTCTCAGATCTGGTGTTAAAGTCAAACCATGTAATGGCTCAGTAAAAGATTATCCCACTACTGGCATGCCTGGAGAATTGTTTCTGCTAACTGCAAGGCATGTAACAGATGAAGGCAGATTGCTAGGACTTACAGTACATGTTGTATTGCAGTGTAATAGTGTTCAGCTGACTTTATTTGTACTCACAGTCCATGTGTTATGGTGGAACGAGAGCCCAGATCACCGGGCAGCAGGAAGACACAGTGCCCATGAAGATGCCAGAGTCGTAGCAGCTGGTAAGACATGATGGATCCAGAGAACTCACCTGTGTTATCTGTGTGCATGCTGAGAAAAGTATTACTTTTCTTTGGAATACTGTCTTAATTAACATGCATTTCATTTTAGTGCGCGACAGTGTCAGATTCTTGGAGTCCCAGCAAAATGTGCTTCTGATTCCTGTGCAATGCTCACCGCTGAAGTAACTTTCTTCTAAAGGATGTAACTGATAGCGGAAGAGACAAGATGGAGGTGCTGTCAGCAAGTGACATGGATCCCCATACCCTCATGAGCTTAGCTGTTCTTCAATTGACAAAAAATGGATGCAAAATGCTGATCCACTAGCAATGTAAATCAGCACTCTAATACCAATTGTTAAACAGAAGTTTGTGGTGATGTTCCTACATCTCCAGGAAAAAGAACTTAAGCCATATCATGCCATGCTTCACCAATTTTTTACTTTAATCCCTAAATTCTTCATACTTTTTGCATAGCTAGATCACTTATCAAACTGAGTAAGCTAAGTGCTCTTGTCCAGCATTCCAGCCAGGAATGGCATCGTTTTTATAATGTACTTTGATGCCTCTTATAATATCTTAGTTATTCCATACAGTTTAAGAAGGAAAGCTCTCACATATATCTTACCCAATTATGTTTTAATCAGACTTCTCATTGGGATGCTTTATATTAATTCTGAGCAATGTAAAACATCAGTGCTGCTGGAATTGCACTTAAGCGCAAGAGTGGGGCTGAACCCTAATGAGCTCTGCCATGAGACTTTTACTTGGTAACTTATGGCTCACTTCAGCCTTTTCTTTTTTTTGTTCATTAAACACTGCCTCAAAACTGTGAGTTACCCAAACAAGCTTTGTCTTGGATATTTCAGTATTTGTTTAGGGTGCTAAAGCTAATTAGCTCTTCTTGTTCAATTGTGTCATCAGACTCAGCTGATTTACAGGTGCTGTAAATTTCATTCTTTGAAATACGCTTTGTCAGACTGTTAAAAGCTAAATAAATGAGCATAAAGCATTAATTTTTAGTGTTTGTGGCTCAAGCTCTTACTGTTTTTAAACTGTGAAATGATAAATCCCATTCTCCAAGCATGGTACCCATTTTGCAGGTCTTGCTTACCTTTTGGTCAACAACACGTTGCTTTAGAACCAGTAAGCTAGTGAACAGCAGTACGGCAGAGGGCACATGGGCTGAGAAGTCAAACTTCTATTTTTTGTACAGTGGTACAGAGCACCCTCTTCTGCAATTTATAGTTATTGACTATAAATTGCAGAGCTCTTGGGAGGCTTTTCTACATGTTAATCATGGACCTGCAATGAGCAATGGAGTATTGAAGTATCTTTGATTATTGCTTCTTTAAAGTGCATTAAGGTCTCACAGAAAGCACTAAAACCAGCTCTAGGCCATTATGCTTGTGTCCAAGGTGGGTGGATGGGATGTGGCTGCTGTAGTTAAGGGGGTGTTGCAGGTCCGAGCTGCTATACCCATGTCTACATACACTGCTCCCCCCAAAGCCATGTTTTTAGTATTCTCAAGGTGGAACAAACATGTCCTCAGAGACCATGTCTTACATTTTACAAATCAACTTTTTAAGGTACAAAGAGCTGATGAGCCAGCATTATCATTCAGAACATTGCCTTACAACAGTTCTCTCAAAGGAAGACTTTTTTTAGTAACAAAAAATGGGCTGAAAAATGGGGAGAGAGAGTTAGGAAGACTTTTTTTTTTTTCATTTGAATGTAAGAATTGTTTTACTGGACTTTTTTGTTCAGGTTTTTTTTTTAATTAAAACTATTTTCTTAACACCAGCATTGAGAGTAAAGAATATTCAAGATGTCAGAGGTGTGCTTTATCCTGAGGTACTAGCTGGACGCTAGATTAAAACAGAAAACCCAGGAAATTAAGAGGGCTGGGCAACCATCAACCGCATGAAGTTCAACAAGGGAAGGTGCCAGATTCTGTACCTGGGGTAGGGTAACCCTGGGTGTACAGACAGGCTGGGAAACAGGATGTTGGAAAGCAGCAGGAAAGGGCCCTGGTGGTCCTGGTCAGTGGCAAGTTGGACATGAGTGAGCAGTGCCCTGGCAGCCAGGAGGGCCAGCCTTGTCCTGGGGTCCATCAGGCACAGCATCACCAGCCGGGCAAGGGAGGGGATTGTCCTGCTCTGCTCTGCACTGGGGCAGCCTCACCATGAGTGCTGGGGGCAGTTCTGGGTGCCACAATGTAAAAAAGATACAAAGTCATTAGAGAGGGTCAACAGAGGTGGTGAAGGACCCTGAGGGGAAGCCGAATGAGAAGCATCCAAGGTCCCTTGGTCTGTTCAGCCTGAAGGAGCCTGAAGGGAAACCTCATTGCAGTTACAACTTCCTCGTGAAGGGGAAAGGAGGGGCTGGCACTGATCTCTTCTCTCTGGCACCCAGTGACAGAACCTGAGGGAGCAGCCTTTAGTTGTGTCAGGGGAGGTTTAGGTTGGATATTACAAAAAGGTTCTTCACCCAGAGGGTGGTTGGGCCCTGAAAGAGACTCCCCAGGGACGTGGTCACAGCATGAGCCTGACACGAGTTCAAGAAGTGTTTGGACAATGCTCTCAGGCACATGGTGACTCTTGGGGATGATGTTGTGCAGGGCCAGGAATTTAACCCGATGATCTTTTAGGGTCCCTTCCAACTCAGCATATTCTGTGAAATTTTAATTAGCTTCTTATTTCAGGATGAGTTTTCCCACTGAGTGTAACTTCAAGAACTGGTTGGATACTGGAACTTGGTTGATAGTGATACTATAGGCAGCAGCAGGCAACAGTTCAGTATCAGTTTTTCCTTGAGCAATCACACCATTATTCTGCTTTCATTTGTAAACTGCTGCTCAAAATCAACCAAGTGTATAGGGTGTTTTTATCAAGGAAGAGCAATCAGCAACTTGCATCTCTGTAATAAAAATTCAGAGGCAGGTACTTGAGTTGGGATTTAAACATCCAGAGAAATGTGTTGCTTTGCAGTTGGATTTGACAGTTAACCAATCACTTGCTAGAGACCTTTTTATTTACTAACTTTAGAAGCTTAATGTAGCACTTTTATATCTTGCATCTCCTCATTTACCTGAAAATACTATATCTACTCTGTACTAATTTTTGGAGCTACTGCTTATGCATCAAAGTTCCCAACAAAATAAAACCAGGCAAATCAAAAGCTTCTAGCAGTGCTCCTCAAAACAACAAATGGAAAAATTACACTTGTGAAAACCAATAATGCTACAACAGCTTTATTTTTTACTTAATACAAGGCAATTAGAGTGCCTCTTAATACTTCACATAACAGATATTAGCAAATACAAATATATATACTTTTTTTTTGCTTTTAATGAAAATGTCCATTTAAGGATTTAACTTAGAAATTTCAGCTGTGAAATCTCTTTAGATTTTTGCAAAGTCAACAGATATTCCAGTGCAAAAATAGACCCTATTACAGATAGCATAAAGTGCTTGGAACAAAGGACCAACTATAATTCAGGAGGGAAAGATAAGCACAAAGTGGTTGTTTAACCATGGGGAAAATACAACTCCTTACTGAAATACAAATGTACTACAAAGAGGGATGCAACATGTCAATAGTACTGAAGTTAAAATAAGTTAACACCTCAGTGCAGTTTCATTATCGAGTGGTTCACATAATGTGTGACTCTAGAGTGATTTTTCCCCAACACATACTTGAATGAGTAAAAATTAGTGGCTGTCTGAATGAATTCCATGACAGATCTTCATGCCAGTGTTGCATTATGCTGTCTGTTCAATACAAACAATGCAGATCAGAGCTGTTAAGTAGTTTGGTTAATATTCACATTTACTGCAACATTTTGTCACAGATAGCAGACCCTGTAAGCATGACAGTCATGGGGCAATAGAACTCAAGGATCTTTTTGGTGGGCTAAGGAAAGTGTATTACCATGTGACTCTTGTTTCCTGATACATGAGTAATTTACATGAGCAGTTACCAAGAGCAAACCACAGCCCTTTCAGGACCAAATCTGAATCCTCCTAGAATTTGTTCTAGCTCTACATGCACTACTAGTTTGGTGCAGTGCAAAACCTTAGCCCTTCATTTCAATTATTTAATGCTGATTTGTAATAGTGCCTTTTAGCAGTGGGAAGCCTCCAGAACATGCTACTTGTTTCAATGATACTGCAACATACTTGCAGCCTATTCTGGAGTAGTCATGGCTGTAAGTCTGCTGTTTCTGCACCTGGAACTCTACTGTACTCATCACCCTGTAACCCATCCCCATAGAGTGACGATGCCATAAAGGTAATAACAAAGCATGTTTTAAGTGAGGTATACCAATCCCCTTTACACTCCTTTTCTCAATCCCCTTAGCAATGAATTATACAGATTAAAAAAAAAAAGTATGAAAAAGGCACTTCAGCAGAGCCTGTAGTAAGCTCTTATTTTACCTCAAGGCAGGACACAGAGGGACAAGGAACTAGTTTTAACTGTGTTTTAAAAATGTTGAGTTGGTCAGTGTTACCAAGTATACTTGGAAATATGTAATCAGTCTTCTTCAGGCTCATGCCAGCCATTTCAGTGTTTGCTGGGCTGCTAGGGTCATTCACAGAAGAAAATGATCCATGATTGATTCATGGAGTAGCATCAAAACTAGTGCAGAACCCGTGTGAGTATTTAAGGCAGAGGCATGACATACAGAACAGCTCAGGAACTGCACTTGTGTTCAAACCACATTACTGAACCAATTTCCAAATGCAAAAGCAACACAGAGGGGCCCTAAAAGCATACTGTACCATGACCGTTGTACAGTGTGAACAAGAATTGGTTGTTCTTACTATATCATTTCCCCTCTAATATTAGTCTGGCTTTGTAAGTCTTGAAAAATTGACTGATGAACTGCAGCACTATTATTTTGAACTCTCTTTTTTTCAGGGGGATTTTTACTGAAACAGTTGTTTGGCACATGTGTAATAAGGGTGTTATTCTCCAGTTAGGGCTCACCTAATGACTGAAACTACACTGCACAACAGAAGCAGAAACTTACATATTAATGTTATACCAGTTTCCAGACAGGGAAATTTTAGGTGAACAACTTGGAGTTGTTTGCAGATAGCAGCTCATTGCTAGAATCTGGAACATGGTCAGATCATGAATGCAGCTATCCACCACACAGACAGAAAGAGAGCATAGCATTACAGGCATAATGTAAAGAAATACCGTGGCTACAAAGATCAACTGAAAGCATTTTCAATCCCTAATTATGCTACCTACCTATTTAAAGTCATAAATAATACTGTTAAAAAAAAAATCTACATCTTGTTTCTAGTTTTTTCTGGCAAAGCCAGAAACAGCAACATGCTTGTGCTAAGCAGTAATTCCAGATGATGGGTACCTTTCTGGTGCAAAGCAGGGATTAAAGAGCAGATATTACAAGTCTGAGTGACAGCTCATGATTTAGAATTTGCTCTTGGCATTAGCAGCTTGTACAACTACTGAGTTTGCTGCTGTGGTCCAAACCCTAGGTCTGCTTCTCACCTACTTCTTCCTACTAGACATTCATGCAGCTGCAACAGTACCTCAAAGGAGCAGGAAAGTACTTAACTGCACAAACACCTAGTCAGAGTATGCTGTTGATTGTGATAATGGTGGGATGATCATGCATTTTGAGGGTCACAGTTCTGCGTATCACCACCTGCTGATGTACAGTTATGATGGCCTCTCTCTTGCCATCCCACCTGCACAGTACTGCTTTGTGGCCTCAGATTTGTCACCACAGACCTACACCAGTCTAGAGAAAGCCAGCTGGTCACGTAAGTTTTCACAACCTAGGGCTACAACACTGGTGGCGACTTTTCTTGCCACTGACTGTTTTGGTGCATTCATTGCCAGCAATGGATATAGCACCAGCACATTCCCACTCCTGACATGAATGTTCTAAAGACTAAAACATGCATGTCTAAAACATCTGTAAATAACCACTGGCCATGATTCCTCAATGAATTATTTTAGCAACCCTAATACAAACATACTGTACAGAACAAGATACAATATGGTTGAAAGCCCACAGCATCTTGTGGGTGCTTTACCACAGCTTCAGAGTTATACTGTAATGAACTAAGTTCAAGTCTTTCACTTGAGAACAGTACAAGACGACTCCATGAGGCACTGCCCCTGTAAAGGAATTGGTTTCATTGCATTGAATTGCATTGCATTGAATGGTTACCAGTAGAGTGTCCAGATGCTTTTCCTCTAGCTTCTTTGGGAGTATCCTATCCCATGAAAAGGAAGTTTGCATTCTGCTCATCATTTCTTTGAAGAAATTGGCTCACACACAACTTTCTTTTACCTTCTCATCTTGCAGGAAGGAGTTAAGGATTGCAATGTCTACCACAGTCTGGTTTTTGTGCAATGACAGGTCCTTAGTATGGTCGTCGTCACTTTGGTCCTTAGCAAAATTTACAAAAACCTGCAAGAAAAAAGGCCATTTCACATATCACCATAGTATTTCATTAATTCATGGCATTTTAAGCACGGGGCATCCTGAAATAGTCCTGGGATTCAGTACTTTACTTTGTTTAAATGTCCTTTTAAGACAGGTCAATTAAATTGGTGGATTTACTCCTACCTCTGCAAAAGAAGCTTTTGGCATCCAGGCTACTAAAAACTTACTTGGTCAAGTGTGGTCTGAGAAACAGAGTAGTCTTCTATGTGGAGTCTCTTTTTGTTCTGGGAGAGAATACTGAATATTTTGGCCAGGGAGGATGGTGAAGAGGGAAGTTGGTACTGCAGCATATTCCGATGTTTTTCCTTCAGGACGCTTCCAGGGAAGGCATGCCCAAAGAACTCCTCAACAGGCTTCAGGTCTGGGTTTGCCCCTGAAATTCTCACCACTATGGTGTAACCATCTCCAAACCTGCAAACAAAAATGTCAGCACAAGAGTTAAGTGCTTCTGAAATACAAGTGAGGCTAAAAATCCAGCAGCATTTCCCATAGTCAGAACAGCAATGGAAATGCTGCATGAGGAGCTAAGCCTAACTGCATCTCCCTAAAAATGCAAACAACTCTGTGGTGTAAGCAAAAAGAAAACACCTACCTGTTCTTTAGATGCTGGACACTGCCCAGGCACCTGAATCGCCCATTGACCATTATCGCCATTCGAGTGCACAGGGCTTCACATTCTTCCATGCTGCAGGCAGAAGTAACTTCATTAGTACTGCAAACAGCATTGAAGGGCAGAGCAGAAAGGCTGAACTTAGCACTCAGCCCTGGCAGATGTAAAAGCCAGTGTATGACCCAAGTGGGCTGTTACTTACCTGTGAGATGTGAGGACCACTGATCTCCCCTCCTTGATTACACTCAGAGCACAGTTCCACAAGAAACGACGTGCTTTGGGATCCATCCCTGTTGTTGGCTCATCCTGCAAAAGGCACACAAAACCGATTACACTGCTACATTCTACTGACAAATTCCTCATCTTTGAAATGACCTGTCCATTCTGATTATGGAAGCATTGAAAAGAAGCAAGTTTGACTCATTTTCTAAAATGAGAAAATAATTTATGCTTTGGATTTAAAATTAGTCTTCATTTGAACTTGTTTTTCTGTTTTGCAAGAAAAACATTGATGAGCAAAGGCTGCAGACTCACCAGGAACACCACAGGTGGCCCTCCAATGAGGGCAATGGCTGTGGAAAGCTTGCGTCTGTTCCCTCCACTGTAATTCCCAGCGTATTTTTCTCCGTATTTCACAAGGCCCAGTTTCCGAATTGCCCACTCACCAACCTATGACAGACAGCACATCACCATCTTGAATCATGCATAGCAACATCTGCACAGAGATTTCTCTTACAAGCTTTGGCTTCAAAAGCAGCTTTCAGAAGGGCCATCCATCTGAGGATTTAATGTGGCATGGATATGGGTTGTGAAACACCCTGTGCACCTCTGGATCAGGATATATGTAACCCTGTCCCCGGAGGAGGGAGGCCTGAAAAACCAAATGGCTGCAGTTTATCAGCCAGTGGGCATGAGTTCAACATCAGCTGAGCCACGTTACCCAACGGTCTAGTGCTCTTAGCAGCACCAGTTTCTGTAAGATCTCCTATTCCTGCGAGCTTACAGCAGGGACATGGACACTACTGACACACAGCAATCACACTGTAGTGCATCTCAGCCCTTTGGACAAATGGAATCTGGATTGTTATTCAGTAGTATCCATAATGGTGCCAACAGGCAGGCATTGCTGCCCTGCAGACTAAAACATGTTATGGGGAAGAGATTCAGCTACCGCTCAAATCACACTCAGAAACGAGTCCCCTTTTTATATGCAGCTGGTGAGAACATCACGTGGAAGAACTCGGCAGCAATCTTAGGAGGAGCTTGCAGGTTTCACCCTTCATGTCTACCTTCACAGAAGGATTCAAGCTCCTTGGACATACCCTAGATATCATCGACCTACAGCACCCAGGTCTCATACAGTAAAAATTGTTAATTACAGGAAACAGAACTGAGAAGGGTGCGGCATGGTACTGGCAGCTGTCATGAATTGCCTGAGGACTATCATTGTAACCTCATGTCTGAATGCTGAGATAGCAGCACTTTAGTGATGCACCATGATCAACTGGAAAGCTGTAAAAAGTCAGCACAAGGCTTCTGCTAAGCTGTAGAGTGTTTGCTTCTGGGGACTTTAAAGAATTAACACTTGACAGCAGGTGAGGTTCTGCATGACCTACAGCTCCACAGCCCTTAAATTCTTAAAGGAAAAAAATTGTTTAGTGGAGAAGAGCATTCACTATGAGAACATAGGACCCAAATTATCTGCCCTTCCATTTAGTCCACTTTTCCAGCCAACACTGAAAAAACATGGCAACTCTTGGGTTGCCCTGAAGGAAAGGGGGGCAGATTTCACCATACAGTATCTTCAGCAGCTTCACATCATGGCATTACATGAGTTGCAGGGAGGGTGCATGCAAGCAAGAACTTTCAAGTTGGTCACTGCGGTGGGTCCTATGGTATTTCATTTACCTTGCAGACTTCTTTCTCTGGAACACCTCTCAGGAGTGCAAAGAACTCCAAGTGCTCTCGCCCTGTCAGCAGTTCATTAACAGCATCAAACTGTGGGCAGTAGCCCATGTTCTGATGGACTTCTTGGATGTTGGACAAGATACTGTAAAAGAAAAAACACTTTGTTAGGATTTCATGAGCACATGCTGCTATTTTAGATGTTAAAACAATGTGAAATACTGTGTTTCTGGAATCACTGATCTAACAAAAATACAGGATCCTAGAAGTCCATCTTGATCAAGGTACTTTTTATGTCTCTCCCTTTTTGCCCTTTTTTTTTTTAAAAAAGGACATTTAAATGTGGAAGAGTGTTGCTTGGAAATGACTACCAGACTAAATCAGCTTTCCTAAGCTACTGAAGTACTCTACCAGACTCGAACAAGGCTGAAACAAATGCCAGGAGATGTAAAAAGGAAAAATGGAAGATAGTTTTGATGTGGAAAAAAAGCTGTTAAAACTGGAGGAGAAAGCAGATAAAAGATGCATTGTCTTTCACCTGTTTCCTTTGAGGAAAGCTTCTCCTCCCGTCACATCTGTATCGCCAGTTAGCATCTTAAAAGTGGATGACTTGCCAGCACCATTTACTCCCAGGAGTCCAAAGCACTGGAGATATAAATGAGCACAGTGTATTTGAGAACAGGACCCAGCTGCATCATTTTCAGCACTGACAAGATAGGAAGAAGCAAACTTGACCCTTGGGACATCTAGAGGGACTCAAGTCCATTTTCAGAAAAAAAAACTTCTGGGCTTTTATTTTAAGTATAAACCTTTAGGGTGGGAACATGAAGGAACTGTGGTGTCACCTTGATACATTGTCACCACAGTTTATTTGTGCCAAATCTTGCATGCTGGTGTTTGGCCTCTAGACCCAGACGCTGAGAGTTAAATACCTTCTTCAAAGGCAGAGACACAGAATCAGAAACTGCTTCAGGTTCTAATTTCCTTTGGTGTAATTTGAACATTCATCTGGTTTTGATCTTACTCTACCCTGTGCTGTCCTGTGGCTCTGAAATACTGCAGTAATAGCAAAACAATGCATTAGACAAATAAGTTTACCTCTCCAGGGGGGATTCCAACACAGATCCTATCAACTGCTGGCTTTCTCTTCATTCTGTAAATCTGAAACCATAAGAAAAAATGAGAAGGACAATGTCAGAGAATTCTAATTAGAGCCGTACACATTCAGTGCTCTCAACTAGATCCCGTTTTGACCCTTATAAATTCCTCTTATAAGGCACACTGAACTGCATATTTTTGTGTCAAAAAGTACTAATGCAGAACTTCCGTCACCTTGGTTAGCTCCTTGATTTCCAAAATGTCACTCTGCCCTCCTCCACTAATGATCCTCTGCCTCTCTCTGGTTACATCCTCATCTTCATCATTTACAGGAGGCAGCTTGGCATAGACAGGCCTGAAGAAAGCAACATGATAAAAGCTCTAGCAGATGACGACAGAGCCTTCACAGGTAATATTCTCCCTATTTCATAGGGGACACCAATGAAAACTTCACCTGCCTGCAGTGGTGCAGAGAGGACAACCTACCTGGGTTTGATGAAGAACCTGTACTGGATGAGCACTGTGATGAGGAAAAACACAACGCCCTCTACTGCCATGGCAAAAAGGTTCCTTCCCACCAAGTCCCATGACAGAGGGGACACAAAACGATCCTCTCCTGCCAAAATGAGATTAAAAGCACAATTACTTTTCCAGAGCAAGGGCAGTGGGCTAACATTTCTTCCAGCAAAGCTCACCAAGTTGGGCACTGGGACAACTGGTGATCAGCCAGCTGCAGGAGGGAAGGGTTAGACCACACAAGGGACCAGCTGTAGCTGCATACACATTTCTTACTGTAGCAAAGCTGGGACTTGGGCTCAGAGAATTCAGTCTGCCAAAGAGCTAGCCCACCTTTCCAAAAGGTTACTGAAGCACAGAAAGACTGTAAGTCGGACCTGGCATCTGCATGCCAGAAAAAAACCCCCCAGCTTTCCAGAACATCAGCCACTCCTTACACTAGGCCTAACGATGACCACACAATTGCCTTTATGTATATTTATTTAATGCTCTTAACTCAAAACTCTTTGGACCTATCTACCAGTTTCTCTTAACAAGTAAAAGTGGAAGGGTATGAAGACTTGCCATGTTTGATCAGATCTGTGCTGCAAATTGTGCACTTTCAGTTCCTGAAAAGTTAGAGGAGCTCGTCTGGAGCAGACTCAAGATTTCTCTATTCCTTTCAGACCATTGTCTCTGTGATACACAATTTCACTTACCAAATCTCTCCAGAGCATCAGCCATAGCCTGGTTTTTCACCATGTCAATGAGTCCCCGCCCCAGGCAAAAGTGGGGGAAGATGAGGAAGACAGACTTCAGGATGTCATTGATGTCCTTCAGCTTCTGTTAAGAAAAAATCAAGTGCCAGTGAGCCAGCTGAGCAGAAAACAGCCACCACTTCCCAAGGGTGACCCATGTTGTCATTGACCCCCCTGTCCCTTCCCCAAAACTGCAGCCCCGCAAAAATTCAAGGATTAGAAATGTTCTCCCAAGAGCCAGGGTTCCTCTGGACAGTTGGTGCTGTTGTGCTGATCATGATGCTACTAACACAAGCAAACTACAACAAAAGGTTTTTCTAAATGTTCACATTCTAAAAGGCAGTGTCTGCAAACAACGATATACAAAAAGGCTACAGGCTGAGGACACAGGGAAGTTGAGCTTGCACAGACTGATGATGTCTGTGGCTGTAGGGAGCTCCTCCCTACCCCATATTGGAAACTCTAATACTTTTCCTTTGTTGTCTTCCAGTTGGCTTAGCCCATGGATAGAACTGATAATAGCCTGAGTTCCTGTTCTGCCAGGTACTCATCTTTGAGCATGCACTCATTTTTACTGAGCTAGAACTGGCTTTATAACAAAAGGAACCATCATCGAGGACTGTGTCCTTATGCCCACAGGAAGAGGTACAATCAACAAGTAGCTCCCATGGTGTCTCCTGAGCCTCCTCCCACAAGGAACACTTCACACCAGTGTGGGTCAAACAGCGCTTGCTAAGACATCTTGTGTTGTACACAAGCATGAGAGGAACTTGTACCTTTCCCAGGAGGTATCTGGTGTTGAAAAGCTGAAGTGTGTAAGCTCCCCAACATAGCTAGAGAGGTATCTACAACAGGAGGCAAAATTGAGTGCAACTAAATGGTTGGGTGATAAATGGCCTTAGTAGATGGAAAATGCCCTTCATTAAGAACATATAAAAAATTCAATTTGAACATTAGAAAATTCTTTTTTTTTTACCCTAAGAATGACTGAGAAGTGGAAAAGGTTGTCCAGAGAGACTGTGGAGTCTCTCTCAGGAAATATTAAAATCTGAGGGCCTTGAGGAACCTGCTTGTAGCAGTTTGACATTGGTCCCCCACTACCAAAAACCAGGTCATGCAAACCCAATAGACTGCTGTAGCTGATCCTGCTCAGAAGTCAGACTAGACAATCTCAGGAGGTCCTTCCCCACCTTAATTACTCTGTAAGCATTTCTAAAGGGGGCTTTAACCCATTTCCACCAGAATCTGTGTTTAAACTGCTGCTGAAGCTAATGGGTACAGGCCAGGGCCTAGCTTTTCTGGAGAACTGGCTGCTAAAGGCAATATGGAACCAACATGGAACTAGATTGTAGCAGCACAAGACAGTGAGGAGCCTCTGCAAAAACATACATTGTTGGTGAAGAGCTCCAGGACAAAGGTGGCCACACTCCCATTGATGCCAATGAAGAGATTCACACTGGTCAGCACAACATATGCCGTGCTGGGGATTTTGAACACGAAAGAGGCTGGATACATGAGAGGAGTGATGGACCATCTGGCAAGAAAAAAGGCAGCAACATCAAGTGAGAACCTTCCAAGTCTAAGAGCCTTCCCAGTCATCCTCTGATGAGAAAACCCTTACCCATAAAGAAACAGAAGGAGAGCCAGCACAGGCAAGTTGGAGGAGGATACATAGGACTTCTGTTGGAAGCAGATGAAGATGATGACAACTAGTGTGGCTGGAACAATGTAGTTGCACTGGAAGGTAAAAAACATGACTTTAGGTTTCTTTCCAGATGACATTAAAAAAATAAAGATGTTTTTCTGCTCTAATCCAATCGTTTTCAAAACTCTTCAGTGTTCCCAAAGCTGCTTTCAATGGGACACTCTTAGAAGTGCCATATGTGTGAACCATAATACAGTTCACAGGAATTTACATTTCTTCGTCCCGCTAGAAGTAGTCAGTAGACTCTCAGAGGTTCTGGACACCACAGGATGAAAAAACCTGCTTTGGACAGAGAAGAACAAGGGGCTACACAAGCAAATATTTTTGGGCAAGTATTTTAGAGTGACATAATAAATGCTAATGATTGAGCTTATGGTTGTCCTCCCATCCTCTGTTGTACTCCTTGACCCACTGAGATGAATCACTGCCCCATGAGAGTAAACACCAAAGTCATGGTCACAGTTATTTACTGAAATAATGTGGTGCCCACTGGCCCAAACTGCACTTTGCACTTCAAGACACCCTAGAAAAACAGAATGGAGGATAGCTTAGCCCAGCCTAAGTCCTTACCATATCCCACACAAAGTTGGCCAGCCAGTAGATCACAGGCTTCACACCACTGATGAACTGCAAATGTTTAGCCTTGCTGACACGTTCCTGAATAAGGAAAACCACAAAGCTGGCAGGAACAAAGGACATGGCAAAGATCACACAGATGGAGACGAGGACATCCACAGAGGTGGTCATCCTGGACAAAAAAAGGAAGAAAGCAAATTGTTTGTATGCTGGTGCTTGCTCCTTTGAAATGATATGAGGCAGCTCATGAGGGTAGAGCAGAAACGATTTCTCCTTCTGTTGTCCTTATTGTTTCCTTATACTCAGAATCCTGAGTAAAGGATTACCATGAAAGACTCTCTTAACTGCACTGTTCTTCTCCAGCCACATAGCAAAGGAAACATACAGAGTCTGTTGGCATCTCAAGGACAGCATCACAACCTGGAGACTGGTTAATAGCTTCAGCGTAATGGACTGCTTTCTGCTTTCCTTATCACCACCATTTTGTTTCCCACATTTCCTGGGGTTGTTGGAGATTTGTCTTTTTTTGGTGTTATTTCAAAATTCAGAGGTATCTGCCCATCATCTGTCACTGTTTTATGGACTAAAGGTCATATATGCACACAGATTATGAGTCCTGACTCTGATTGTAGTGGGAGTGGACTAGTCAATGCCTCAGTGAAGTAAACCCTGTGCATTACTATGTCCCCCAGCTTGAGACAGTGCGCAAAACTGAACAGCACCTATTAGTGGTTCCTAGTCAAATGGTGGGGAGAAAAGAATGACCATATTCATGGTGAGACACCTTTCTGAAGGTGGCTGAGAAGAATTTCCTAAAGCGGCAGAAACTCTGATTCCTAGGAAGGTCTGGTTCTTAGAAACTGCAGCTTCCAGGGACTCAAAGACAGAAAGTTTGTACAGAAGTGCTGTTCAACAGCAAGTTCTCAGCAGCACAGGTTGCCACCTGCCCAGACCAGAGAAAGTAAGGCCTGCACATTAGAGCCCAAATGGCAGAGGCCACCGACTGTCCACCAGTGAGGCCAAAACCTCCCATGCTACCTGTTTCCAGTCATCAGCAATGAGCCCAAATCCATCCATATTCATATCACAACTTACAGGGCTACTTCAGAGAGCTGCTGCTTGGTGAGGTTGAGTGGGTGATTGAAGGCAGTGATCCCATAAGCACTGGGATTTTCACCCTGCTGGAGGTTGGCCCGAAGGATGGCATTGTTGATCACATTCACAAAGGATGCAATGGCATGCCAGCCCTTGTTGTTAAACCACACCTACAAGACACCACATCAGCATCAGAAAGGCACCAGGTACATTAGCTACCCAAAAGCTTCCTAAGCCCTGCAGAACATGCCTTCCTCTATTGAGGGCACATAATTTCTTTCCACATCCTTCCAGCTACCTTGTTGAGGGGCAGAACACAGTTTAATCAATAAGCACAGGAAGCTGCTGGAAGCTATCACTGATCCAGCACTGAACTCCTTTTGGCACTTAGGCCTAAACTCCACAGAAGAAACAGATTTTGAGGAAACCCACATAAAACTACAAGCTACATTTAGTCCACTTGCAAATACAGAGAATTCTGGTCTACACAGTTTTCCAAGACAAACTGCTGTGACTCCAGGTCACCAGAGCTTCAAATAGCAGGCACAGAAGTGAGGATTGGTTCAAAAGTTACCTTCACGTTGTTCTTTGTATCCAGGCCTTTCATGAAACTTGATAAGCTGTTGAGAAATCGATCTCCAGAACTCCCCTGCAAACAGCAAAGAGACAGTTACTTCCCCTCTAAGAATACCATAATTCATGCGCTGGGGTCCAGCAGAGGCTACACAATGTTTTTCACAGCTCTGACAGCTTTCTTCCAATTCAACAGCCTCTATCCACCAAAGTGGAGGTGGTAAGAAGGCTGAATAACGGCAGCTTTCCTCCACCCTTTCCTTTCTGTAGTCTCACCAAGTATGAGAGGTCAGTCTTAACACCTGCTTTTTTCCCCAGTAAAATGTATTAACCAAAGTTGCAGGCAACCTTTGGAGACATTGCAGCCTACAGGCTGGCAGTCTCAAGAGGAAAACAGTGGCAAAAATTCTCTTCTGAGCCAAGGAAGACTCATCACAGGAAGGTTCAGCTGAGGTTTTGAAGATGGCAGTGACCACTTTTTAATTCCTCAAGACAGCCCACCCTGTCCTGGCACAAAACATTCAGATGTCTGCAATCCCCACCAGCTTGCAACTGGTGTTGGGCAGAACCCACATCAGGAACGTCGGCTGGGTAAGCTTCAGCTGAGCATGTCTTCAAGCCCTCTGCTACTCCCAGACAACAGCCTGGGAGATCCCAGCTCAGAGGTAGTGGGGAGAAGTCACTGGACACAGCTAAGATACACATCTATCAAACTTTATGGCTTCCAAGTCATCTCCCAAGTAACAAGACTCAATATTAGTGCATCCTGGGCTTATGGGGGTGTGGTAGGTTGAGCCTGAGCTGACAGACAGCTTGTTTGACCAGTAGCGCTTTTCAGAATTTCCATATTTAAGCCTGGGGGAGACAGGAAGTTCCCTCTCTTTTGGTTTTGCCGTTCCTGCGGAAGGGGGGGGGGGAAGATGGAGCTGAGGTTCTGCTCCTCAGAGTGGCCTCGAGCTTTCCCCCACCCCTCCCCCAGTGCCAGGGCACGGCCCCGGGATGCCAGCATGCCAGCAGGAGAATCCCTCAGAGCTCAGCAGCTGAGGAACAACTATAATCGCTGCAAGTAGCTGCAACCATCCAGCAGAGGCTTTTGAGGACTGCCCCCCCACCCCGCCTCCACGTGGCCGCGGAGATTCT
>VZTH01019023.1:97449-192192 GCA_013397815.1 Aleadryas rufinucha
TTCATTTTCTTTAAGTTTTGAGCCTGTTTTGCATTCCTCCAGATTTCCTATCTCACAAAAGATAAAAAGTGAACTGAAACCACTACAAATTTGGTGCATTGGCCAGGAAAGAACCAAACCCACTACAGGGGGAGAACTGCTCACCTGTGCCAGCTCCAAAACTTTCTTCACCTGTTTAATGGCATCAGTGACTTCATGGCTTGGAGGAAGCACAAGGGAACTGCTGGCTCCCAAGGAAAAGCCACCATATCTGAAAGTTCAGACAGAAAGTGATGCTAAGATGTGACTATTCACTGACCTCCAGAAAATGCCACTCCTCATCCCTGCCCATGTGTCTCCTCTTCCTGCAGTATACCCAAGGCTAGTGTCTCCACTCTTACATGAAGGGATGACTTTATTTTCCTACATGGTTGCTTAGCCATTAAGTCTTCTACTCGTTGTTTCTGGGGTTAAACACTTGTATCACAATTGCTCAGTATGCTGTCCATTTAATAAAGGGAGCTATTCTCTGCTACAGACAAAGCAGGACATCTCCCTGCTGCCCTTGCTTGGAAGAACAGAGTACCAGCATGATGGTCATGCAAATCTTCAAGACTGCTCTCTGCACAAAGCAGACATGCTGTCCAACACTCTGGGGATGCGCCAGTTTATCCTTAAACATCTTCCTCCAACATCTGGCAGTTAAAAATCATGTAACACAAACTGCAAAGCAGGGTGGATGTGTCCTGCTTAATACTGTGCTCAAGGTTTAGTGGACACATACAAGCTAAAGAAAAGGCAGTAACTCACCTGAACTCATTCACCCAGACTTTATTCTTTAAGCTGCAGAGAGAAAAAAAGAGTTGATGTGTAATACATGGAACCAGAGGAGAGATAGACCTAACAAAGCTGCAGACACATGGCCAGGGAAAAGAGCCTGAAATAGCGTCTCACATCCAATATTGGTCCCGCCATTCTTCTTCAGTGTAATCCCTAGGGTCGGTCCCCACACTTACCCCATAATCTGCCTATGAGGGTCAGGACACAGCATCATTAACAAAGCAGAAGCATCACTTGAGCTGAGGATCAGGACTATCTGAGGACCTGAGTGAATTTGGCTCACTGCTGAAGAGTTTGGGCTGCTCAGGCTTATTTCCCTGATCTGTGTATCCCCCATAGAGCAAGCAGCATTTGGTGGGGAAGGACAAGAGTGTTCAACAGCTACCTTTTCCCAATGATCTGCGCGTAGGTCTTCACTAGGTAGTCTGATATATTGCGGCCTGTCAGATTCTGGAGGATGTCAGCTGTGTCTTGCTCACGCTGGTGTCACCAGTGAAAACACAGATAAATACTTATCAGAAAACATATATGTTGAGTGAAATAAATCTTGTGCAATGCTGCATGCAAGAATCACACCTAGCCACTCTGCTCCTCATGAGCATTCCTCATGGCAGTCCCACTGAGCTCCTTCCTACCTGTGGGGGTGGCAGTCCGCCTGCACCAGGGGGGCACACAGGCAGCATCTTCTTGATCTTCTCACTGCTGCACTCGCAAGATGGGGAAGGGTTCTCCATGCTCCAGTTGCCTTTCAAGATGATGTCCAGGACTGACTCTGGGACTGAAGCAGTGGTCCATTCCTTCTGCCCCACAGTACAAGGAGTGTCTCTGTGTTTGGAAAGAGGCAAGACAAAAGCAGTTGTTAAGACAAGTATGATAATTTTTGCTTACAAGGCATTTAAAGAACAAACTCCACAGTCCCCAGAAGAGGCAGTGTGTTTCTCAAAGGAGCTTGACCTCACTGAGACAAACAGCTCAGAGCAACAGATCAAACTCTGCAGCTTTTAACAGACCCCACTGCCAAAGAAACTGAGGCTGGCCAACGCTGAGTAGTGCCAGACACTCCCCTCTTTGTATTATAGTTAAATGCTTGGTTTCAGCCAGTCCCAGCAGGCACAGAGTTCAGGGAGTATCTGGAGAATGCTCATAGTCACATGGTTTAGTTCAAAGTAGTCCTGCAAGGAGCAGATAATTGGACTCGGTGATTCTCATGGGTCTCTTCCAAATTGAAATATCCTATGATTCTAAGATCACAGCAGATAGTCTTCTTGGATAACTCCTTGGATATTATTTCTGCCTTTGGGGCACCAAAACACTGCTCTTCCCCAAGGCAGCAGTGGGCAGCTTTTTCCCCATGGCCCATTGGTGGAATAACTCAGCTTTCATGCCTGTTATGAAGGATGCAGATTACTTTCCACCACTGGCCACTATATCAGACACCTTGCCTCCCTCCCCATCCTGTGAACATGAGCTGCAGTTCTTCTGGACACATCATCTTGGACTCTCGGAGTGTATACCTCTTCTGCACTAACAGACTAGATCTTCAGTGACTTGCCCAAGGCCATGCACCAAGCCAGGTGGCAGAGCTAGGAAACAACACAAATGTTGTCTGGCTCTCCACTCCTTCTGCTGGTGTTTGTGAGGTGCTAACTTAGGTTTCTAATGCAGCTGGAAACCAAGAGTTATGGAGTGGGAACAGCTAGTCAACAACACACAGCAACATAAATAGGTCCTCTACCGTGTTCAGGATCAAACAATAATTTGAGTCATTCGCTCTCTCCTTTCCATCCCCGTCAGCAAGGACATGCACTCAAACCTCACTCCCTCACCAGACTGAGGGCTGGCAACTTTTAAAAAGGTTCTGAGCAGAGAAACAGAATGTAATTACATCTTTTAGCTTAAATCCTTCTCTTAAATGATAGAGCATTACTATCATTTCGTAAAGCCAACTAGAGCTACCAGGGACGTGCTTCCTGTTCCCAGGCCAGAGTTCTACTCACGGGATGGAATGCCCCTGCATACAGCGTGTCCCAAACCCAGGCTTATCAAGAAGGGCATCCAACAGCTTGTGAGTGCCTGCATCTTCTGGAGCATCGTTGCTAT
The DNA here is from genome assembly GCA_013397815.1 of Aleadryas rufinucha. NCBI lineage: Eukaryota > Metazoa > Chordata > Aves > Passeriformes > Aleadryas > Aleadryas rufinucha. Next base: position 100,369 of record VZTH01019023.1, read on the forward strand.
GGTAACAGCAGAAAAACATTATCAGTCAGTGTGATAAAAAGCACACAGCAAAAGCAGCAACAGAGCAAGGCCAAGCGCACAGCGAAAGGATATGGGTGGGGATTTTCCCTTGAAGAATGCTTGGCCTAAGAACACACACGCATTCCTAGTCTTTGTACACAGTATTGGGAGAGTCATAGCACCATTCAGAAATGGATATGGCCTTGCCTGTACTTAGAGCTGGTATTTAAAGGTCAAAGAAGAAAACACTAGGACTCTCTTAAAATGTGCTTCTGAGATAAGCACAAAACCCAAAACAACCTGTTAAGGAACTCAGTAACTCAAGTTTGCAAGGAAGAGAAGTTATAGGCCACACAAAACATACCTAACAAAAGTGTACTGCTCATCATACATCCAGGGTTGTAATTCCAGGCTGGGATACTTCCCAAAAGGAGGAACAATCAGGCTGAACATGAGAGCAATACACACAAAGACAGCTGGCAGCACAATCTGAAATTGCAAGGAAAGAGCAAATCCTTTTTAAAGCAAATGTTTCCAGAGGCATCAGGAGTTACACATGAATCACTTACTGGATCAAAAATTTTCCAAAGTTTCCCAAGAATACCTCTGCTGTTTACACCACAGCAGTGCTAGACACCAATGCAAGATCTATCTTGGCATTCAGTCAAGGAATTCACTTCAGATGCAGAGGATCTAGCCTGCAAATGCTGTTCTCAAGGGCAAAATTACATTCTGCTGTGCAGGAATACTGTAACCACTTGGTTTATCATGCAGCTCCTTTCACTTGCACAGGCCTCCTTCTGCCCACATGTGCAGTGAAGGCTAACTTTGGTTATCTGTATTCCCTTGAGGTTTTCAGCCCACCATCAACTCAGACTACAATACAGAGCTGTCCCTGCTGAGGGATTCTGCTCATGTTGGATGCTCTCACCTGGGCAAAGAAGCCCTTCCGGCTTCTCTTGGCAATGAGCATCCTCTTCCACAACAGAGCCATGAACTGCTGCTGGGTGAGCTTCCAACCCTTCATCTGGTAGGAGCCTTTCCCATCCATGCCACTGAGAAGGTCTGTCTCTCTGGATTCTGCTAGCAAGAAGAAATGACCCTCATTCATAAGTTCAGAGATGCTCTCTGCTGAAGACACAAGGTGAAGGCTGGAGCAGCCACTCTCACTCATCAAAAAAAAAAAAAAAGGCACAGTGAGCAGCAATAACAACAGAAATGTACATGAACAGATTTTCTCCCTTATCTCCGAGCCTTGAATGGGAGGATTGAGGAGGCTGTGCATCCTGCACTGTCCACAATTCCTAAAGGCAAATACATCACCAATCCTCTGGTAGGCTCAGCTTTCAAATCTGCAGTACCTATAATATGAAAGAGCATCAACAAGAAGAGAACAGGCTTGAACCCCAGCAATACCTGGATCTATGTCTGAGTCATTAGGATCAAATGCATTATCTTCTGTAAATGGACGAAGGCAGCTTTGTCTGTCTCCAAACACATGTCTGTTCCTTCTGGCTGGCAATGTCCCATCTGAAAATAATGCAGTTATCGTTAGCTGAACTGCTTCAGTTAATCTCCAGTTAGCCCCAGAAAAACCAAAGCAATAGCATTTTCATTTTACATGTTTTCCATTCGCAAACTGAAGAGCTGATCTGGAGTGACTTCAGCGCAGCTAAAGCAAAACCAAGACTATTACTCTGCAATACGTCATGTTTTCTGCACCATACTTTGTGTCCCAGAAACTTCTTCTAGTGCACGTGACACCCCAGGAGAATAGCAGGCTGCTCTCATTGTAAGAAAACTCTCATCCGACATACGAGAGTCATATGTAGTCATATGACTACAAGTGCAATTTGCTGTTATGAGCACTTAGTGCAGAGATTCTCTCTCAGAAAGAGAAAGTAATTTGGACCGTACTGTGGTATGATGTATCAGGAGTTCTTGAGAGCAGACAACAGAGTCAGTCTAGTAATTTGCCATATACTCAAACACTAGAAACTCTTCACTATTCAAAATAAACACACTACCACTGAGTCAACTGATGTGTACAGCACATAAAAGCATGTATTAAATACACTAAACCCAGCTACTTCAGGTCATTCAAAATACTAGGGTAGAAGAGCTTCAGTTCAGTCTCAAACAGGGTCTGTCACACCTTGGCATGTGTCAATTCTGTAGGGGACAACTATACCCACCTGAGGTTTCTGCATCCACACCGCTATCATCAGCCACTTTCAGGAAGATCTGAAAAGGAATGGTAAGTGTCCATGAAAATCAAAAGAGGAGAGATTTTGTGGGTACTGTTTCAGAAGATGCCACAAGAGAGCAGGAGACTGACAGGTGCAACAAGAGAACAGAGGATACTGAGCTCATCCTCTGCATGATGGACATGGACTTTGTGGCTTCTCTCCAGTTTCCAGGAGCCAGCCTTACCAGCTGTTACCCCTTTCCAATGTCAGTTCTCGGGGCATCTCAAACATGAGCTCTTTCCCATGTCTCAGGAACAGAACTAGTCACTAAACTTGGGGAATCTCTTATTTCCCCATGTCTAACAGTGGTCACACTCTTGCTTGAATAGGCACCTTCATGGAGCGTGACCCATGGGCTCTCCTAAACCAGAAATAACCCATTTTCAAAATGCAGATAACAACCAAGGTCTTCACAGCCGTGAAGGACCTGGAGGGCAACCTCAGTAAGTGACAACACCACTGTTTCAGTTTCCCTTGTCATTCTTTAAAAATAAACAAATAAAGACATTCCACATAGAGATAAAGTGCATGATACTTCTGCGATAAAAAAGGGAGACCTGGCGGCTGGAACATCATCACATGGAACAAACCCTGAAACCATAAAAACATCCCTGACAAGGACATATGTCTAAATTTTTTATATAATGTATGGTGTCCAGTACTGAAATGTATGTTTTCAGTTAAGAGCAACACAAAGCATCCCTAAAAATAACACAGACATTAGAAGCCAAATCAGGGGCCAACCTACACATGACATCTCAGCAAAGTGCAAGTGAGTACAGAGGACCTGTCCGTGCTTGTCTGTACCATATTTCCGTTTTTAATGCACACCTCTATGAGCACACACTTATACGTGGCAGAAGACAATCCATTCTGGAGAGAAATGCAAAGCTGCCTGTTCCGTAAATTTTTACAGGAAGCGATAAGGCTTCATCTCATTCTTAATTCTGCCATGATTTATTTTGCCTAGCTCAAGACAAAAGAACCACCAACTCACTAACCTCCTCCAGAGTAGTTTCGGAGATGCCGTAGCTGGAAATGCCAAGATCGGAAAGACGGTCATCAATTTCATGGAACAGCTCCACAAAAGCTCCCTCTTTAGCAGCTTTGTATGGCAAGACATAGGTTAATTCATGGCCTATGTCCTCCACTAGTCTCGCCTCAGGAACATGTTTTGTAATGAGATTTGAAATTGCAGAGACATCTAGAAAAACCAAATGTAAAAGACAGTTTTGTTCTGGTTACTGCTCATTATGTGGAAAAAAGAGCTCAGCCTGAAAAATCTTGCCAGACGAAAAGGAGGACAAATGGGACATCTCTGGAAAGAAGCTTATTTCCATGAAAAGTCTCATTTCTTTTTAATTTAATACAAGCCTGGATAAAAGCCTGGAACCAAGCCTGGCTATACTTTTTATGTGCAGAACTTGGGAGAGCTTTTACATGCTACTGGAAGACCTGCAAAGCATTGATATAGAGCTCACCAACATTACATATTGCTAACAGGCCAAGCAACTACATAATCTTTGCTTATTAACTCTCAGGACAGCTTGAATTCAAATGGCTTACTCAAGAAAAGCACTCCAATATTTACTGATTATAAAATACCATTGCCATGAATTTAATAATTGTCCAAGACTGCAGCTACATAGGGGCAACAAGGTTAAGGCAGCTGTCGAAGGTGAGCTACAGAGCAATGTTAACTGGGATTCAACCTTAAATTCTTTGCCAAGCCTCACCTATTGTCAGTGTGTCACTTTCATGGTCACTGCCAAGGCCAGCATCAGAGCTACTCTGGGAGACACTGTCATCCTGGACACAGAAGAGAAGACAAACATTACTTCCTGCTGTTTATTCAAAATGGGGCCCCACGAGATGTTACACTCGAAATAAGTCCAATCAGAAGCTGCAGATGGTGACATAGCACTGCAAAGGGTTGAAATAGAAGTAAGAGGTCACAGATATAGAAGTGAGTGTTACAAAAGTGTACTTCACCTATTTTGTGTTTCTCTGGTTAGCTTTGGACCACTGGCACTAAAAAACCATAACGGAGATGTATGTCCCATGCAACAGTTTAACCAGACATGGTCTGGCACAGTACCCACCAAACAAGTAACACGTCTTTCAAAGAACAAGAGACTTTCCTTTGAGACATTCTACCATGTGAAATCTTAGCTGCTGCTTCCAAAAAGTCTAAGACTTTATGAAGAAAGAATAAACATTAAAAGGCCAGCTGTACCTTTTTCAGATAGGAAACTGTGCTGCTGCTGTTTCGGCAGGAGCTCAGAGAGGAATCCACATCCTTTTTGACCAGGGTCAAATAATAGCCTGTTCCCAGATGGTTCTTCAGAAAGAGAGAAGAGCCAACACAGCAAAGCTTGCCATGAGAAATGATGGCAATCCGGTCCCCCAGAATGTCTGCCTCATCCATGTGGTGTGTGGAGAGAATGATAGTGCGACCTAGAAGAGATCAAGGAAGACTCTGCTGGTAAGTCAAACAAACCTGTGTTTCCACGTCAAAGCCACAGTTATCTGAATCTTGCCATGACGGTGGATGGGAGGTTGATGCCACAAGTTTGGCTCCTTTGAAAAAGACCAGGGAGTATGGAGAAGATTCACAACTGCTATCATGGGTTTATTCTTCCCACTGTCTGCTGGCTCTTGTTGTGCTCAGCAAAGGCAGGTTTAATTTCATGTCTGCAAGGTTGGTTGCATGGAGCAGAAGAGGACATTGCTGAACACCAAGGGTGATTTTCTGACTTTAGCTGCCCTCATAACCCAGTAAAAAAGCTTGTTCATGAATTCTAACATGAATAGGAGGAGAAAGGAATACAGATGAGAGATCTGAGCATCCTTGTCCTGCATTGTCTTTGTTCATTACTCGGTGCAGGCAATGATAGATTTGCAAAGACACATTGCTATTTTGAGAACAGTAATGGATCAGATTGATTTTATTTTGCCTTCCAAAATACATTCATTAAGAGAAGAGAAAAAGACCACATACCTTGCCGATATTTCAGAAGCAGTTCCCATATCCCTCTGCGAGAATAAGGATCCACCCCAGCTGTAGGCTCATCCAGAATGACAACCTTGGAGCCACCGACAAACGCTAAGGCAACAGAGAGCTTCCTCTGCATGCCACCTGTCAGGCACAAGAAGAAAGAGGTGTTCAGACTGATGCAGAGACAAGTGGAACAGCAGTACTTGCAGCACGGTGGATAATGAGCTCTCTGAAAAAAAGCAGACTGAGGAGAACAAGTACTGCTGCTGTTTCAGGCCTTCGGGGTCCCACCACTTTCTGGACAATGGATATTTCATCTGGATAGGCTTTCCTCAATGGAGTCTAAGTCTCCTTCTACTGCAGGGAACCACACCTTGCATGCCCTTCCTTAAATGAATTATACTGTCTCAGCACCAGGGTAGTAAGCCACCAGCTTGGAGGCCTAACCATATTTGAGGATCTGGAACACAGGTCTCCAGAGCGTGAGCTGCAGAAATAAGTCCCCATGAGACTCCCATTCATGGAAGTGTTCCAGAGGCAAAAGCAATTATACTGCACTCCTCAATACTAAAGCCAACCGTGGTCACTTGCTCTCCCTCCCCAAAGTCAAACGTGCAGTCTATACTGATATTTAAATAAGACAAAGACATCTCAGTCCCTCTAGTATCTGGTGCAGACTGATACAGGAATTGTGCCCCTCCTGAACAAAGGAGAAAGGCACTCCAGGTCACCAACTGAAGGGGCAGAAGTCAGCAAAAGGAATGGACATATGGTTCACAATCAGCAAGGAACTAGGAGACTATGGTCCAAGCCACTCCCACCTAAACTCATAAACCCCAAATATATTAGTAGCTTTGGAGAACACATAGTAAATGAAGCTGAACTATGCCTTGATGGAAACAAACAGAATATTCAGAGAAAGTGAGTGACTTGTTATGGCCATTAGACAGCTTGAGACAGTGCAAGATTGTGACGTTTACTATGATATACTGATTAAGTACTTAATAACTAACTGACTTACTTAAATGCTTAATTGTATAGTAGTCTATATATAATTGCAGGATCCCGTCAAGGTCCGTAACACAGCCTCTGCAAAAGCCAATGGAGTGTTTCTGAGGAATGTCAAAGATCTGAACCTACCAGAGAGTCTGCTTGTCCTAGCTTTCAGTTTATGTGGCAAACCAACATCTGTTGCCATCTGCTCCATCTCCTCTTTCACCTTCTTTTCCGGCAGCCCTTTGAGCCGAGCATAGAACCAGATGTGCTCCTCTACAGTCAGCCTAGGAAACAAATACAGCCTCAGGGCACAGCTGAACAAACCATGCTGGAATTCATCCCTTATATTAGCATTACTGCAGACATTTCTGTTTGCTCAGAACAACATCTTTTAAGGCTGAGGTTTCAAGAAGGAGCCACAGACTGGGTGTGCTCAGCTTGGGCCTGACTTCAGGGTGTGGCTCTAATCAGCACCCATGTAAATAATCCTTCTTTAAGGGTGCTTGACAGTACCACAAACAACCCAAATCACTAGGCACGGGGGAAACACTTGGCCTAGCTGAGTGGAGTAGATTATTAAGAGACATGAAAGATGAAAGTATAGGCTCTTGCTGATCATTCCCAGGCACTTAGCAATGTGCTAATAAACAGAATGTTCCTGTACCAATCCCACACCATCCCATTGTCTCGCACCATGAACACACAAAAAAAGAACTGTCAAAGCTGAAAGCCCACTGCTGTGTCCTAGAGAACCCAAACATCTGTTGGATAGCACCAGTCCTGTGTCTCCCAAGTGATACTCACAAGTCAAACAGCACATTGTGTTGTGGACACACTCCCAGGTTCTGCCTGATGGTGCTCAGCTCAGAGCGGATATCTTTGCCCAGGATGAAGGCTGTACCTGAAGTTGGGGGGAACAAGCCAGTCAAAATGGACCTGAAAGAAAAATAGAATCGATCAGCAGGTTCCACTACTAGGAAACAGCTGTTGTGCATGCCAGGATGGCTGAATTAAGAGTAGGTGGAAACCCTGGGGAAATCCCACACCAAGAAAGTAGCCTGAGAAACATCTCACTAATGGATTTAAAAAAAAACAAAACACAAGGCAGCTCCAGTGGTGATCAAAGAACACCCACATAGCTGCTTGAAGGAAAGATTTTTTTCCTTCTAAAAAGGAAAAAAAAAAGCTTCTAAAAGCTTCTTGTTAACTTTCAGTACCCACTTGCTTTCTTTCACTGGTTAACTCAGAATCACAAATAGCATTACTACAAACGCTGCCTACAGATTCATTTGACCCAGCTTCAAACTAAACTCTCTTCAGTTCCAGTCCCCTGTATCTGTGATGGAGTAGCACAACTAGACTAAATCAGCAGAGGCACTCTAGTCTGCACCAGCTTGCACACTGCAGTTCTATGGCTACCTCTATTATATGGATAGGAGTTGCAGTATTCAGTCACTTCCCACTGCTTAAATCATTATTTCGTTCTTACATGGTGGTGGTTTTCCCTGCTCCATTATGTCCCAGAAAGGAGGTGATCTGTCCTTCATAGAAGTTAAGTGTGAGACCATCTACAGCAACTTTCTTGCCATCACGGTAAACCTTGACCAGGTTCTGGATGGAAACACCAAGACTCAGATGCACCGGCTCTTCTTCCTTGCAGACTGGAAGAAAACACAGCAAAGCTGAGAGACGAGAGGTTTTAACAGAAATTGCATGGGAGTTTTAACAGACATCACACTCCCTCAAGCCTGTGGAGAAATGAGCTATATGAAGAACTGACCACATTTCTTCCTCAGAGACAGGAATCTTTCACAGAAGTTCTCATTTAGCTATTGCCTCTCTCCTGGGCTCATCTGGGAGCTGGTGATCTCCAGTGTCATCAGGGGGGACTTCTCAACTCCATGAGCCTGGAGTACCCGGCTGCACTTAGGTGGGCAAAGTATCTTGGGTTTATCTGGATACACCCACCCGATCAGCATACCCAAACACTGATGACAAAAGGATAACCAATTTCACCTATCCATGCCAGTCCTGCTCCTGCTATCCTTGGAATCTCATTTCAGAAAAAGGCAGACCTTAACACTTCACTTCAGAAAGGCTCTGTGTGCAGCACTTACCTTCTGAAGACTCCTTTTGGTCAGGATGGGGGTGCTGCCTTTCCTGTGGTTCCTCCCCAAACCAATAGGACTTTGTAAAAGGAAAGTACCAGGGTCTGGGAATCCCATACTGGCCTAAAAAGAAAAGCATTACATGAGCCTGACTGTATCTGTCCCTTTTCTTTTACTAGCTTTCAGGACAAGAAGGGAAGTACTCCACCCCCAGTAAACCTCCAGGTAAGGCAGGACTAAGAAGAAATCTTTCTGTACGAAGACACTGACAGACTCTGGGTAAGAGATGTCTAACTCCACTTTAGGGTTAAAAACCCTCTGCTGGAAGGTGCTAAGTAGCACATGAGGTGCTCATACTCTTAACTCCTCCCTTGCAGCACCTTCTGTCAACTTTAGAGGACAGAACAAGTGAAGTACAGTAAAGCTTCTGGGGCTAGATCAGCCATAGCCACAATGGGGTCATGCTTCTGTGCTGGGCAACATTCACTGCTATCAGCAAGCAACAACCTTGTTCTTATGCTGGTTTTGCTCCAAGACCTTCCTACAGCTCTGCTTAAAAATGGGCCAAATTTGCTCCTCAGCAAGGGAGAAGGGTGAAAGGATTTATTAAAAAGCCTTAAGATATGATTATCCCTCAGAAGCAGACCTCACCTGGGAAGACAGATTCAATGTACCAGGTCATGACTCCATACAGGAAGGTATCAAACAGCATCATGACAGCTGATGTGGTGATGCTAAAGCCATCTTCTTCCAATGGGCTCTCAAAGAAATTGTCCCACTGAACACCAACTCCCTGCTCCTCAAACAGTGCAAAGTACTCGCAACCAAAACCAAAGGCAACTGGAGACAGCAGGCTCTGAAAATGAGAGGCACGAACATGCACTGAGTTTTTTACATCTACTCTCCAACTAGTCTTCTCAGTTGTAGCACAAGGCTAAGGGACATCATCCATATGAAAAGTCAAAGTTTCAAGGATTGTCACTGTATTTGCAGGTACATAGTGGCAGATTTGGTCTAGGTTTCAATAAGGCCTGAAATCCCTGCTGGACCTCCATCCAGAATTGTTTCCCTGTTTTCTTTCCGTTACTCTTTGGATTTTCCTGCAAGGGAACAGGTTGCTAAGAGTCACCCTCTCCAGATAGGTAAGAAGTGCTGTGCAGAGAAAAGGCAGGTGGTTCCTTCAGCCTGCATGTCTGGTGGTACAGCATCACAGCATACAGAGACCAAGGCAGCTTAGTACAACTGCATTACTTCCACTCCCAAAGCCAACAAAACGCTCCCAAGCAGCTTCTACCAGGTTCAGTAAACCTCTTCACCAAGCCACACCCTTACTTAGACTCTTAACTGAAAATTAACCTCCCATTGCCACTTCCCCCCTTGTAACTGTGTCCAGCTAGAGAGCTGCTGAGTGCCATACTCGTGGAGACCCAGTGCCCAGGAGAGTTTCATCAAGACTCACAGCAAAAATCTTGAGCGAGAAGCTGATATGGTCCTGCCAGGCAACACACAGCACATAAGGCAGGTACAGTGTGAAGTAGACAATGCCTCCACAGGCAGCTGCCAGGTTGGCCCTGGAGAACACGGTGCTGATGAGGAAGCACTGGAGGATGGTCACAACGCCGAAGATTGAGAGGAAAATGAACACCACACTAGGGTCGCTGTAAGGCAGCAGATTCCCCATCTGGCACGAGAACAACAAATGCATCAGGCTTTAAAAGGGCTCTCCAAGGTACCTCTGTTACAGCCAGCTCTGTGGAGCTGCCGCTCAGGGGAAGTGGGGCTTCCTGCAATTTGCACAACAGCCTTCCCAGAAGTGAGGCAGTACCAGAGGCATCTTTTCAAGAGAACTGAATAGACAGCATTACCTCCCACTGTTTTCAGCCACACAGTCCTGTTGTTCCAAAATCCTGTTCCCAAAAAGTGACCGGTCAACACACACCCACAAACTCCTCCCCGGTGTGTCAGTGCAGACCACTGCTTAGCAGGCTCTAAAGGCTCTAGAGTGTGCTGCCACAGCCTAAACAGGCAACTCACCTTCAGGATCAGCACCAGCAATCCTGCACTCATCAGGAGAGGGACAAGGCTGCTAATGAACCAGCTTAACCATAGGATGCCATTGTCAAGTCCCATAATCCTCATTGTCTCTTTCAGGCGGGCTTCCTTCTCATACACAATGCCCTTAATTATCACAGCCACTGAGTAGATCCAAGCTAGTGTCATGAAGAGAGGCATGGAGCGGCTCATGACACGCAGAAATCTGAGAAAATGAAGGAAAGGGGCCAGGAGAACTGAGTGAGAAACATCACTGCAACTTCAGGTACCACTTCAAGGGCTATCAGAGCACGGTGACAGCTAAGGCTTCACTGCACAAAGCACCTGATGTGCAAAGCCTGACACAGGATCCATGTCTCACCATGAAGTGAGGCAGATGGGTTTAGAGCACGTCGCCATTTAGGAATGGGAGCTGGAGCTGAAACTGTCACTCAGTGGAAAAGTGGGTACAAAGAGCTGCCTTGCCTGGAGACTGCTCTCAATTGCTCTCTTTCCCCTCTCCTGTGCCTATCTGTCTGCTTTTTCCCCCAGTGCTATTTTTGCATACATCAGGTGTGGGGCTATAGTCACACCTCGGGGAGGTACTTTGTACATTCAAGTCCAGTACTGACAGTCCCTCTCCTGTGCAGGACTCTGCAAGGCATTACATATTCTGAATCCTCCATGTGAGTGCCCTAATTCCAAGGATTAGGAACACTATGGAGATTGCCTCCTCACTGATAATAGGGACATAAACCATGCCTGAGGAGTGACAAAAGCCCATGCCTCCCAAGCTCCTCCTCCTGGGCGCTTTTGAAGCAGCCTGCATACATACACGTCATCCACGTAACATGGGTAGGGCATCTGCTGGACATAAACTCCTGTCTTCTTCTCTGTGCCTGTCTGAACTCTGATGATGGCCTGTTCCACCACATCCTGCAGGTAGACAAAGCCTCCCCAGACATAGCGCATGTCCTCAAAGGGGTCAGCACGGGGACCAGGATCCCAGTACCTGCACCAACGGAACAAGACCTTTCCATTAGAAATCCTCCTCACCACATCCTTGGTAAGAATTTGTTCATAAGGCAGGATGCCAGGGCTCACCCATCCTTGATCTTGTTGGTCCTTTCCACATTATCAATGTCCATGCGTATCTTGTACTTCACATGCTGAGGAAGGTCTGTGCTGTCAGGAGCTATTTCAGTGAAGACTATGCCAGCCCAGAACCTCCTTTCATCCAGAAGCTCCAAGGACTTGTTTATGAGCTGGACTTCTGTGGGCACAGGCTCCAGTTTGTCCAAGTTGACACACTAGACGGACAGAATTGGAAGCATGTATGGAATACACTGCCAAATCATAATGTAGTTTGTTTAGGTGTGGGGTGGAGGAAAAGAACTCTCTAATGGTAATGCCATGCCCAAGAAAAAGACAACAGCATCCAACTATCTTGTCACGGTTTGCTGTATGCAAACCGTTACAAGCAAGATGCAAGAGTTGTCACTGCTGCCTGCTTGACAGTCACTTACCAGTCAAATATACATCACTGACAAATATCCCAGCCAAAGGATTTTCTGTACAAGAGGTTAGGTAGCACCCACAGGATCTTATCCAAGTATCAATTTCCATATACAGTCTTATTTCCTCTGTTACCACTAAACCAAGTCTGACTGAAATCCTCTGAGCATCAGTGGAGAGACCTGAAGGCTTTGGACCGGGCCCTTAACAGGCCATGGCCTGTTTCTGATTGCACTTATCCAGCTAAACCCCAGATTGAAGTAAGAGCTGCTACACGGATGGAGACAGCAGCAGCTGTCAGTCACCCAGTAACAGAAGGGCAGGAAACCACACACAGTAACGAAAGCAAAAACTTCAAAAACAAGGCCTACAGTTAACTTCCTACAGCTATACTTAGGCATCTGAATAAATGATAGTTTTCTCACATGCTACTCAGCCCTACCAATGCCTGGTTGTGTCTAGAAAACAGACAGAGGAACATCTATCTTCCCCTTCCAGAACACCCAACTGCATGAGTGGAGACCAAGCTGCTGCCCTCCCCCAGCTCCTTGCCCACACTAAGAGGCTCTCACCTCCATGAAGCGGGAGATGGTCTGGATAGCCCGGTCTGTCTCATTGAAGGCATCCACCCAGGTATACGGAGAGCCACTTTCTGTCTCATAGTCCTCTGGATTGTTTGACAGGAAACGGGCAACATCCTCCACTGTCCAGTTGGAAGCTGGCAAGTGCAAGTCCCAGAGGGCTTTGCCTTTCAGCAACATCTGCAGATATTTTGTTTTCAAAGGAGAAACAGTTGTGAGAATTAACATTAGATCTCCTCTCTCATAACAAAAACAAGCACTATCAGGGAAAACACCTGTTAAAAAGGTGCAGAGACAGGCCCTCTGTCATACTGAGAGGATCAGCACAGTGGGGTCCTTTGTCTCACCCTCCCATAGATTAGGATGTACCTCCCTCGGTACAGCTAGACCATATCGGTGTGCTTTGCAGGCTGGCTGGCTGCCTCCATGTCCTGCCATCCCTCTCCCAAGGAGAGGGCAGCAGAGAGCCATGCACAGCTCTGCACCCTACACATCCAAACCAGGGAAGAGGGAGATGCTTGCTCAGCAGAAATGCTGGTTGCCAAGATCTGCTCACTTCTCCCAGACAAATCTCTGCTCCTGGCTGGGATGGAGAGGGACTGAGGCATGGCCGAAGGCTCAATGGTCACAGTGCTGAGGAGAAATACCAGCACCAGAGGCTAGATGATGTTCATATTTTGCTTTTGTGCCACCAGGGCTGGCTGAAGCAGCCCTGTACAGCTATGATGTCCTGCCTTTGTCCTCCTGCCAGGGACAGTGCTTTCTTCACCCAGTTTAACTGCTAGCTTTCTGAGGACAGGCTATTGTATGTACAATGCCTAGCACAAATTCAGTGCCAGGCAGAAGCACCCATCACTGAAGCAGAAACCAGTCCACTGGGCAGACAATACAATGCCAGGCAGGAAGGGAGCAATAATTGTAAAGGATATAGCTGAACTGAAGTCAGGGTGATAAAAAGAAAAACGTGCACAAGAGAGAAAACAGCAAAAATCCTTATGATTAAGAACAGGAAACAGATTTTTTGCCACAATAAAAAGTAAAGAGAGGTAAAGAGCTTCCCCACACACTGCTGTTGCCAGCAAACCAGAAAGTAGTGGGTCACTCAGTTACAAGAACAGCTTTGCAAACTGGAAAAACAGAATAGACCAAGCTGGCAAAGAAAAACATACAAAAAAGGAAATCCAAGCAAACAGGAATTGGATGTGCTGAGCTCTCCTCTCATTTGGTCTCCAAGGTTAACTTCTGCCACCATTCCCAGCAGAAAGGACACCATGCCTGTAGGGAAATGGCTCAACCTCATCTTGCTCAGTTCCAACATTAAAGCTCCTTAACCCCAGGGGCACATGTCGCCCTTCCTGAAGTACACAGACACTTTAGCATCAAGCTAGAAGTGGCAGGGATGGGCAAGCAAAGCACTTTCCTCTCCTTCAGCAGCAAGAAATATGCCAAACAGACTGTACAACCCAGAAAGTTGAGAGGCGATGGCCACTCAACCCAGCAGCATGGCAACTGAATGGGATGCTGTCTGGGAGCTGCCAAGGCACTGACAATGAAGGACTCCTACTTGTGTGAACATGAACAGGTGACAACAAAGGGACCCCTCTTACTACACTGGTACAGAAAAGACCAGATTGCTGGTAAGATCAATAATTAACTACCAGAGGCAACAGTGTTAACAAGCAACATAAAATATAAAACCAGAAAAGCCAAAGGCTCACTAAAATAAATAAAAAAAATAAGAGCAACATTCACTTTTCAGAGGACATCACTGCAAATCAAGGTTTTAGACCTTCACTTTCTCCCTGAACTTTGCAACAGTCTGTTCAGCTGTCTCTGGCACTCTAGTATGCCATGTTGATGGAGAAGTACAACAGGGCAGGTCACAGATTATTCAGCAGAACATTACAGTGGGGTAAAAAAGGAATGAATTTCAAGTTTTGTAAGACCTGGGGAGGTCTCTGTACACAAGAAGGTGCACTATGATACCCAACCAGCTGTGTTGCAGAGACAGCTGGAAAAACTACTCTACAGTTGTCCCTCTGTTTCTGGATTCCAATTTTACATCACTGTGCTTCCAAAGACATCTGCACAGGGCGCAAAGATCTGCCCCTCAGAGCTGTACCAGAGGAACCATGATGATACTTTCATAACACATTAGTGCAACACTGTGGACAAAACAGTACACTTTCCAACAAAGGCAGATTAGAAACGGGTGTTAAATGTGCACTGCTGCTGTCTGCAGGAGATTGTTCCGTGAAGGAAGGAATGACAAGCATAATGCAAGATCAGTAAATCAAAATCTCTCTCAAGTAGGGGTCCCATCCATAATATTTATCTGCCCAACTCAGCACTGAAGCACCATCTAAAATAACTATTTCATCACTTATTGCAAAAAACAACAGTGGTGGCTCTGGCAAGGACACCATACTGACCCGAATGAGATCCATTTCCTGACTACTTTCCATAAATGTCCAAATCTTTGGGCTTATCTCCTCCCACATTCCCCCGAGGTCACGAAACACACCCAGCTCCTGGAATGTCCTGTTCACCTGTCACAAAGAGGAGAGGAAAGTTATTTCCAAAAGCTGGCAGAGACCCATCATGGGCTGAGAGAGTGCATTAAGCCTTTAACAGTAAGTGCATGGGAGGTGAGAGACTAGGGAGGCCATGCTTTTGCAGGCAATCCTTTCTAGGCTTGTGTTTGGGTCCAATTTAACTAGAGAGGATCAGCTGCACAGCCACAGGACATAGCTCATGCTACATTATCAGAGGACAGGGCTAGAGTTACCTCAGACATGACCTTCCTTACAGCTGGTGTATCTGGAGTATACAAGATCTTCCCAATCAGCAAGGGTTTCAAAGCCCTCCAGATAATCCTGGAAAGCGGGCTGGATTCCAGGTTCTTCATTATCTCATTGCAGTAGGGTGCTGAGGAAGAGTACAAAAGTGAGTGGCTGAACAGCACAGTGACAAGTGCAGAAGGTACAGAGCTTCAAGAACAATCAAAGCTGAAAGCAAAGCATTTTTCAGACACAAAACCCCTCCTTTACTGCAAAGCTCCACAGAAAGCCCCTTTTAGCCCAAGCCTGCACAGTCTGCCCAGTGAACATGGAGAAACCAGGTAGCTTCCAACACTAAGAGCCACAGTACTAGTTCTGCAACACTCCCACAACCCCGATGCATGGCACAAACAAAATTTGTCCAAAAAAGATCAGATTTCCAGAGGCTGCATATGACTGTGCTCCCTCTCCCACTAAAGTAGGTCTACTGCAGAGCTTTCTGTGGATTCTACAGAAGGTCCTTGGGAGACTCTGCAAGTTGATAACTCACTGGCCTTAAGGGCACGTGCAGGACAATATGTGCAGGCCTTTCTGAAACAGCAGTTAACATGTCCCTCAGGACCACATGCTTTCATCTCTGGAAGTCTGGAAAACACTAGTGATGACAATCATGAAGTAGATGGGACATCAGACTGTGCCACTGTTACACTTACTTGTGGAGTTATCGTAGAAATTAATCACATCATCTTCAGTGCTGTTGCCTCCAAACAGTGCTTTGTAATTGTTATCCTCATACCAGTTGAGGGATTTAATTTTGAGCCCTCCACCCTCAGGATGGCCGCACACGATGCGTGACACAGCCTGATAGATCTGCGTAGAGGAGTTTGAGGTATTCACATTGGTCAGGAACATCACCTCTTGCCTCATGTCACTCCAGCTCTTCATGCTCAGCAGCTGGAGGGGAAGGGCATAGAAAAGAATGGAAGTGAGTATTGAACAGGATTAGTAAAAGGAGTTCCTTCCATGTGCCTTCAAATCACAGAACAGATTTCTGAACAGATGAGAATCCCCTTGAACACATCAGGGAAAACATGTCCTCACCACCACAATGGGAGACTGTAGAAAGAAGTCCCTTCTGTGCAAGTGTTGGTTGCCAGGGTGCTCTGGGTGGGGTGCTATGACTCTGATACCGACTCTAACAAAGTCGCTCGGCAGCTACTGCACACACACACACGCACACACACACACACGCACACACGCTGGATAGCTTCTTCGACGGGTCGACGGCAAAGAGGCAGGAAGGGTCCTTGTGTGGGATTCCACTGCAGACACTTATTTCAGCCCTGCTCCTCATGAATGAGGCCAGTGACAAGGCCCCAGAACAATACCGAGTAGAAGGTTAAATATGGGGATGGGGAAAGCATCAGGGACCAATGGTCTGAGGGCACAGGGCGGTACACAGGCAGGGCTAGGGTATGGGAACTAATAGAAAACCAGTGAGGGAGGGACTAAGGAACAAGGGTGAATGGGGAAACAGGGAAGGGAGAACGTTCTGGATTAAGGCCATATAGGGTAGAAAGGGGAAGGTGAGGCGAACGGGCCAATAGGCGAAACAGAACCAGGGTACATTTCTGTAACAGAACAGGGCATTCTGAGAGAGGCCTTTTTAGTCACTTTAACCTGGGGAGCATTTCTCCACTTAGGGCACCTTTTCTCCAGGGGGTTCTTTTAATCCCTGGTGCCATGGGCTCACTGGCCACCACATGCAAGTACTTGGAATGTATCCTTGCCAAGTTCTTTACCCTTTTCTCCTCCAGTGCTGTGGGTGGTTCCTGGCCTCCCTCCCCTCTAACATAGAAACTGCTTCTCCTCCTGGTTGCACAATGGCTTACATTCCAGTGCAGTACCCTCACAAGGACAGGTCGAGTAGGGTGCATTGAGTCAGAACAGGAATTAAAGAAACAACACCAAGTGACTGCAGCTCATGGGTCACAAACTGGATGAGCTACAGGCCACAGCAGTGTCACCTGGCACAATTCCACCAAGCCTCCACTGATTTACACCAGGGAGGCAGTTTGACCTGCCAGACTGGCATTGCTTATCTCTGCCCCAGAAACTCCTTGCGCCATTGTAAACAGTATTCCCAGAAAACCCTTGAAAACAAGCCCTGCTGCAGCCAAGAGCCTGAATCACAGCATAAGCTGTGATGCAGCCAGTCACAGCAAGAAGCCTTCTCCTGCTCAGCTGACCTGACACCAGGCCTGAGGTGGCAACATACAACCAGCCAGAACAATTAGTACCTCCCAACTCATTTGAGTGGCATAAGCCAGACAATATGCCTGCAATGTGTCATGAACAAAAGCACCCTGCCTTCAGCCTGAGACACTCACTGCATTAATGCTGCCATATTCAGGCATGGCCAAGCTCACCACAACAGGAAAAGCAACCACCTGCATGAGCACTGGTTTCCTGCTGCACTGGAGTGTTGCTCTCAGACGCCCTGTCTCGAGATGCCAGAACATCACCTCTTTGATGGTGACAATAAGTGGATATTACGAAAAAATAAGACAAAGGCAAGGATATAGAATACTTCCTCTAAATAACCTTTCAGCTTCTATTTATTTTCAGCTCAGGGAAACTTGTATTTCCTAACCCTCAATGAACTTCTTCCATGGTAAACTCCTAGAATTTAGAACATCCACAAGTATTTAACATCCAACATCACAGGAAAGAACCTCTTCTCTCTACTTAATTTGGCTATGGTTAGCTCCATTTGGTGTCATTTTTTCTTTTTACTGCAAGAGACAGCGAACATTCAATCCCTATCTTTTCTTTGTGTGCCACTATAGGCCTCTGTCATACCCCCAACTCATCTCTTTTCCAAGCTGAACAGCCTCAGCCTATTCCCTTGTTCTTTTTGTGAAAGTCATTCTACTTCTAAATGTCCTAACTGGCGTCCTCTGAACCTTATTCCACTTCTGTTATCCCTTTTCAGAGAGTAAGAGCCTAGATCTGTATTCTGTAACAAAGAGTTTTATATAGTATCATGGTAAAAGGCTACAGATGGTTTTCTATCCCTTTTTAAGTGTTTTCTAGGATTTTATCCAGTTCCCTGACTGCTACTGAAATATCAGGTGACATTAACTTGAATGTTCTTACTGTGCTGCCCAGAACAGGCATATGCACTAAACAGGGAAAGCAGAACTGCTGAGGCACCTATTTGTAACTGCTCGTCAACTGCATCTCAGAAACAACTTTAGATGCTGTGGTCCAACTGCCCTGTTTTCAGAGACAATAACAGAGTCAAACACCATCTGCCACTTTTGCTCACTGTGTGTGTATTGTCTGTCACTTTTGCTTAAATAAAATGCAGATAACCAAAGTCTAAGACAGCTGGCAAAGCCAGCCAGCAACAATGCTGAAAGCAGCAGTGTGCTGGAACAATTCAATCCAAGTTCACCCAAGGAAGGCACACTCAAGACTCTTTGGACTTATAGTGGGAGGTAAACCTGACCCTTTGTGTTTATCTGTAGCACTGTGCATGTTTTAGATGTGCCAACATCTGGAGAAAAATTCTTGATGCTAAACAACAGCTATTACATGTCACCTACACAAGGAGCCTCTATTTTCAGATGCTAAAAGCACGACACACTGACATAATGGAAGACAGCTGTGAGAACAACAAAGGCTTGAGTGCATATGTCCAGAGTGACTGATTCAAGTGTATTTTCATTTCCTCGCTACTCACTGCTGTCTTTGCCTGCAGCCTGGTGCCACTCAACCTGGCTCCACAGGTTCAGGGTGACATACAGGACACCAGCATCATGGGACATGAATGAGAAGTATCACACAACAGCTTTTGTTTGTTACATATGCTCACATAGATTTTTGGATTTGACGATTCCTCACCCAAAAGGCCAAGGCTGCATTTCAGGTGTGACAGTTTGAGTGTGCAGTTCAAAGGGATCCCTTGGGGAGTTTTTGGTATCTTAGGTAAAACAGCTCCTCTTTCCTCAACAAAAAGGCAGCTGCTTTAGCTAAAGTACTATAAACTCCCCAACATGATGAGCAAAGGTACTCAAACAGGGAGGGCAGCTAATTCCCATGAACAAATGAAGTGTTAACCATATGTTAACCATAGAAGAGGGATTGCATTGGCAAATACATTTCTACATATTATTTGAAACAGTTTGAGCAAGGAACTTTGTTTCATCTTTGGCACCAGCAACTTTACAATTTACGTGCACAGCTGATCTTTCTACACCTCCGGAAACAAGTATGTCAAATGTGAAGGGTTACTAAGCTATTTCTTCTCCCAGACATCAGACCTGGCTCCCTAAGTGTTTCTAAACAGTCATCCTTGCTCTTGGTGTTTAATCTGCCCTCCTACAAGTTGATTTAAAGAGTCCAAGGACACAGGTCCCATCAATCCCCATATTCCAAGACAAATATTTTGTTCAGACCGTTTTCTAATTAAAATTCCCTGCTAGAAAGGCTCCTAGACATGGCACAAACAATAGTTCTCTCCACCCCGTCAAGCTGCTGCCCTTTGAAACAAGGGAGCAAGTCCCTCCTTTTCACACAGAAATCCGCCTCACAGACAAGAAGAATTAACTTTCGGTCAAGCCATCTGGAGCAGCTCATGCTGTACACAGAGCAAAAAGCTGCCTTTGTTTGCACAGCAGGGCAGAAAAAAAGGTAGTCCTACCCAAAACATCTGCCAAGCAAAAGGCACGTTACCCTGGGACGTTTTCGGCCACATCAGCAAACTGAGTATCACGTGGTTTCAATTATTTTTATCCCAGACAAGAAAAAAGGGACGCTTAAATGATGTAACAGGAAACAGCTGTAGTCAAACTCCGAAGGGCAGCCTCCCTGCTAGCCGCAAAAGCTTTGCCATGGTCCTAACTGAAGCTGATCCTGAATCGTCTTAATTTCAATGTGAAGGGAACTGCGCGGCAGGTTATAGAACTCGGGCAGGGGTGCGTGCCAGGAACTGTTGGCTGGCACGGCGCAGGCTCCCGGCAGCTGCCCCTCCGTGGGAGTGAGGCGCACGCTAACCTGGAGTGACCCGCTCTTGTGCATGCTCGCAGAGGTTACTGCCGTTCACGGGCGCGGAGCTCTCGCTCTGATGCAAAGACGGAAGACTAGCGAAGGGAGGAGGAGGAGGCGGCGGCATTGTTTAGCTTAGATGGAGGCGGTGGCACTGTTTAGCTTAGATGGTTGTGATTTCTGTTCCAGGGAGAGAATGTTTTTGACTAATAGCAGCACTTCAAAGTCAGAGCCAGACAAAAAAACCAGGATAAGTTTGTGGCTCAACACCCACCCCCTACACCCCAGATTTGGACTTCTGACTCATACTTAGGTACGCAGGGCTTTTTTTCTTAATCCATCATTTCACCTGCAAAAACAAATACTTGCAGTCTCTAGAATGTCCATTTGACTGTGCAAATCGCTGTTTATGTTTAGAGTTGTGATGTCATTGTGCTGAGTACTAACAAGACTGGAAAACAATCTCTGGACCAAAAAGTAAGATAAAGAGGAAACTGTAGCCCATAGCTACTAATTTAAATTATAACAGCCACAGCATCTTTTCCACATGCCAGACCCTCACTGCACATGAAACCCAGTAGATATAACCAAGTAATAACCCTGACGTGGGATGGCAGCTGAATGGAAAAAAATAGAAAGGAAAGCCTCAACACGCAGTTTGCAAGGCACTACTTGGCAGCAGATGTACTGCAAGCCCAACAGTTGTTCCACTGCTGAGAAGGCAAAACACTACAGAAAATGTCCTAATTCCTGTTATGGTGTTCGTAACTTGAAGTGCCAAGAGGGTGCAAAGTGCACGCTGCCTGTACTGACACAGGAAAAATAGCTGTAGGATGGGGAAAAGTTTCAAAACAAGCCAGGGATTTGCCTTTGAGTTGCATCTTGTACTTGATCACAGGTTAAGATAGCAACCACAGCGATGTATTCTCCTGACACAAAGGCTCTTCTTACCTCTTTAACAAGCTTCCCAATGCTCTCTCTCAAAGTTTCCACAGTTTCTGAGAGATCCCACAAGGAGGAATTGAAAGAAAGTCGTCTCTGCAGGAAGACAGAAGAGGAAACTAGAAGTTACTGCAAAGCACAAGCAAAGAAATTAAACTCTTGTAAACATTCTTGTATAGAGCAGTAAGGACTGTTTACATGGCAAAGTGCTTGGTGGGGAAGACGGAGCTGGCTTTCTGTGTAACCTTGAACTTAAAATACCATGGGCTTCTGCACCCTGCAATGTGATAGGATCACCCCTTTCTCTTTTCACAGGTTAAGTACACAGATGCCATAACCAGAACCACACCAACAAAATGTTAAATGCATGCATGTACACTTACAATGCAAACGATGACTTGCATTCCAGGTCACAAAACAAGCACAGTATAAAGGACAGCATGTGGATAGTCCTGAAATCCTGCAAACCAGTGCTAAGAAGGGGATGCAAAGTCAGTACAGTGAAGAAAAAGACAATTTGGTGGGCACAAGTTTTCAGTGGGAGTACACAGATACCAGCTCAGATACAAAGATCTCCCTGATGCAGGGTACATCATCATCATCACTCAAGTCCTCCCATCAGGCCTTGATGTTCTTTGTCTAAGTCAAGGGAGTATTTTAAAACAAACAGCTTCCAGGAAATAGCTGGTATGCACTGTCACCAAAGAGCAAGACTGACAGGCTTCCAGAAATGGAAGGCACAGCTTTCTGGAAACTATTTGCTTTAGCAGGAAGTCATGCTGAAGACAACTCCTTGTTTCCAATTGCTCTACACGTAACTGGTGACATGGAGTTTGGTTTGTGGGGTTCTTTTCCTGTTCTGTTCGCATATCTGGATTATCTTGCATGGAAAACATTTGGGCACAGTCCTTTTTTCAAGAGAATGAAGATTAAAATAAATTCCTATGATTTCACATTAGTAGCTCCATGTTGCATCATTTGAAAGCATACTAAAGTTACAGCATTGCAACACACAGATGAACAGCCAAGGCCCTTGATTTTAGCACACATCTTTTGAGCTGAATCTCTTCCTTTTCACATCTTTCCTGGGGCAATTTCTGGAAACAAAGTCTGGAGGTTTTCACTTGTTCTGCTTGATCTGCTGGAGACTGGTAAGACCTGGTCAGTGCCAGCTGGTATAAATGGGCATTGCCCTGCTGATCTTCTGGAATGTTTAAAATTCAGCTAACTGTTCTGAGTGCAGTTAGTCTCTGCTCCACAGCCAGTTGCAAATTCGGGGAGGATCTCTCTAACCTCTATGGATTTCTACTAAATGCAATCCTTAAGGTTTAGATAAATAAAAACATATCATCTAGAAGAAAAGCAGTTGAAAATCCCCACAGGCTTAGACCTTCAAGACATATTTAAAGAAATTTAGCCAGCAAATATCAAAGCTACATATCTGTTCTACCACTACTACTTTAGCAATAAGATGAGGTAGAAAGTTCTAGGTTCATGCATAGTAAGAGATCTGCTTGTTCAGCTCCATATACTTCATCAATCTCCACACAGATTTGTGTTCACTGCATTCAGAGGTGATTCAGGGACAGGGTAGATGAGGAAAAGTTTTGTGAAGATACTAATTGGTTCAGAACAGTGACAAGTCAAAATCCAATTGCAAAAGATTAGTGAACAGCCTCCTACTGACACACTGCTACGAAGTGCCAGACAAAATTCAGTACTGCAGAGTAAAGCACATGGGGAAAAGACAGTTCTACCTTAATATTCCCCTTGTATGGTTCTGAATTAGCTACTGCCACTCAAAAAGAGAGATCTTAGAGACAGTGATAAAACAGATCAACATCAATATAAATCTACAATGCAATCCTGGTTCTCAAGTACTATGTGCAATTTTGAGTTCTCCATCTCTGAAGGAACTCAAGTACAGAGAATGGCCATGATTCAAGGTAAGAATGGTTTTTGAAGGAAGAACAATAGACCACAGTACTTCCGATGGGATGTGTAAGGACAAACAGAGGTTATAACAAAGGTCTGTAGAGTTGTAAGTGGGATGGGGAATGGGATGATTGCCCACTGTGCCTCATCATACAGGACTAGAGAACTTCCAGTGAAATTATCAGTTTAAAACAAAACCAAAGGAGCTTCTGCATATACAACCTAGACAAAATGGAAAAAAATCAGTAGACTCTATGCAATGCTGAAAGTATTGTGAGTTTGAGAAACACTTGAAAGAATTCATTGAACATAAAAACCTCACCAAATGCTATTAAACAACAAGATCCCAGAAGGAGCTGAGGAAGTCTGGGTTGCACGCTACTGAAGAACATTGCACTGAGGAAATGTTATTACATAGTTGCCCAGTGGCTGCATACTTTTACATGCCTCCATTAGAAGCCACTGCTGGACTATCAGTCAAGGACACTGAGCTTAACAGGACTTTTTCCTGACCTCATAAGTAAGTCTTAGGTGATTCAAGGAGCTTGCAAACCTTACCCTGAAATGTGAGGAAAACCCATCTATCCTTTCATACCACAGCACCCTGACCTTTCTTCCCTAACAAATTCATATCACTTCAAGGTCATTTCTCACCAGAACTTGCAATAGTATCATTGATATGGAGGAAATTTTACTCTCTATACCACTTCTTGAACCTCAAAGCACACTCAGGAAGCCTCTCACAAGTCATGTCTGGAGACAACAAAAAAAAAAAATTAGGCAAGGGCCAGTCGTCTTTGAACAGATGAGCATGTCATTACTTTCCCTGTAATATACATCTTTGTAGTGACTCACTAAGTAGTTAATTAATAAGAAACCTCTAGATTCAGGGTAGATCCAGGAAGATTGTCCCTACTGTAAGACTGTCTTTAGCAGGTATCTGCACTACATCTTGGGACTGCGGAGGGCAATGACTCATTCACTGGTAATGTGCTGCAAAAACATCACCTGTCTGTTCTAGGCACACTGTGGAAAGACAAAGCTCTAACAGGTTTTGAACACAACTGCCCTCTACAGTTACTATCATAGAGGCTAGCAAGTCACTAAATTTGTCTTTTGGGGCAGCCAACACTACAACTCTTCTTCTAATAATCTAATACTCAGATTATATACTGAGTGCACTGTGGGGGAGTCTTTGTGCTTGTATGTGCATGCTACAAGATTTACTCTAGTGACAAATATTTGAGAAGGCTGGAGTTGACAGAAGCCTTGAATAAATTCACGTGAGACTTACGAGGGATGGACAAATCTGATTCTTTAACATACATGAGAATGCATGGGTTTAAAGTTGAGAAGTCAAAAAATTAGGCCAAAGTTCAGTCAGCATCATACAGCGAACTGTTTCTGCTTAATAAAGACCACTCTGCCACAGGTGCTTTGAAATAGTTATTACAACTTTATACTGATCTTAGCAGAAACTTTCCACTGGCCTCTGCAGAAAAAATCAAGTGCTTTGAGCTTCTGCTTTTGTTTCCTGAGAGTGGAAGTCTCAAGCCACTGCTGCTTAAAAGGATGATGTCACTGTGCTTGACTGAAAATGCTCTCAAAAGACTAAGGAAAGCTACGAGTTCAGTTGCAGGACATATTTATATTAGGAAACCTTTTCTAAAAGCCATTTTTCAATTGCAATGCATTTATTATGTGACGCTTAGTTCATGCAAACCATTTGACAAAATACCACCCATATTACAGAGGGAGAAAAAACAACTGGATTTTCATGTGCTCACCCACACTCTTTCAAGGACCACTGCAGTACACAAGCCACAGTACATTTATGGCTTATTACAGATCCATACCACTGGAAGTGAGTATGGCAAAGCCCTTCTTAGGCAGCGCTGTCCAAGAGATGAAACCCCACAGGAGCAATTTGAATTGTCATTTAACCTTCCCTCCACCAAATCACGTTCAAAACTGGAGAGACTTGCAGAGGGAAATACAAACAGGTACTTCTACGATATAAGACAGTCAGAAATGTCCCACTGGACTGTGTTGTGATGGCTGGGAACTTACTGCCGTTGCTCTCACTAGTCTTTCCCAAACTGGGTAGTTCCTCCATGGGACAACTGCTGGCCTACCACTGGGAGAAAGCCAGGAAGGAAATTTGCATGCATGCAGTCAGATGTACTGCTTCACTGTTGTTCTCAAACCAGCTTCTCCTGCCTCAGTCTCTCTCACCCAATGCAAGGCAAGCCTCAAGAAGAAGTCATGTTTCCACACAAGGAGCTTGTAAAACGTGTCCTATGGCCCGTAGTATTGTTGGTCGAAAGGCTTCAGAGAATGGATGCAGACTAAGACATGGGTGAAGGAAAAGGGAGTTTGACTTTTTGAAACACCTTTTTCCTCTAGTGGAGTGAAGACTCAGAAGAAGGAAAGTTAATCCTCCACCTTGGTGCCCTGTGATCACACCCAGATTTTCTGCTGGGTTTTGATCTAAACAGCCTGCCTCAAATAGGTTCTTACATGAAAAAGAGCAAGGAGACACTTTAACCTCCCTGCCATACCTCTACGTGCTTGGCTCCGTTTTCTCATCCTACAGAACAGGCTAAATTGAAGTAATACAAAAGATCAGTTAGAGCTAAAATCCTAGTGTAAAATTTTAATTAAAAGTTCTTGTCTTAGCTGTACCACTGCCCTTTGGGCAACACTCTAGGTGTTCTGGATAGAACCAAGGGGCAGGTATGTAAAGTGCTTTTTCCTTGCCTTTCTTTTAAAAAAAACTTAACGGTGCTGTGACATTTAGAGCTCATGCATCTCATCATATATGCACTTTGATTTCTTTTTTAAAACCTTCATCTGACCATAATTTGCTAGTAATTACTGCATTTTTGAGAGCTATTTAGAACACTTAGTTTCCCTGAGGCTGCAAATGCACACAGACTTTAAGCCAGCAGAAGTTAGTGTTATCATCAGGGTCTCAGCCCACACACTCACTCTCTGATCATAGGGCTCTCAATCTTGCACCCTCCCCTTCATGTTTCAGCATAAATATTTGTATAAACACACAATCAGGTCAGTGACTTTTAATCCGGATCAATCCCATGATGAAATTTACTGCATCACCTTACAGAGGGAGTAACAAACAGGAATGCACAGGGACAAAAACAAGCAGGTAGATGTCAGGCTAAGTCATATGTATAAAGACATTTCAAGAAACCATAGCCACTTCACTGCCCAGATATCAGAGAGGCACAAATTTCCATTCTACAATTCAAGCCTTTGGTGTTGAATTTAGAGAGTTCTTGCACACAGTTGCAAGCTCTTGTATTAACCTTCTTGTACTAAGATGCTGCCTCTCCATAAATCACAAAATAGCACAACCAGTGAAGCCCATGTCCAATTACACAAGCCAAAAACCTGTCTCTAAATCGCTGTTGCACCTCCATTTGACTTGGCCCTTACTTTGCTTACTGAAATGCCTTGCTGTGAAGTACATCAAAAGGATGAAGCAAAAAAAAAACCCTCTGAACAAGTTGTTTGCATTGGTTTACAGACTCTGTAGTAGATACAGAGCATGCTATCTTCAGTGTGCATGTCCAGGATTTGACACAGTGCCTTCAATAAGCTGCGTCAAAAGCCTCCTTTGTCCATGAGCAGAAAGTTCTTTCTTTCTTCAGAGACGTTACAGCAGGTCAGGGCACTTTTTAGCCTCTAAAGACACTAAGTTTCAAATGTGTTGGTTGTGATCCTACAGTTAATTTATCCATTTTGCCTGGCCACATTGAAGCCAATTAGTTTTTGTTTCATCCACTGATGCGTTACAGCAGCTTAACTAGAGGGTACACTGTGATGCATTTCTGAGGAAAACTGTGGACCTTTACCAGACAACAATGCACAGCAGGTTTAGAACTGCTGGCTTCTGGACTACAGCTTTTTTCCTCTTGAAGACAAGATCATGAGCCAGATTCTCAGAAGCCCCCCCAAAACCGCAAATAATGTCTTAAATCAATACTGCTGTTGCCAAGAGGCACAGAGTGGCTTATGACTGTTTCCTGTCACCAATGAACAGTGCAGACCTAACGACACAGACACACTCAGTACGTGCTTGTCAGCTACACTGCAGAAGCTTTCACAAATAAGAAAAGCAAGACTGAGTCTCCACAGAGCCCAGAAAACCAATTCTGAATGGTACAATAGCTGGCTATTTTCATCCCCCTAAGACCCCAAAATTCTATCATCTTTGAATGGTTTAAAGTAAAATATGTATATATGTGCACATACACATACAACTGAAGACAAGAAACTAGTTATAACTGTTCCTCTCTAAACAGCCTATCTTTGTTACAATTTTGGTGTTGCTACCACATCTCTTAATGCTTATGGGTTGTCTCGTTCTTCCAGCAGGAAAGAAAAAGTGCAGATGGAGGACATGTGGAAAACAGAAGATGAGCTGTGGAGAGAAGTCACTGACCACTATGTACTGTGCAGGAGAGTAATATGATTCCACTACTTGATAATGACCCTCTTTGACTGAGGACAAAGCCAAGCAAGTGGTACATGACTTTCAGTATGGAAAGGCTCACCGAATCTGAAAACTCGCACAGCAAACAATAGAATATTTGTTTTAGTGGGTAACAGAGTGGATTCTGTGGTCCTTTCTTGAGGACTTCTATTGTTACTTCCAGCACTGAATTCCTCAAACTTCTATATTTTAACAGATATTGCAGATCTGTAGCAAAACATCACTGGATTGTCCTAGATCCAAGTCTGCTCTAGTCTCCAGCCGCCCTGTAAATAATGTATGTTCTTGAAGTTCAATTAATTCTTTCTCCAATACCATTCAGTTGGATAATTTTTGAAACAGGACTTTAAAACTTGACTCTACTTTGCATAAACTTTAAAATCATACTTTGTATGATTTAAACCTGCTTAAAGGTTGTGGCCTGTCAGTGGCTAGAAACTTCTGCACTCAGTGGTGCCATGCTAAGGGCAGAGGGCAATGGTTTTAGCGCTCAGCACAAGCCAGTCTTATATCTAGGCTCATTCCAGCCAAGATACAACATTTGACTAAAACACAGGGACAACCAAGAGCCTGTTTGTTACAACACAGCATAAAGACTTTCCTCTTGAAAAACTGAACTGCAGACCACACACATATATGCTCCGTAAGCAGCAGTCTGAACAGGAAAGGTAAGAATGACAGGAAGAAGCAACGTTGTTCCTGCTCCCGTGACAAAGACCGACCAGCTTTCTTCTTTCTAACTGCCTCTAAGCAGTTCTGGAAATGCAGAGATGAGTTCCTAAACTGTAAGCCCTGGAAAATGTCACTGTCAATGACAGACTCTTGCAGGTGGGACCAGTGAACTCACCTGAAGAGGCTTCAAAAGATTCAGGTTAGCACGGAAGGCTTGCTCAGTTGCATGGAGTTTTTCCTTTGACAAGGTGCAAATGAAGGCTTCAGAGTCTGTGGCCGCCATCTGATTTTGGATTGTGAGAAATTCAGACGATGTTGAGCTATTGCAGAGATCTCGCAGTCGCATTCGATAACCAGACACAATGACCTATGAAAGTGGGGAAAGCATGTAAGTCTCCCTTCATCTAAGGCTCCAACCAAAAAATTGGTTATTGCCTACACAAAGTAAACCATTCATAACATTTCCAGACGGAGGTGAGGGGGCATTCTTCTCTACAGGTTGAGCAGTCCTGATTCATATGCAACTCAGTTCCAAGACAAACCCTTCCGTGCAGAGAACATGGGAGAGAAGTCCTAGGGGAGGCAGGTCTCTCTTCACTTCCCCGCAAATATGCATAAAGCAGCAGTGATCCTGTCCTCCACAGCAGCCATTTCCTCCAACCACGGGTACATGCATTGCCTAATGTTCAGTCTTCGGGGAACTGAGCCACAGAGACAAAAACAAGGCTTGTGACCAGACACAAGTCTGGCAAGTCTATGTGAAGGGCAAAAGACCTATGTCCCAAACTACTTAGACATATCTGCCAGCCACATTTTCTGTGCAGTTCTGAATCAGAATCATCTGCCTTAACTCTGAAGTATCTACTCACTAACTGCTGAGACAAACATTTTGCAGTGTTTTTGAGCAGATAATGTATTGGCAAAAATAGTTATCTTACTGGCTGCAACAAATAAGATCCTAGAGTCTTCCTTCACAGGTATATTTTTCTTAAGGTAATGCTTTGCTTGTCAATAATGTTTTCTAATCCACAAGCAATCACCTTATTAACAAAATCGATAAAAACCCTCTGAGTTATCACCAGACCCTTTCAGACCTGGTAACCAAATTCTTTTAAAAAGGTCATTTACTGACTTCATGTTTGCTGAACAACAAAGTACATGTCAAAAAGCTGCACACTTCTTGGAGGTGATAAACAAGGAAAATCCAGAGTCTGCTATTGGAAAGAAATTTTTGTTTGCCTTGGGGCTAGACAGATGGAACAATTTTACTGTAAATGCACAGGTAACAACAGCTGTAGACTTAATTTCTTCTTTCTGTCATTTCGTAAGACCCAGTGTGCATTACCTAACTTACAACAACAACTAAAGAGGATTGATCTACATTCCAGAAGAGTTAGCAGCTCCTGAACCCGGGCTGGTAAGTCTGAAATTTGTTGTCTTTCAAAACCAAAGGGGTATGCATAGTCTGGGGGGAAAAGTGCATTACATTCAGAAAACAAGCAAATGGAGCTGACAGGAGAGAGAGGAGATTTTTAATGCAATACTCATGCAAACCTTTAACTTCAGTGTGTATCCATATGCCAAAAATATGATCTTTCAATGCCACACACTCAGCTCTCACATCAAAAAGGCTGGCCTTTTGAAAAATTTGGGGTGCCTTTTTTTTTTCTTTTTGCCAGCAGAGATACTTCTACCAGTGTTACAGCCATGCTGAAAAGGAGGTATTTGTGGGGCACTGAAATAACACTCCCAGAATGAGCCTGAACTAGCTTCCCTGGGTGGAGATACAGAAAAACCAATGTCTCCCAATGCCTCAGTGTTCACTCACAAAAAGTGAAGGTGACCAACCTTCCACCATTCTGAAAATGTCCACCTTTTTCACCCAGATTTTAAACTCTTTTGGAGAGAAGCTGCCCTTTTCAAGCACTGAGCTCCATAGCAAGAGAACTTAGAAAAAACACTCTGCCTATCCACCCCAAAACTAAAGCCCCCAGTTTCTCCAAGTCAGCAAGTTCTCTATCCACTTGCAGCCATCTGAATCCATGGTGTCTTCAGCAGGCAAAAACACATCCTAAATGACAGGTTTAAGTCCCCTAAAGACTCTCAAGATGCCAGGCTCATGTCTCAAAGTAGTCATAGGTAATTGCTTTGTCCTTACAGGTCATATCATTCTCTCCTTGGGATTTTTCCTGCTTCATGAAACAGATTTGTTCCAAGCAGAGATTTGTTCCAAGCAGAATATGTACTGGCCATTACTATTTACTCCTCGCTGCTATTCAGTGCATCATGCCGCAGCACTGGCCCAGGACCTCATTGGGCCTTCAACTTTTCAGAGGGACAGGACCTACTCCTGCCTCCAAGCCACACAACAGCTGTCTGGCCACACCTGGACAACAGCAGCATACCAGACTTGATTACATAGCTGCCTGCCCACTGCTGACCCAGGCACCTTCCAGATCCCACACCCTTCTGAGCACACCTGCCATGACTGGAAAAACACAAGGCTGAGCCACTCTGCCCCAGGAAGCAACATGCCCATCAAGATAGGGCTTTGGTTGCTTTTATCTGTCTGCACTAATTTCAGTATGCTGAATACACAACCCTGCTAGACATGCTGGAGTGCTGTCATTGCAGTAACACCAGCGAACAGTCCCATCTCCTTGGTGACTTCAATTCCTTACTTGGTTGCATATCGTAACTTCTGGCCTTGTTGAACAACCCCAACAGACCGCAGAAGAGGGCTGTATTTGCTGTGAAAGGCTGGCATATTCTGGATAGGCCCTTCTACTACATGACTTCTGAACGAAGCTGTGACCTACTCATTCAGAGACCTAACAAATACTGCCTATTACTATACTATTAACACTGAAGTCACTAGTCAGCTCAGCAGAGAGGTCAGTTCTCCAAACCAGATCTCCAGCAAAATCAAAGACTTCCATTTTGAGAGTCAGATAAAGTCATTCTACAGGAAGGGAGAGGTTTGCATCTCTAGTTACCAGCTGTATTAGAAAAGTGCTCAAAGAAAAACTGGTGGGCCACTGCTCTGCAGCTTATTGTCCTGTTGCTCAGATTAGCTCTTCCTGGCATCCCTGACCACAAAATGTTATTATGACTTAGCAGCATCACTCCCAGTGCTCTAGCAGAATCAGCTCAAGAATTACAAAAACAAGAACACAGCTTGAAGGATTCAAGGAAGAGCTAGTTGATTGACCCGACTTTCATCACCCTTCTGACACACTATGTAGATAAAAGCTGAGCTTTTTTCTTCCTTACATTATACAACCAATACAGTATGACAGTCATACAATGTAAGGTCAGGTTTTTTGCCTGTTTGAAAATCCTTCTGCCTCTCCACTAACTTAGGGAGAATGACTAGAATGCTAGTGCTGCAGTCTTCCAGTTACCCTTCCAGAATTATCTGTAGCATGATTCTGTCTTAATCTAGCTTGAATTTCAGGCAAATTAGTTTCAAGTAAAATAAAGCATGCAGCCTAAGATGGGTAAGAATTTTTTCTCCGCTTTACATTTTTTAGCAGAATGTATCCTTAACTTGTAGGATAACTTAATCAAACTGCACTAAAACAGTGCAGGTGCAGTTGCAGATGTGCAGTTGCAGGACAGCATCTGCAACTACAGGAAAACAAAGACTAAAAGGACTGTTAATCCATTTCACTTCAATAAAAAGATCTGTTATGGAGTTGAGAAGCAAAATGGATTTCCTCCTCCTTTTACATACCATCTTTTGCACTCTTTCAAGACAACCCTGAGTCTTCTTTTAAAGTCTGTTCTGGCTTCTGCATTAGAAAGGATGCTGGTTGACTAATTCATTGAGCCTAGCAAAAAAGATGTTACAAGCTTGACAATGGCAGACAGGCATCGCAAGCCAGGGCTCTAGCCCAGTGTCACCACTAGCTATGTTTATGACTGCAATCATGGTACACTCAGGATATCAGGACTCTTGTACTACGTTATGTACAATATGTCTGACTTGACACATTGGCCACAAGCCTAAAAGCATAGCTCCTCCTGCTGCACAGGAATGTAAGGCAGAGCAAGACATAGAAACCCTGCTCTAGTCCAAGCTGAGTGACTGAAAACAGTCAGAACAGTGCTAGCAGCTTATTTAATGTTTTACTTCCATTTAAAAAAAAACTGCAGAAGGAAGAAATTCAGTTTAGCCTGAGGGTACTATTTCCTTCTGCAGGTCAAAACGTTTGCTCATGGGTTCCCAGTGTCCTTTTACAGCTTAAAATCAAGTAAGACAGTAAATTGAGGAAAACAGGGAAAAGAAGCAGGGAATACACTTTCCTCTGTGTTTCTACAGCACCTAGCACAGAGGGGTCCAGCACTGTGCATCTTGGCTCTACAGCTAAACAAACAATAGACGAGCATTATGTTAGGAGTTGAAAGTACTCTTTACCTGCTGGAGGTTGACCCCTGCATCCAGTAGCTCCTCTACTGCAGATGATGGCATGGACACATTGTAATGGAGGAAGTCAGAGAATGTCTCATTGTCAATCAGGAAATCCCGAAGTTTCAAGTCTGGAACGTGACAAAACAAGCAACATTCTGGTCACAGCAAAGCCAAAAGGAAACTCATGTGAGAACTCTGAACAGGAAAAGTCAAGCCAACAAATCAGGGAGAGGGAATTACACGAACCACAGCACAAACAGAAAAGAGGACCTGCTGGTAAAGTGCTCTGAAACTTGGCAGGCTTCAGAAATGTCAATCCATGATGCCTTGGTCTCAAAAAAACCCCAAACCAACAAAAAGAAAAGAAATCAAACTTCAAAAACAACTCCCATTAACATAATTACTTCAGCTCAATTTGCTCATACATAGAAGCAAGGCACACCAAGCTGCTCCCCTGATCTGAAACCTACTACAGCATTAGCACTTAATCCCTGTGTTGTTACTAACCATGGGACTGAGCTGGTGTATGCATTACTGAGGGATTTACTAGCCTTTAGTTAATTATGTTAATAGCTGATGTACTCTACCATAAATTTCAAAGTCTGACATATGCAGACACACAGGTATGACACAATTGCATGCAGATCTAGGAAACAATCTTAGCTACTTGGAATTAAAAAAATACATTTGCAGCATTGTTTCCATTTCCTTTCCCAAATGCTTCACCTTCTCAAGTCATTGGTGTTTCAGCTCTTGACTTTAAAACAAATTTGTACCTTCATCACAACAGAGGGGAACCATCTCGAAATTATAATCCAAGCACACTATTAAAGTCCATAAAATTGGATCTTAAGAAGCTGACTCTCACGCTGTTTTGGGTTGTTTTCTTGGGTTTTGTGTGTGGGTTCTTTTGGTTTTTTGTTTTGTGGTTTGGTTGGGGTTTTTTTTGGGGGGTGGGGGGGGAGCGGTGTTTAGTTTTGGTTTGTTTTTTGTTGTTGCTGTTTTATTTAAGAGAGAGAGAGAGGGGCCAATTCTGTCTCCACAATGTTTAAACAAGCAGTGATGAGCAAAGAAGCTATGCCAGGAGGAAGTGAGAGATGAGGTCCTATCGGATTTACCAGAGTGAAGATTTCCAGGCTGAGGTAAGACAACTAGCTAGGCGTCATGCTGTATTTTCTACTCTAGGAAGACAGGATGCCACAACCCAGAGCAAAAAGCAGAAAACCATGAGCTCTAAAGAGAAAGTAATGACATGGAAGAACCAGGGGCTTGTATCTTCCTCTCTTCCTATAGGGGACGGCTGTAACAACCTTTTCTCCCACCTCTTTTGCAGGAGGGGTTGTTTGGTTTTGGGTTTGGTTATTAGGGTTTGTTTGTTTTTTTGGTTGGTTGGTTTTGTTTTTTTAGGGGGTGGGTTTGGCTTAACTTGGGCAGGTGATACTGTCAAGAATGGGCCCCCCTCAGGCAAAAGTACGGTCTGCACTCAGGGTGCCACCGGAGGTGCCAAGGGAGACCGGCGGGTCGGGTGCCACTTCTGCTTCCCAGCCCGATCCTGGCGGAGGAGCCGGCAAGGGGAGGAACCACGCGCTCTGCTCTTGCGGCACGAAGTACACGGGGTTACTGACGGTCATTGCTCTCTCATCTACATATCCAGTTACAAATTCCCCGTTCCCTTTTTGTTCCACAAGAAAAAGTAAATCACCCGCCTCTGCAGAGGCAACGCGGAGGTTACTCTGGGGCAAAAGTTTCTCCCTCGCCCTCCTCTCTCCCACGCAGCAGGACCACTCATGAATATGCTGGTTTTGAGCACGCCGTGCAAACGCCCCACCGAACTCCGTTACCAAAATCAACCATCACCCCCACTCCCTGCCCGGGGAAAGGCTAGGAAAAGATCTGACTCCTGCAAAAACATAAAACCGTCCTTTTCTTTCCAGCAGAGACTAAAGCACCCTGCTTCACCGCAACTGGAGGAAAAACATGCCCCACCCCGATTCCTTGGTTATTTCCTAAATGTGCCAAACTCCCTAAACACTTCTGCAGCTTGTTTATTTTTTGGTGAGATCATCAACTGTTCAGAAGGTCAGATGGACAAAGGGGTGGCTGACTGAAGGCACATTGGCATGCAGAGATCAGATGTTTGCAAGCTTTTTCATTAAATCTGTTCCCATTTAATATATTTCTCAG
The DNA here is from genome assembly GCA_013397815.1 of Aleadryas rufinucha. Lineage (NCBI taxonomy): Eukaryota > Metazoa > Chordata > Aves > Passeriformes > Aleadryas > Aleadryas rufinucha. The sequence goes on from VZTH01019023.1 coordinate 135,345, forward strand.
GCTTCTCTTAAAGGGCCACATGCCTTTGGGGAAAAAAAAAAAAAAGTAGCCAAGCAATAATTCTTCCACTTTTCTGTTTCCTCAGTGTTCTGTTGCTTTTGGGTTTTGCTAGTCTATTTTGTATGGGTTTGGCTTGGAGGTTTTTTGCCATATAGAAGCATGATTTTCCTGGTCAGGGAGATATTCTATGGGCAACTGCAGGAAGGCAACCTGAACTACACTGAGATTCCTGCTGACCTGCCTGTAACCATGAGGGGAAGTAACAAAGAATCATCATCTTCCACAGTTGTAATTTACCAGTCATTAGAAGAGCATCCATCCCCTGCCTTCTCTGTCATGCCAAGAATTTTCAGACTTGCTTAGCACTAGAATTTACTGAAAATCAATGCTGCCTTCCAAGGAGCCCCCACAAACACCTGAAGGAGTTTCATCATCATTTGGAGTAAACCACAAAGGAAATAGAACAAGGTTACCAAAACTGTGGGGCAGTGTTTGGCTTCCAGACAGCTGATCATGAACCTGTGATCACTACCCAAGGCCACACATGAAAGCTCTGTGAGACCAAGGGACTGAATCCTAACACCATGCTCCTGGCTGCAGTACCCTAAGCAAACAGCCAGCCTTTTGTTCCATGCATTTTTTTCCCCCATCTCATCTGGTCCTGCTTCCAGGACTTGTGGGTCAGTGTCTTATGCAATCCCTCTCAATCACGGAGGCATGCATAACAACTCGCACATGAAACCACAGAAGAGCACCAAACACTGCAATGCTTCTAAATTCTCTCTCTGGATATCTCAAAAAGTCAAGAGTTAAGAGAGGTTTCCTTTTGAAAACAGCCATTCCCATCCAAGACGACTGCTTGCCCACTCGGGCCTAAGGAAATAAAAGAATATTACTTTAAAAAAAACCCTCCAAAAATAGAAAACAAAAGAAACAGGCATGTCTTCTGAAGGCTAATACCAAGGTAACTTACTAATGCAAACACCTGGAGTGGAAGAACACATTTTACCACCACAGGCCTACTACTGCAATATTTTCCTGCCATAAAAATTAAGACACACTATCAAGTCACCCAAAAAGCATGAGACAAAATGTCAGCTCAAATATGATATAACTTGCATGTCTCCTCTCTTGCTTGAGAGTGGCCAAGAGCATCGTTACAATAGCTACTGCAAGCTGGTGGGCACAGACCAATGCCAGGCAGCACACTGGAGACCAATTCTCTCCATGTACTTCGACATGGACATGCAGCCTCTCCTTTCCTCTCCCCTTCATCTTCCACAGAAAACCAAGGGAGCTGCAGCCCTGCAGGCTCCCTCACCCCCACCACAGGGTTCAGCCTCCTGGCTGAAACCACAGGCCCAGCAAGCAAGCCAAGCCCTAGGCACAAATGGGGAGATAACCTTGAGGCCAGACTGAGAGAAAACACTCAAAGACTGTCAAATCTGATGTTAACCATCTTGCTGATTTAGTTGTGGGATAGGCAGCAGAAATAATACTGAGAGACAGCTTTTCCCCACAGCAGACTACTTCTACAGTTTCAATCCAGACACCAAGGGAGCAACAGCAGAGAACAGAGACTTTGCTTATAAATCATGCAAATAACCCCCAAAACCACCAGGTCTGGTAGGGCTGAAATGCCTTTGTTGTAATTACAACTTTGTTGTGCTCCAGTTTGGGCACAATACAGCAATGCAACAGGAGACCATCCCCATCCACATGAAACAAGCAGAAGAGATGTCCATATCCCATGAGGGGCAGGGAGAAAGATCCTTCATATGGTCACATAAGGAAGCTTCTAGCACAACTAAGAACTCCCAGACCTGGAGGTCTTGTGCCTTAACCACAAAGCTTCCCTTCCTCTCTGAAGTCACCAGTCAGGATTAGACAATCACACATGGCAGCATTCCACAGATACTGTCTTCACAAAAGGCACAGCTGTCCTTCATTTCCATGCAGTTCAAACGAACCTTGGGGGCTGCATTCTGGGCATCAAAACCAGAAACTCTTGGACTTTCGTATCACAGAGCATCTCCTACAGGACTGTAACACTGTATTACATCTTAAGATTTGCATTTTACTGACAACCTAACATTTTCCAGCACCTTCGGGCCTGGGCAAGGTAAGCCAGTCAGTCGTTGCTTAAGAATCAAATCTGTGTGATAATAGAAAAAAAATCAAAACCCAGAATGTATTCAAAGAGCTCAAGACAGTCACATGAATTAGTGAAGAAAAACACCTCTATGCTTGCTATATTGCTGATTAAAATGAACATCCAAATAAAAATATGCATTATAAAAAAATAGCAAATCAGGGCTATGTGTGGGTCTCTGTTCCACGCAGACCACAATTGAACACTGATTGTGCAGTGAAGGAAGTATCTGTGGTCCAAAAGCCACAGGTTTTTAGCTTCCTCATTCCAGAAACACATCCCCAGTTACTTTCACAAGCTCAAAAGGTGGGTCAAAGTGCAAGAGAAGCCATGGCTGGGAATCAGTTTTAATTTGCTGATCTTACTACAAGTATGATCATAACGGGTCCCATAGTAAGCAGTGACAATTTCCAAAAATATTGGAAAGATCCACAGACAAGTGGAAAAAAACAAAGCTTCTAGGGGCAGGTTATAGAACAAGACTCTTCTCAAACTTCTCTCCCATTCTTTCTTCCTTTACTGAGAAGCACAGAGGGCTCATACCTTCCTCCAGAAACTTAATGGTGCAATGTCTTTCAAAGTTAAACAATAGGGTGGGAAAACAGAACCCCATGGAAATTGTGGCTACGTTTTTCATATCCTGAACACTGCTTTCTAAAAATAAAAGGTATGCAAATGGTATTTAACATTATCTTAATCCACTGTAGACTACAAAGTTCACCAGGTCTAATGTTAATTTGTGGGGCTTCTGCCCAAAGGGTTTGTGCCCATAATCTACAATATACCAGGTTTTCAGCCACTTCAAAGCTAACAAGCTCAATGAAAACACTATGACAGTCTGATCTACTTCCCAGCTTCACATACCTTAACTCCCTATTAAAAAACAAATGAAGGAAAGGGGAGAAGGCGCTTCATGCCTTAAGTTAACTCAGTAGCTAAGAGGAAAGCAGGGCTGATCTACAGACATGGCTTTTTGTCATCAGGGGATTTCACTCTCTACTGATTAAACATGCAAGACTGAAAACAATTGTGTTATTTTTATATCCATTGCAGCTCGGGAGACTTGCTAGCCTTTGGCTAATCCTGTATTCATCACAGCCAAATATCAATGCAACACAGAAGCTAGTATTAAATTCTGACCCTTATCACAGAGACTGCTCATAGGACAACCCAACCATTTTTGTAACAGCAACTAAGGCGTCATAGAGAGATGAAACAGTGAAATAGGATGATGCATGAGACACCTTAGCTTCATCCTTTAGAATCAGCAAGGTTCCGCAAGTGCCCAGAGGAGACAAAAAAGGAGAACTGGGCTCCCAGCTCAGCACCCGTCTCCACCAACTAAAAGAAAGAGCAAAGCAAGGAAGAATGTCAAGTGAGCAAAACAAGGCATTTTCTTCTCCCTGTTCAAAGACTTCAGATTCACAGTTTCCCATTCAGGTAAAACTGCACTTCTACAGGAAGGAAAGGCCCAGCCTGATTGCACAGCTGGCTGTCAAGTCTATGCAAACCTCTGCCCAGGCATGACTGGGGAACAAGGTCACAAGGCACCCTGGTCACATAGGCCTGCTTCACCCACGGCACTGCTTCTTCACTGGTCATATTTCCAGCAACAGGAGATTAGGACAACACAAGCCCACGGAGATGCTGAAGGTGAGACCAAGAGCTGAAGCTCCAGCTCCAGCAGCTGAGAGCGTTTACTGGTAGCACACATGACTACTACAAAGATTTTGGCTAGAAGCCTGTCTTTCAGGAAATCCTCACATGGTGGGACAACCAGGACAGGCAAATCAAATGCTGCCACAGAATTACCTTGTACACTAGAATTTTCTATTAATTTTTAATTGTCTGGGAAGTATTCTTCTCGAATAGGTGACAGGTGCACTTGAACCCAATGAGTGTGATTTTCACACTCATTACCTATCACCATGATTTAATGACAAAAGATGTCTGAAGCTACTTCCTATAAAAATAAAAATGGGCTCTCAAATAATTTCAAGAGCCAAATCAAAGACTGAACAACTTGTAAATTGACGATCACCCAGAGTAAACTGACAACCACCCAGAGGAAATAGCAATCTCCTAATGGTGACCTATGCTACTGCACTGTACCCTACTCAGTCAATGACACCAACTGACAATGTGAAAAGCAAACTTTGCACAGTGCTGAGCAAGGCAACAAGTTTTCACCTGCCTTCATTATACTCCTAACCTTGGACAACACATCCAAAAAGCATGACAAAGTAATATTTTTTAAGGTTTTTGGTCTTGGTCTCTTAAGCAGTTAATATGTATTCTTTTATTATTCTTTTCCTCTAGGGCAGCTTTCCCCCTGTGAGGTGAGAACAGCTCTCAGAGCTGCCTGTGTACCTATTAATGCTGGCAAGAGCTAAAACTGTCCTGTGAAAAAGTTGGACAGCCGTGCCCTGATTTACTTACAAGAAATCAAGCAGCTCAGCAGGCCTGTTGTGCAGGATTGACTAGTGTGAAAATACAAGCCTAATTTGCTCATAGTCAAAGTGCTGTTCCTTCTGTAGCCATGGCCTGACCTGTTTTTACAGTAGGCTATAGCTCTCTGCTCTGAGACCATCACACAAACAGTGCTGCTTCTGCAGACACTAGATAATACCAAAGTGAACACCCCCTTAGCCAGGGCCCATCATCTTCATATATCTGCCATGCCAAATGGTGATGTGAGTAAAGAGGAGGCAGCCTGCCATCCATCTCCAGCTGCTAGCATCTCTCCTGAGAGAGAGGGAAATGTGCAACAGGCCCAGGTCATCTCATCTTGGGACTGTGACATTGGGACCACCTCTATTCCTCTCTAAGTCACTATTTTTGCTTAGAAGAGCTTTAAATATAGTGCAGCACAATTGCTCTGGCAGAAAGCACAGCCCTCAGCATGTACTAATGCACATACACAAACCAGTCCTCAGTGAGCCTTCACTGGGGGTACACTGACTTCAGGCATACAGGGCCCATTAAGCTAGCTGAGATCCCACCTCTGCCCTGCATGGGAAGCCAGCAGCAAACACAAGGCTAATACATCCCTTTGTGCAGTTGTTAAAGCCCCGAAAGCCATCAGGCCCTCTTCCTGTATGACACACAGGACAAGAGAAAAACTCTGCCAAGACACAAGGCACAGAGGCGGGTCACCACAGCCCTGCCGGCAAACATAGCCTGCAGAGCTCCTGCCTGCCAGGAGGAGAGTGGGAGGGGCACACCCAACCACCTCCCTAAGCCTCGCGTTATGCCACAAAACAGATATTCTCATGACTTTCCCCATTGCAAGGTAAACTGTTATCAGCACAGACAACCATGAAATAGAGCTTGCCAATGCAAAAAGCAGAAAGAAATTATACTTCTAACAGTGCAAAAAAATTAAACAGGCTTACAGGAAACACCCTAAGAATAGTCACTGTATTGCTTTAAGAAGCAAACCCTGAGCAGAGCTCCAAACTGCATGGCATTATAACTGGTTGAAAATTCTCCTGCTAATGTTCACAATATAAGGACAAACTGCAAATTTCTTAGCCTTTGAACTGGCTTGTCAGTCATGGAGATGACAGACCACAGATGCAGCCATAAAAAATACTTCATTATCACAACAAAATTATTTTCAGGAGTGGTAAATGGAACACATTCAGGGATGGTACAGGCTACGGAGAAGGTCCTCCAAAGGTCAAACCCAGCTCAGGGCAAGATGGGTCCTTCTACAGAGGCAGAAAGTAAGGCTTTGCTGTTAGGATTGGATTTTCACTTCACTAGGAATATTATGCCCTAGATAATATGCAGGTTTTAGATGTTTCAAAACATCAACTCAGAAAGTAAAATATTTTGAAAACCCCAAACAATAGAGAAACTGAAAACCAAATGCCATGGTCACATCCAGTCACATACCACTATTCTAATGGCAAACATAAGTATACAAGGAATGGCATTATGCTATTAAAAATGCATGGAGCTAAGGAGAAGTTGAAAGAATAAGCTGTCACCAAGGAGGACCCTGTCCAGAATTCTTTGTAGTTGAGCAAGTGACCTTAAATTTAGTAGAAATTCAAATCACAGGAAAAATCAGGGCTAATCAAATGATCATTACTAATAGCAGAAGTGTTTTCATAAGCCAGCTATATAAGCATGCGTCTGTGAGACTGCTGGTTCTAATGTAACCAGAAGACACTTATATGAGAATCATTCTGAATCCCCAAAACAAGCAGTAGAATGAATCGAGTAGTACCTTCCTACTTGAAAATTATCACAGCACCACTTATCCAGTTTGAAGAGCTTCCCCTATGTAACTGGCATGGGTAATGATGAACCTTAAGCAAAATGGCAGGCAGAGCTTTCCAGGAACAAGGCACTTCAACTGTCCTGCACTTGAATTTGTTCCTTCTTACACAGAAAGGCTGATGAGAAGAGAAAAAGCTGCCCCTCCCTTGGGTGTGAAGGCTCATCATGCCAGATATCTGTTCCTCTTACTGGTCACAAATTCGGGGAACCTGACTGACATATGACTTATTCTAAAGTTTAGCAAGATACCAAGTCTGCAGTCAGCAGATCATAGTAGCTCTTACTTTTCCTGTGTTCAGGAAGACCTAACACTTCTGAATGTAGTGCCAAGTCCTAATGCTCCTTATCTAGCATATTGCAGCATAAGCCACCTTCAGAACAAAGAGTAAAACCAATCAAGAAATGCTAAAGATTAACAACAATAAGCCAATCATTATACTGCACTTAGTTTAACCAGAAACACTGTCTACTTCCACTGAAAACATATCTATATCTAAATTATTTCAACCTCCCATGATTGCTCCCTACATTTCCATTTAGTTGGTCACTGCAAAGTTGCCCTTATAGATCTCTGGGTTTGCTTTTGAGTCAAGTCCAAAGGACGGGAATAAAACCCTCAAACTTCAGCACAAAAGAAAAGATTGTTTTCTGTGCCTGGTTTAGGGCAACCTTTACAACCACTCAAGCCCTTCACTACTATAAATCAGACTGTTGAGCAACAGCACTTCAAAATAATTGAAGAACTTCCTCAGTCTTTGGGATAGACTGAAAAACAGATGCTTCAAAGATAAGGATTGCCCAAATTCACTTGAAGTTTTGACTGGAAATCATGTCTTTCTTATTCTGAGTGTGACACTATACCTCACTCGATCAGGATGGTCCCAAAAGACTTTGCCTTTGTACTTTCAGGAGCTCATCCTTCCACCTGGTTTTCTATTGGACAGTCAATATACTAACCATTCCTTCCCTTTGGTACTGACATAACTTGCTGGCTGAAAATACACCCTGGAGCATTTGCACCACTGTTTTACACACAGGGCTGGATAACTTCTAGACACAGAGAAGAGTAGTGCCTCCTGGTACTTTAGGAACCTGATTCCATGTACCAGAGTCATAAAGCACTGCAATTACCTGAAGAAAATGGAGTGTGTACTGCTGGAGAGGTCTTATGCATTATTTCTATGGATACACTGGTAAAATTCCTTGCACTTTCTTAAGGTAGCAGCAGAGATAACACAAAAAAGATGGAAAAAGACCAGGTAGGTGAGGACACCTGTGGTCTTAAAAGGCTACTTCATTGTCTTGATTTGTGTTCTCTAGCTTTACAGTACTCTGTTCCCCACCTGCTAGGCAGCAAGCATGTGGAACAGAGCAGGGTAAAACCATAGGTGATGGCTGCTGCAACCATGTTGTCACACAGTTGTGCCTTTGCTACAATGGAAATTGTTGGGACAATGGACTTCCAAGTCCACATCATGTCTCAAGTGTCAAACCCACTTTTTCCCCCCCTTTCTCCCTACTGTTCTGAAGTAGCATTTTGTTGAGTAGGCAGCAACTGCTGCTTTCCTAAGGAGCTGGTTGGCACAAGCCAGAACAGGCACTCAGACTTCAGATATTGCTATCTTTGCAGTAAGCTGTCTTTGTCCCATAAGCAAATCTCCTTCTGGCATATATCTATGCTCAGTCAGCTTCAGATATGGTCCAGTTATGTTTCAGCTGCACTTGTTAGAATAGATAGAGAACTATAAGGAAAAGACCTTCAGAGATATAATCGTTTGTGTTTATTAAGTTCTGACTGTCTGTAGTTACATAAAACTTCTGACAATGTCAAGCAAAAATACATCTAAATATTACCTCAGGTAGTATTTTCCTCTAAAAATATATGTTTAGAAGAACAGAAGGGTTCAGGGAGGGAAAAAAAAACCACCACAAAACACCAAAACTCACAGGAGAGAGTCTTATTTTAAATCCTTTTAAAGGGTCTCTTATTGCACCATCCTTAAAACTAAAGCTAAATTAGAAAGGGAAGGAAACTCTGGCTGTTTACAGAGGATGTGTGTCACAGAACAGCATGAATCTCCCCCACATGTAGCACACAGAGTGCTGCCAGGTCAGCATAAAAAAAAAAAGCTAAGGCAAGATCTTCAGCTAATAGATGAGCTACATTCCACCAAATTTTCAGAGCTACACCAATTTTTTATCAGCTGAGGATTCCTGATACACAGGCCTAAGCAATATGCAGTTTAACAAACTCGGTTAATTACTAACAATTAGTAAATACATATGTATACAAGCATATGTATTTTTTAAAAATTCTGCAGCTGTTGCGTTTAGTTCAATGGATTTTTCCAGAATTTTGAAAACAAAACATATGAAAGCATAGGCATAAAACCTGTAAAGTGAATTTAAAATGTATTTCTAACAATTCACAACTACTACTCTATAAAACGCAGAAACAGCAAAAAAACTCTAGGGTTGGCAGCAGAGAATGTTGCATTTTAATGAAGCTGCAAAGAAATTCAGCAACAGGTGGCAGAATATTTTGCTTGATTTTAGTCAGGATCCTGGTATTAACACTCATTTATTTTATGACCAAAAATATTTAAACAGAACATGAAAGACTGCCCAAAAATTGAACTAATGTGGATTTTTTAAATATATTGGTCAAGCAATGCTCTATCTTCTTGCCTGTGTAAAAATGAACTTGATTCACCATCCACATTTTTTAAAAGCCATCAGCTTTTATTGCCTCCTGACTGCATTGAAAACTGCCACATCCTACTGCATTTCAGAATGAGGGCAGCTGTTTATTTATTTAGCTCACAGGAATGCTGTAAAAATTAGGTAATAAGTGTTTGTAATGACTGCTGAAGATAAAATGTATGATTACTAGAGATGGCTCCAAAGCTGAATATTAGCTTGACCTCCATACCTGAGAGATATGGGAGGTCAGGCCCAAATTAGGCACTCTGGCCTCAGTACCAATCAAACACAGAAGTGCACAGGGCTTTTTCCAAATGGGGCAATTTCATAATCTCCACTCTCATGAGAGCTCAGGCCCATGGAAAACCCCCGAGAAAGCTGAACTTTCCATCAGGTAAGTGTTACAAATTTCCTAGGGGACTACTAACACTAAGCTCAATGTGAAAAGTTTCTATCCTGCTGTCTCAACCGACCTCAGGCTGTAGCTTAATTAAACCAAATGCAATCTTCCACATATCAGGCAATTTATTAAGATTCTGAGATTAGAAGTCAATGAAAACAAATGCAGAATTTGCCAGAGTGGAAAACATAGAAAATAAATGCAAATTGAAGCTAAAACAGTGTAAGTTTTGGCAACATAGTCCTGACATTAGCAAGCTGTACTAACAAGGCTGCACATAAAGAGGGAGATAATAGTTAAACCTCTCACACTTTGCTATTTACCTAACACTCTCCACTTTATTTGCTGGTTTAAAATAAAAGTCAGTGTTGACAGATGAGGCTGAAGACTAAAGAAAACACCCATAACTTTTTTATATGGTCCTACTTCTGCAGCACATACTAGTATGAATTACTGAGAAGCACAGCAAGCGATTCTTGTTCTCTTTATCATTGTGTCTGTATTTAGACAACAAAGATAAACGCGGTGCCCTCAAGAAATGGGAATTTGGTATCTATTGGAATAGCTCTGTTGCTAATTGTAGTTATGGGTGCTGCTGACTCCCTACCTGCAGTCAAACTATTAACTGGCACTATCAGGTTAGCTAGTTCTAAAGTAACCATATTGCCAGTGCAGCCTTATGCTGACAAGCTTGCAATTCTTGTGTGTTTTCAACAGGGTTCACACAATCTTCTGCGACAGGATTCTCAGAAATGTTTTTCTCAAGCTCCTGTCACCTAATATAGTGCAGACATTACCGTAAGGCCAGATTTAACATAACACTGCATGTGTTTTTTCAATTCCCCATTCAAAGAGATTTCAGTCTTGCTCTCTTGCATCCGTACATACCTACCCAGAATCAAAGCTGGCATAATTCTAAACTTCTCTCTTCCAAAGCATCTTTGTAGAAAGAAAGTTTAGACCAAAAGCAGGCACAAAAGCCCAGTTCTACAGAATCAGAATACAGAAATACACATTATGTTACATGTGTTTACCCATCTCAAGCTCTAAGCAAAGTCACATAACAGCTGCTCATGAACAGCCCCATGGAAAACAAGCATGATTTGCCTGGGAACAGATTTAATAGTAGAGCAGACCTTTGTACCTTGATCTCTATCAAGATCATTTTATTAGTTTAATCACATCCTTGGCTTCCAAATAATAAGGAAAGCAGAAGCAGGCTCTATTGAAAGTGGTAATTCTGTATGCAGTTATATCATAGTTACAGGATGCTATTTTCTGAATTATGCAAATATCATGCCACCTAACTAATTAAAGCTACATACCTAACTGCCCAATAAAAAACCTGGGACCAATGCTGCCATAAGAAGTCTTTTCACCTTTGCACATCTCTTGACTGTCAGCCTCCCAGTTTCAGTTTAGGACAGAAAAAATAACAGACCCATTGGATTCACACAGAGACTTTGTCCACTACCTGTAGTAAGGGACCTAAAGTGCCCTTCCAAGAATGTTTCGGAAATGTTTTTCCAGAAGATGTGCAGTTACCTAAACAATTTCCATTTACTTAAAAAAAATAAAATCTAAGGACATTCATGTCTGTGTATGTTCAGCAACACAGATTTGAAGAAAAAATTCATTAGACAAATGTGGGAAAACTGCCATGTGTACCTGAAACTCCTACCCAATCAACAAGGCACACTGCAATCTTTGTGCAATCCAAGTACCCAGTATTGGCCACTTCTTCCACTTGCTCATTATGACAGGCTGCCATCTGACCACAGCAGATATTACAGTGGTCCCCACACAGTCCCAGGCTCCCCTTCCAGGAGGGATGCTTTGGGCTGGGAGGAAGTAGCAGCCAGGAATGCCCTAGGGACTCCTGCTGAGGGCTAGTAAGGTAACTGGTACTGAAAACACAAAGGTAAAGCAGCCTTCCTAACTGCCCCAATAAATCAAGATCTCTCTACTGATACCACAGGGCAGCATTTTTGGCAACACTTTTTCCCAGCCTAAAGGAAAGGCAAGGACCTGAATGTCACTGTGGAGCACACTGTCAAGAGAACCCAGGTGTATATTTATGCACAGGAACAGGAATGCTACCCTGCCACAGTTGATGTTTTTGGGGGTAAGGCCACCGGGACACACGGTTTGCTAGTCTTCATTCTAGCTTGGCTGGTTTTTGCCAGGATTCTTCCCAAGGGAAGTCAGAGAAGAAATCAGTTTAATTAGGGTATAAGAATCAATCTGAATGTTTAGCTTGAGGGCGTGGGGTCAGTTTTGTTAGGGACAAGACACTGAGGAGGGAGTTAGCCATCACCTTAATGTCACCTAGCAGATAATGTATGACATCCTGTTTCCCTGAGCACCCTGTAATCATACAGTAATACACAAGCCACCAGAAAACCTCTCCCAACGCTGTTCTTTAGCCCAAGCCTTCTCCCATCCTTTACCTGTTAAATAAAAGAAGCACTAATAACACTGACCAGACAGACTGCAAACTCCTTCAGTCTCAACATCTCTCTGTGCAGCAGAGCGCAACATTAGCAAAGAATGTCACTCAGTTGATGTTTCTCTTCTACCACGAGCAATACTAATCCAGCAAACAACAGGGCCCAGCAGGGCACATGTGGAATAATAGCCTGAGATCTGATGCAATTTCTTAGGCGATGTTTGTTTCCCTCTGCCTATTTCATTGCTCCATTTTTGTTTAGTTGGGTTGGCTTCAAGAAAAATAGAAACATACCCTTTGGGATCACTGAAAACTAAGAGCAATGCAGTAAATATAGCCAGATTGGCTTATATCTGCAACTTTCAGCAATAACCAAAGAAGATGGCTTTAATTATACCTGTTAATTTATTACCCTGTGGCACTGCAAAGTATTTTGGACTCTTGCAGACAGAAGGAAGAAATAAAGTGTGCATCAGAGTCAATAGCAAGCTGTATCTCCATCTTTCAAAACAGAAGAAAAGCTTATTTCTTGCAAATGCTTAACCTGATAAAATGGCACTGAGGCCAGCTGCATCTTCAGTGCCTGCAAGAAGCAATCCAAACCTACTGCAGCTGGCAATCCCAGCAGCCTTGTCATGCTCTTGAAAGTGCCGTCACCAAGGTCTTTGACTCTCTGTTCTGATTTGCACTTTGCCTTATCATGAATGTTAAAGACCTTGGTGACATTGCTGGACAGAGATGTAACAAGTGGAACAGAGAGGGCACCTGGCACCTGCCTGCAAAACTGATTATGTTATGGTATGTGTGTACCTGCACGTAGATTTCACTACTCAGGGCTTGCTGGAAGTGGCCACATAACAGCAGCGCCCATAGAGCATGACAGCTGCATGTGCTGAACTCCCTCACACCACCAGTTAGCACTTTATCCTGGCCAAAAAAGGTGCTACATGAAGCAATACTTGACTGTTCCTTACTGGTAACACCTTCCTCTCCAACAGAGCTCTTCTCTGCTGTTCCTTCTCTAACTCCTGCACAAACAGCCCTGTTATGAGGAATTATCTCCCACCTCAACAAGAAGTGCCTAAGATACAAAGCCTGTTGGAATGAGTGCATAACATGGCCTGAACAAAACCTTAGTGTCCTGCCTTGTCTTTAACAAAGACACTGACTTGCACATACCTGTGCAAGCACTCTGAGCAACTTGCCATCTTAAGTAGGTCTCTTGTCCCCAAGGTTCAGCTCATGCATAACTTCAGATCAGATGACTGAGTCACACCTTGACCATTAGTTTGTGAGGGTTGTTTTAAAGAAGGTTCAAGTGAAAGGACTTTGGCAAATGGTCTCTAAATAGATTCCAATGTCAGAAGCCAGATACAGACATGAATGTTCTGCATGACTAGCATTAGCTCCAGTTTGTATGCTGGCAATGAGAGATCAGTTTCTGGAAGCCTGTTTCAAAGTCATCAGGCAGCAGTGGGAAGAGTGTGTGAGGGGAGAAGGGAGCTGCAGACACTCCAGCAGAGCCCATGTCACACACCAGGGAGCAAGCCATCCATCCCACTGGGGAAGCTGCAAAGCTGCACCTGTCTGCACCACCAATTCATATGGCTTCAGGTCCAGGCCAGAGTTAGAACATACAGGATATTACAATGTTTTCAATTACTAGCTTATTGATAATTAGTCCTCCTGCTACTGGGTGAAACACATGCACAAAGACAGTGCTTTCAGGCTGGGTGGTGCACTTACATCTGGCATCCACTTCTACTGTCTCCTGAGGTTCCCAGAGTCACTGGAGGAAATGCCCCAGAGTGAAGAGGATTTGCATCTCTCACACCTCATCGTCAACAGCAACTGAGAGTTGACCTTCCTTGCACAGGAATCTAAGCACTGCTAAGTATAAATACATGAGTGCTTCTAAGATTAGAGGATGCTGTTTCATGCATACTGTCAGAGAGTGAATCACACGGCCAAGAAGTGGGCAACAGGGTCCATCAAGCTGGAAGGCTTTGTAAATGAGCATGAGAAGGACAAACAGGCTTAATTCTCCAAAAGCCTTACCAATAATGGGCATTCTGTCATTCCAGCAACACAGAGGCTTGATTTTTTGATTACACATTTGAAATATTTTATTATAGAAATATAATCTGTGATGACTGGGTCTGAGGCTTGCTTTTGCAGTCAGTCCACTAGACTTTACAGTGGAGAGAAACAGGAGCCTTCTGACTTTCAACTTGTACAGTACTCCATATGCAAAACTCTTCTTGGAATTACTCCTCCCCCTCAAACCTTTCCAGCAGCAAGAGCTTCAGTGTATGGCTTAGATAGTGCTCCTGTAAATGGCCATGTCTGACATTCACTGCATGTCTCAATACAAAACACCACACCAGTATCTACTACTCTCTTTGGAAGAGTTAACTTGCCAATACAAGTGTAAAATTAGTACTACTAAAGTGTAAAATACTACAACTAAAAGTGTAAAGCCAGTAACAACAATATCTGTCATTCTGATGGAGAGAGCTTGTTCCCAGCAAATCAAACTGAACAACTGAAGATATCCATGGAAACAATATTAAACTTTTCCTTGGGAAATAGTCATCTTAATTCATTTTGGCTGTGTTCATTATGTGTCCATCTCCGCAAAAAGGGTTTACTCCGCATCCTCTCCCCTCTGAAGCTGCTGCAGATTTAGGTAAAAGCTTGAGGATGTCACTCACCAGTTCTCTGAGTAAAAAGAGAGGAGGTCGGGTGGTATGGATACTGAGCTCCTCAGCAAGGAGGAGTGTCCTTTATACACAAGTATCAACTAATGCTCAGAGTCAGTAAACCACAGTATTATGTGCAGATCTGATCACATCAGGATTCTGCACAGCCCTGAAGGGGAAAGAGGAGGGTTAAATATCCAAGACAAATACCTTGCACAGTCCATGTCTGTACATACATTCAGCACACACCTGCCAACCTGTTACTAACAGTACAGATTATTCCAAGATGACCTGCAATACACTGAGCAACACAGGAAAGAATGTAAAAACACCATCTCTGCTTAAAGTGTGCTCAGCACACAGAGTATATGACACTATTCACATCATACCAGGTCAGATATTTTTCTTCCTGCAGCATGCCTGAGCCATCCTCAAATGAAGAAAGCTAAGATGAACTGCAGCTGCGAAACCAAGGACAAATTTCCACAGAACACTAAAATACCACCTATGTCCAAAGAGCTCCAAACGCTGCATAAAAGCTGTAGGTGAAGACCCCCAGTGGTTGTGCTCCCTTTTCTATCTCCCTACTGTATGTCTCTCTAAACCATTACTTTCCATCACTTCCACTAGACACATGCCATACTAACACAGCAGCCAAGATAGATAATCTTTCCAGGAAGAATATCCCAAAAACCTTTTACAAGGTGCCATGTCAGAGAGACCTGGCAATATTTCATGGGAAATAGGGCCGTGCAAACCCCCTAGCCAGTCTTCTTTTATACCCTGCCATTCAAAATCCTGCCAGAGACAATATCCGAGAGTGAAGTATACTACAGCAAACAGTCTTATAGGAACAAAAAAAAAACCAACTCCAAAAATCAAACACAAGAAGGGAAATGGATACTTCATTGTCAGATAATAACCAGCTTTCAGTATGTAAACTGGAGGCCAACATCAGCTTCTCCCCAACTGTGTTCTTCCAGCACACTTCCCTCTGGAGCTCAGGCATTAGAACACTAAATTGCAGCTACATTGTGTTCACTGCTTGACAAAATATCAAAACAACTAGTGCTTTCCAAAAAGACACACTACTTGGACTCCTTTGAGAAAATGAGCACGGACTAACTTCAGTGCGCCCAAGATTATAGTTTCACATCCAAAACAGCTGCTGTTCTTGGCATTACACACCACTCCTTTTCTCTTCCACCAAACAAATTAAACAGCACACAAAGCTCTGACACAGGAGAGGCTTAAGGTACTTCTGCAGGATTGGAAAAGATTTGATAAATTGTAAGTTACAATTGTGTATATTGTAAGTTATATTGCATATGACGGCACATTCCTGAAATTTACACATACATGGAATTAAACAGACCAGAAATACCAGATATTGACTCTATCAGGCTCTTACCTAAGCCAGAGGAGTTTCCCAACTTGCGTAGTTTTCCCAGGACCTTCTGGGCATCCTTTATACTCGTGTCCTGTTGGCTGTACAACAGTAACCTCCTGGCATCCGAGAACAGGCGGGAAACACTGGGGGAAAACAGAAACAACCAGCAGTCATCAGCTCCATGAGCCACCATCCACAGATACAGTTTTACATACCAATTCCAAACTTTAATCTCCTCTGGTTATGTCATTCCAGCACAAAAAAACTCTTCCCTCAGTGACAACCCTGGAACAATTCAAGGAGCCCAGCAGAAGATATCTGCTAATGCAAGGTCAATGTAAGTTACACTGGGAACATCATGCATTTGACAGCATTTTTAGGACTGGGATGGAGAGGGCTTCCTGCTGCCTATAAACTGCTGCTTGTTAGAAGCACAGTAATTTAAGAATGTCCTTGCTCCTTTCAAATGCTTCTCCAGGTTGCAGGCACATTATACTCTGCATTAAGCCTATCTTTCCTGGCAGTATGAATGTAGCAAGTAAGGCAAGGTATAGGAAAGCTGGCCATAAACTCTGCTTTCTGCATCATGTTAGTCAGTAATAAATGATAAATGCCAGTGAGTATTCCCTAAATCTGTTCAACTGCCTCTCACACCATGCTGTTCACAGGTTCATTAACCAGGGAAGGAGATACTCTGAAAAAAGAACATTTTAAAAAGCCTTACCTTTTTATGGGTCAAATTCTGAGCCCAGGTAAGAGAATGGACTTCGTCCTTACCCAGGCAAAGCTTTTCATTTATCAAGAGCTTCAGGTGCTTGGACTTGGGAGTTCTGCACACCTACCAGCTGTCTGCTAGCCCCTATGAACTTGGTAACTGAAGAATCTGGTACTTCAGAGGTGGTAGAAACCGTAAAACCCTCACTAGCGTAAGATTTCACAACTAGTTGGTGACTTCCAAATATCCCTTTTGCCCACATTTTCCCCAGAACAGAGAGTAGGCAAAAGCAGACAGACTCACATGGAGGCATTGAAGTTTCCAACAATACCAGGGGATTCCCCAGGAGTTGGGTAGCGGAAACATGGGTTGTTGGCATTGCAGATGATCCCCTGTATCCATGGCAAGGTTCCTGCTGAAGGCATAGCTTTATTTGGAAAGTGACCTAGAACAGAAATACAGGAGTTAGGAGACAAACACATGATACAAGCCTCTACTACACAGCCCTGTATTTGAAGAGCAGTGCTAACCCTGCACTGGTTATTGCCCCAAAGTGCTCATGAAAGAGCAGAACAGCCAACACTAAGAAGGACTGAGATTGTTACACTCTCCACACTGCTCTTTCAAATCTTTTTGCTGAAGTCTAAATCCTTCTACTAAAGAACTACTGAACTTGTAGGCCAGAGTTTACATCCTGTTTAAGAACAAAGCAGTAACAAACTACTCATGGCAGATATCCACCAGTACACCACTTGCATATTTTTGAATCCCGTACTCCCCAATGACAGGGGAAGAAACGCCTCCCTTGTTTAATCCTGCACCTTAGATAAGCTGTCAGGCTGCTTTTTGCAATGAGCTCACTTCCTCACTCCTGCACTTGAGAAGAGATTCTGGAGGAAGGTTATGCCCCTTCCTCAGTACCTCAAAGCTCAAGACTTTGAGGATCAGATGCCCATCCTTCTCTCTGGTGTCCACCTCATCCTCCCAGCAGGCCTGCAATCACTCAGGGGGCTGGCTCCTACATAACCGCAAAGGAAGTACCAAAGTCCAAGAAAGAAGTATCAAAGCTGTTGAATTACAGCAAGGATGGTTAATGTAGGTGCTGAAGGAAGATGGGAATCTTATCAGCCCTCCCTGGAGAAAGCCAAGGACTCTGTGCAGGAGAAAGGTGAAGAAAACGAAGGTTTATTGTTTCCAGTACACCCAGGGAACTCTTGTTCCTAGTTCTCTGTTTAAAATAGAAGAGCTGTTTAGCTGAGCTGTCTGACTTCTGTTACATTTCACTTTTTTTGTCCTTCTTGGCTGAGGGACTTGGGGAGAAGGTGGGGATGGAGGAAGGAGAAAAATGCTAAGACTTTCAGATTCTTTTTGTAAAATTTCCCAGAGAATCACCTTATCTGTCCTCTATGCCTTTCATTTTACACTGTTAGTAACTCCAAGAAAATATTCAGAGCAATACAGAAAGAGGAATGGCACACAAGAGTTTATGGTAACTTTTTACGCACAGCAACACATCTAACAGCAGTTTCTCCAAGAGTAAAGCAGGAATCTGTTGGTTTTAAATCACATGAGATACACAGAGAACAGTGCAACAGCAAACCATTTTCAATTACATTGCTGCAAACATCTAGCTTTTCAGAAGATATTAGTCACTTCTTGTCAGATTCTCTCCCTCCCACCCCCAATAAAGTGCATTTTGAATACCTTGAAGAGTCACAGAAAAGTTCTACAAGACACAAGACAGCAATTTGACTCAATAGCAATCTAAGATGTCTTCTCTGGTCTGGTGAAAGCCACATAACTATCACTTCAAAGTTAATTGTTCCTCCATATCTTAAGAGAAAACTTCCTCACACTAAGCCAAGTCATTAGAAACAAGAAACCCTGACAACAGTCCAATTCTTGGTTCTTCTCAAACAGGGAGAGAAAACTGAAAATTTTACTTGTTTGTTGAAAAAGACCACCATTAAAATATTGAGGCTATCTGGAGGCTACAAAGCACTTGCACACAGCTCTGTCACTGCTATCACCAGGCATTACCTACAAGTGATTTCATAACAGCATACAACACTGCCACTACAGATAACAATCCTACTTCCCTTAAGGCATCCACAGGGTTGCCAAAGAGCCTGCCATGAACCCAAAAGCCTTCTTTCTTTCTATCTCTGCTCACAGCTCAGCAAAAACTGCTTCACTTCACAACACATCCACATCTGTCAGCATGAGTGAATGTCCAGTGAAACCAATCCAGACAACACAATTCAGAAACCTATTCACAGAAACTCTTCAAAAAATGAAGAGGAACTAGCCATAAAAGTGAATTAAAAGTTACCAGATGCCCTACACTCTGTAACTGCTGAGAACAGTGTAAGAAGGCAGACAAAGCAGTAACAGTCAACATAAATGGGAAGGAAAAAGGATTGCAGGTGAAGAACTCAAAACTATGCTTATGACCCCATGATGCCAGAGCAAATGTTTTGCAAGAAGGCTACTGACTAGCAAGACCAATCTAAGTAGTTCTATGAAATCACATCTCTTGCTAGGTTTGATTTTCTATATAGCCCTGCCATATCTGAAATG
The DNA here is from genome assembly GCA_013397815.1 of Aleadryas rufinucha. NCBI lineage: Eukaryota > Metazoa > Chordata > Aves > Passeriformes > Aleadryas > Aleadryas rufinucha. Next base: position 154,726 of record VZTH01019023.1, read on the forward strand.
AACTACCACTGAGGCTGCTAGTTATTTATAACAACTGGGTAGAGTGCTTCTTGCTTCTCTTCAGCTTCATGTCTATATTACAGGTATCTCTCCTAATGTCACTAACTTTTCAGTCAGAAGAGGCAGTTCAAATACCATGTAAAGTATGAGATTTAATTTAAGGAAGCTTCAACTATGCTGCTGAGTGCTGAAAAAAAGCGAGTTAGGCAGTACATGGGACCAGCAGAGTCCAAAGTGTAATGGGAAACTGCAAACACCAACACCTCAGCTTTAAAAGATACTTACCAGCTTGAACACCTAGCAAACAGCACAAAATGCCCCAGACATTGCAAAGACAGGATAAGTGCTGTAAAAGCGAGATCTTTCCTCATTTTAAGAAAGAAACACTTCAGAGGATCCTTCAGAAGCATGTTTTGATGACCCTTAAACCTTACCTTGCAGTAATCAGGCTAAGGAAAGATAAAGAGCTCTTCCACAATCAGCTAATTGCAGTATGAAGCTATCACCAAACACAGTAAAACAACAGCATGTTGCTAATCAACAAGTCATGCTTCCTAAATCAAATGGCAACCAAAGAGGCCTATAGCCATTTATAAAGAACAAGCTTCCTTTGAAAGAAAATCAGAAATTTGCCCATTTAGGGTGCGAAGAGAAAAGTAGAATTGTTTTTTCTCAGCAATGTATGACTGTTGAATCTACTAAATGCAGAGCTGACACTGTAATGGTTAGAAAGAACAGAATCGCTCTTGTGCTCTTCAATGTGATACATTAATGCATTTTACTACCTGGAAACAAGATGGCTTTCTTAGAGATCAGAACACTGCATTCTTCTACGCTAAGTCACAAACAGATCAAAAATGAAAAAAAATATACAGGTACTGTACAGGTTTTACAGATTTGTCACAGCTGTACAGCAAGTTCTCAGGTAATATGAATACAAAATGAGAAACAGCAAGAAAAAGAGCAGCAATGTACAGTCCCGGAGCAACATCATTAGGTAACTGCAGTTCCCAAGGTGGAAGCAAAGGAGTTATTAAAACCTCTTGCAGATTTCTGACTGAAGTATGGAACCACTGCTCTTTGCATCTTGCCAGCTGCATTGTTACCTTCTAACCATGAAACGACAAACATTCTGGGTGCAGCTGTTGTATTTGGTACTTACATTCATGCTGCTCATAGGGCGGATATGAAAGTCTTACAGAGATCAGGATAAAGAAGATAAACAGAGGCCAGGCAACTTCGATCAGCAGCTGGAACTGGAAACAAAGACAAAGTATTAAGATATCATATTCAAAATAAAGGTCAGAACAGAAGTTCTAGGACAATCCACTTGTAAGCCAGAACAGTTTTGTAAGCACTGTCTCACTTTGCTTTGCCTATGCATTCCAGGATTCCTCCAGCTTCAGAGGATAATCTGCAAAGAATTACAGTTTTTTCTCATTGTAATGTGCCAGTCATTCAACTAAAATGGATGTGCTTAAGGGCTATTTTTGGCTGCTTTTTATAGTTTTCTGTCCCCTGACTGAAAGAAACCTCCCAATCAATCTTTCTAGCAATGAGCTGAATTTTTTATCCCATTTTTTGAGGTAGAGGGGTAGGTATATCCCACTCTCACAGTAGATCATTAAGCTCCTACCCTAACACATCAGACACGGAAACTGTGCTGATGCATGCTATGCCAACTCCTTCAGTGCTGCAAAAGTATATTGGTATCTAGAAAGCAGAGCTACTAAGATTAGGTTCATATCTAGTTTCTGTTCTAATGTACATTTTTTCCTGAAGGTAGGCAGCACCCACTGGTGTAGGTCATCTACAGAAAGGCAGTGAGTATCAGGTAAATAAAGAAAGAACTCAGTTCTTTAGAGGGATGAGACAAGAAGAAAAATGGCTTGCTATTAAATACACAACATTTCTTAGAGAATTGAAGTGCAGAGAAATTCCTTGAGCTGTGTCACATCCCACAGAAGCATGTGGAAAAAAGCAGCTCTCCAGCCTAGAGCTTCTGAGACATAAGTTGAAGTTTCCCAGACTTGAGCTTCACTAGCCACATTCCTACTTTCCCACTCCAGAAGGACTGCCTAAACATGTATTTTCAGTAAGCTATGAGATGAGGAAAACCTGAAAGCTTTTTATGCTGCTACTTCATATGTTTTTCATCTGTTAGGAACAGGAGAACCGAGTGTTTCCTTGGTCAAGTGAAGAAAAATCTTTTCCACTTCTTTCTGGAAAAGCTCAAGTCTTTTCTAATAAGAGGTCTCCATCATTCTCCTTAAAAGCCAAAGTGTAAGACCTGCAACCTAGTGGGAGACAGAATCCCCACCCACAAACAAGTTTTCCCATGTTCCATTATTAAAAGCTAAAATTGGACTCTTGACACTCAGCACAAGGCACTCCATGCAAACTTTGAGGTGAGAGACTTCTAGGTGACTACTGTACCTCAAAATAAGCTCACACTGTAAAAACAGGGCATTAAAACAAAGGCCACTTGATCCAGCAGAGAAAATGATGTAGGATGGCTTTTCCCAGATACCCTTAATAGCTGACATCAAACATCAAAATAACAGCCCCATCTAAAAGGAATAAAAATTGAGCATCAGTCTCCCAAGCACTCCTGGTAACAGTGCCAGTCTCTGCAAGATAATTTTGAGGTATTGTTACCCATTGGATCCTGAGATTAACTCAGCTGGTTAGAGCATGGTGCTAATAATGCCACACAACGACTCAATCCCTGGATGGGGCATTCACTTAGGAGCTGGGCTTGATGATCCTTATGGGTCCCTTCCAATTCAGAATATTCTGTCATCTGTTATTTTCATGCACACACTGTGCAACTACAGGGTAAGAAACTCCACTGAGACCACACTAACAAAGGCACCAGGAAGATACCTCAGTATCTTTGATCTCTGGGGAACCAGAGCACCGTTTAATGCAGAAGGAAGCAGGCTGTCAATGTTAATGGCTGAGTGTGTGCTGCCACTGCACTGTTTATTGTAATAAGAGACCAAAGATGCTCAGAACTAGGACATAGACAACTTGTCCACTCCTTCTGTTTTCAGGATACTCTTACAGCAGCTGTCAGGATGGCAGAGCAAGACTTTTTCTCCTCTTGACAGAAAAGTGGCTATGAAACCAGGACAAGTCCATTCCCTCTTCCAGCATCAATGGTCATGCTCTAGCACATGTCACAGCCTCCTGCCACCCAGGCTGTAGGCAAGCAGTATGTACCCCAAGCAACTGCTGCTACACTGTTTGGGGAAGAACACTGTCAGCTGGGCTTGTGGAGGCTTCCTGGGGTGACCGGTGTGGACAGATAGCCTCTCACAGCCTTGCAACTGCTGCAGAACCAACAAGAAAATGCTGCCCTTGAGCTGAAGCCCTGGCTTGCTCACAGAAATATCAGCCCCAGCCATACCACACCAGGGCGGACAGCACTGCCCGAGCAGCCCTGATGCTGAAGGGGGAACTGGCCACCTGCACACACATCTCCTCTTCTGCACACCCTGTTACGGGTAACTACACAGTCATGAAGGTAAACACATGTGGGCTGCATGCACAACACACCTAACTTGGCAGACTGACAGGCTCAGGGAGGATAGAGAAAGGAGGGAGGCAGCTCAGACTGACCAAGTTGCACCTTTACAGCTGAAGGCAGGCACCATAGTAGGCACCAAAATGCTGTATGTGAGACAGCTGGCAACTGCTGCACCAGAGGCTCACACAGGGACAAGATCAGAGGGTCAGCAGCATGTCAGTGGAGACTCCTCAGCAAGCCTCTTATGCTGCTCAACAAAAACTGAGTTATCTTCCTTTGCTCCTAAAGGTCAGCAGGTTCCCTCCCCAACTGCTTCCTGACCCTGCTGTGACAGCACTTTTCATCCACTGCGGCCTTTCGAGACAAGGACACAAAGATACTAAAAACAGAACATGTCTCACTGAGATTCATTCTAAGTAGATACTGAAAGATCAAGTCTCCTCAGCCACTTTTGTGCTGCAACTACTAGACCAGCCTGGTAAATAATGAAATGAATCTTCAAGCACCCAACCCCTCAGCTATCCCTGCTCCATCTGGAGTTGAAGTAGGAACATCCCATTGGCACACAGCAGGGGAGTTCAGCTAAGAACAAATCTGTCCTAATTTTACCAAGGTTACTCCCTAAAGCATGCCAAATTTATACCAGTTGCCTGATGCAGGATGCCACTGAGCTCCACACTGTGTCAACAGGAAATCTGTTGAGCAAGACTATCACCCCATCCCACTGTCAACTCCCCGCCCCACCTTTACAGCCCAGTTTTGGTGCAGGGAGCTACCACCAGCTGACCAGTCTCTCCATGCAACTTTGAGGTGTCTCCTCATTTGCAAGAAAGCAGGCAGAGAAATATTTTTACACATTGACCCCTGAACATGATTTTCCTTTCCTCTCTCTCCATGTGAGCTCTTTCCCCCCACTCTGGTGTTGTTGGAAGTTATCCAGTACAAAGTAACACTTGAACTGCACACATCAGGGTGAGCTTTGAACCCAGCTTTTGCAATGCAGCCCCAACTCACAGCAGCCGAGGGGGTTCAGTGGGAAGCCAAGGCTAGCCCACACTTCTCATGAGAAGATGGGTAAGGATCAAACTATTTCTAAGGCTACACCTTCAGTAAGTACAAATGGCAGAGAGCCTTCATCAGCACAACCCAAATCAAGGACAGTGGTCTCCTACCAGGAAAGCAAAGAGATGAAAAACTGTGCAGCTGTGACAACAGCATGATGAAAAGAGATGTTTTGCTCCTGCTCTGCCATTTCCTGTTAAGCAGCCTTCCCCTCCTGACATCTTCAGGTAAAGCCCAAATGAGAACCATTAATGAGAAAACTCTTGCACAACTGAGGAGTCCCACAAAAACAAGCCATGCCTCAAGCCTTCATTATGAATTGACTGATAATCAGTGTGGAATAGAGATTCTGAGCAGTTTCATGCCCTCTGGGGTACTTGATAGGAAACCGGTACAGAAGCTGCCAGAAGGTACCAAGAAATAGCTGAGCAGATCCAAAACAGTTAGTCTACTGCATTTCTCTGGCACCACCAGAGGATACAATGCATCTCTGCTGCCCAGTAAGCCTACAGCTACCTTGACAAGACATGAGGTCTGCTAAACTCAGACTTCTCCACGCCTGATGCAATACTGGAGTTGGTCAGCCTGGAGAAACAGAGGCTCAGGGGAGACCTTATCCACTCTCTAAAACTACCTGAAAGGAGGTTATAGCAAGATGGAGGTTGTTCTCTTCTCCCAGGAAACTAGTGACAGGACCAGAGGACACAGCCTCTAGGTGCGTCAGGGCTCAGGTTGGGCATCAGGAACAATTTTTTCACTGCAAGAGTGGTCAGGCACTGGACAGGCTACCCAGGGAGTTGGTGGAGTTGCTGTCCTTGAAAGTGTTCAAAAAATGAGTGGACATGGCACTTAATGCTGCAGTTTAGCTGGTGTGGTGTTAGGACAAAGGCTGGATTTGATGATCTTGGAGGTCTTTTCCAACCATAATGACTCTATGATTCTATTATTTTCAGAAGATCCTACCAAAAAAACCCAAGCTATCATCCTCAGTGTAAAATTCAGCTCCTCTGAAATATCCTTCTAGTTTACCCAGTTTAAACATTACTCCAGAAAATCCCACAACATCCTACAATTCTCCTACTTTCTAAAGGCACTTTGGTGGTGGACAAACGTTAGACCTCTAGTAGTGAACTGGGAGTGACCCACACATCCAGAGAGCAGACAGCCTCACTCCTTGCAGTTGATACAGTCCATGACCACTCTGGTGGGCAGTCCTGTCCTGGGAGACCAAGACTAATGAAAAGCAAAACCACACAAAATAAAAACTTTGTCACTACTGGCAGCTCTATAACCACAGAGGTATATAGGAAAAGTCAAAGACACCATGAGCCCCCTTTGTGTGTTTTATTTAAGAGTGGACTAATTCCAGCTCTGAATTCACTGGACCCAAGTCCTACAAAAACAAGCCACAGACACCTGAGTAATACTTCAGGGACTGTCACCATTACCAGTGGTGAATATGATAGCCTCCCCTCCCTTGTGACACTGAGTTTCTAAAACAACCCAACCCAACCAGCTGGCAAGCATCCTGACATTTGCAGGGTTCAGAAAGCTTATCAGAGACCACTTTCCACTCACCACTTCAGAAACTCGTGTCCCTTTCACATTCCCTACTGATACCTCCTCAAGGTCAGATCTAACAGGCCAGATCCTCTGAACAAGCCTGTTGCACAAATCATGCCCTTGTCCAACACAGGTATTCCCTAAATCCCTAGATGTCCAATACCATGTTTTCTCAGACTTTTAGCTGTTTGCAAGAGTTATAGCATCCTATGAGGTCTCATTAATCTAAAGGCAAAAGAATTTTAAGAACACCACAATGGATCCACACTCCTGTGCCCTTGTTATCACAAGGAAAAACTCTTCTTACATATTGTCTACTCTTAACATGTAAATTTCCACACTGTTAACAGATGGCGAGGACAGCATTTTAGCCACTCAGAACACACCTTGGCAGAAAAACATCAGTTGCCCGGGGTTATCCTCATGCCAATACAACAACATGCTTCATGCGAGCCATTTAATCTATACCTTCTGTTGTAAAGTTACATTGCAGGTTTGGGATTCTCTCAATGATTTAAGTGACTGGAGATGTCTGCTATTGCCTCTGCCACTTCTGCCATCAGGAAGTGGCAGGATTTTGTTGCTGTTGTTCCAGCTTGCAGCGTTTAAAAGCTTTTAGACTCATGGGCACATCCCTGCAGCCTGGCAATGCCTCATCCACAGAGTGGAGCAAGTCTCAGCACGGGTTTTCATTTCACATCTTCATTGCTGCACACAGCAGTCATGCACCCTCCTCTCTGCCTGATCTGACACCAGTGTTTCAGTACTCCAACACTCTCACACTGGAATTCAGGACAGAAGTCTTGAGTGCCTTCAAGGCCTCTGGTTTCTGTCCACCCACCACTCTCTCCAGTTTGAACAGGGTCTTTCCAAAGCCAGACCGGCTGTTCAGCCAGGGATCACTAGAGGAGGAACATTAAGTAAGATACAGGATGTTTCCATGTTTTTCTTGAAAAGTAAGCTGCAAGACTTTAACCTAAGATCTCAGAACACCCTTGGGCTAATACTTACAGTCTGTCTTCTTCTGTAGGTAAAGTTCTTCCATAGCAGCAACCTCAGCTGCGTCCAGAACGCCATCTTCCTTCAGCAAAGCCTAGAAGCTCTCTTAGTGAAGCAGCAGCAGTATACAGTATAGATGTTGTGGCCAGGCATTAACTAGTGAAAGAAAAGAAAAACAGGAAAAAAGTTGAAAGGGAGAAGTTCTGTCATTCAAAACAGAAAAGGCAACAAGATAGGGGAAGACAAGAGGCTGCACTCTGTGACCTTGCAGCCTCCCAAGGGAACACCCCACTGCCTTCTTTCTTAGCCCATGCACTCCAGCTGTTGGAACCCAGAGTGCAGAGGAAGTCTCTCCGCCTGTTTGGAAGAATTCTGTGCCCCTGGATAACAGTGTGTTCCACCTTCATCCATGGAGAAAACTTCCCATGCTGTGGGAGGAATTAGAATCAACTGTCATGTGAATTAGATGATAAAATATTATGTAGGATTGTTATAGGGTAAAAAGCCTAGAGTTTTTAGATTTGTTTATACAGCAAGTAGATAATAGCAAATATTTCAATATGGAGGATAGTTGTTGTTTTCTGGGGCTTCTTCCTTCTTCTTTAGGGAACCATGTTCTGCAGCAAAAGTGGTTTGAGATTATTGGATGAAAAATGCCGCAGTTCCTGTAAGCCTTGCTGATGCATTTTTCACACATTGGCAGAAAAGTAAAAATATCTTTTGTTTTAAGTTTTAATTTGTTAAATTACCTTTAAAAGAGCTCTGTAACAGAGATAAGCTGTTCTTCATGGCTCTCACTCTGCTGGGGCTGCGTCCGTGGCTCTAATTCTCTGATAAGACTAAATAAACATCTATCTTTCGGCAAGAGAGTCTGGAGTTCCCATCTGTATCTCAAGCTTAAGACAGAAGCTCCCACCGCAGGGGCTGAGGACATGGTAACAGTGTCCCGACATCCAGCCAAGTCTCACGGGTCTCAGTAAACTCAGATTCAGACTCACTGTTTCTTACCTCAGAGCTCCAAAGCACAAGAAGTGGTTTGACATACAACCTTCTTATTTTCTGCCCCAAAAATTCCAAAAGCAAGGGTAGCCCAGAATGAGAAAAAATAACGGGCTTTGAAAAATTATTCAAAGACCCCTCTGAATAAGACTGAACCATACAATTCAACCCTCTTCCTTAAAGCCTCTTTCCATATTTACTTTTATAATGGTGAAAAGCCAGCTGCCAAATTAGGAAAGTCTTTGTTTTGAAATCTAGTCAACACCACCACTTGTAGGAGAAAGTGCTTTGCACTTAACAGGCAAGGGAGAAATGTCCATTTCCTTTAAGGTAAGTGACTAAGAAGGACCCTAGAGTTAACTTTTAGATGAAGTACATGGAAAATTGTTATTTAGTCAGTGTTCAGGTCTTGCAACCACCTGGCCTCCAACGCCGTTGTGAATTAGGTGCGTTAAGTGTGTGTCTTGTTACAGTATGAGAGCATAGAGGATTAAAAAATACATTAATCTCTTTGGTGATGATTAATAAGAGCATAGTATAGGCTTGGTACACAGTCTTCCAGCACGGCTCAATCTTTGAGCTCCAGGGTGAGCCTACACTACATTAGGCTTGTATGTCATTAAACCTTTTTCCGGAATTAATTCAGTATATCTTAATTTACTTCTGAGTTTTAAGGCCACTTCAAATTAAAAGCAGTTTAATCCTGAATAAGTGTCCACACATGAACTTAGTTAGTCGATATTAAATTGATTCTGATTTATGTACCTGAATACACTCTGTTAACAGAATCAGCATTAAGAGTATGACTAGCAGTTGATTCAAACACACACCAAGAGAACCACTAACACCTATTAAAGTGGGAACACACATGCTTTTGATTCTGGTGTCCCACGTAACAGCACTCCAGTCCTACAATTAAGAGTTGCATGTCTGATTGCAAACTGCATTAAAAAGATTCCCATAAATCCACAAATGTGCTAAGAACATAAGACTTCTTCAGGAAGTGCTCTGACCAGTCCTACACTGGAGTAAGACTAGATGAAAAATTCAGGATGTGAGCTTTGAGATGATGAACAATTGTGGTCTTTAGGTCTGATCCAAAAGTAAATTCCATTATTACAATGACTTGCAGATGAAAAACTTGTCTCTTAACAATGTAGGTCTGTGTTACAAAAAAATTTCTCTAATATGACTAACAAAAATAAACGTATTACACTGAGTTCTGTAGATGATTACACTGTAGTATCACAACAGGACAACAGTGCTCCTTGATGCCAGTACAGAGAAACAGAGCAGTAAGAGATGCCTACAAAACGTTACAAACTGAACTTCATACCAGCACACGGGCAGCAGAGCAGTCAGCATGGGCTCATTAACTTCTGCCAGGTGCTGCTCTAACTCACTGACGGGACCTCCACAGATGCTCCTTCTCACAGGAAGGCCCAACTCATCTGACAGGAGAGCCATCTTTCCCTGCCCAGTACATCCAGCTGGCTGGAGCACCCTGACACTAACACATTCCAGATGCATGCACATCTGGCTGGTAGATTGTGAATTCCCAGACACACTTAGAGCAAGGCACTTGACAGGCTCTTGGCATATCCACAGCAGGGAAGAAACCTGCCCTTTGTGGGGAATGTCAGAGGACAAATCCTGGCTGATGACTGCACCCATGCTCATGGATGCAAAGCACACCTCTGCTCACAGTCTTGGATATGGGGGGAGGGGGGGCTTTGAAGCACCTCCTCTGCATGTCAATATTACATATCTAAAGCTGCAATCAAACTAGCAACAAAACTAAGTAGGGAATATTGTTAACTCTCCTTTGTACTACCTCCACTGTTAAGTTTCTGCATAGGATTTGGGGGATTTGGCAACACTTTTACTCACTCTAAAGAAAAATATGGATTACTACTTACATAGTACACAGGCACTCACTGACCACTAATGTGGTACAAAAATATTTTGAAGAACACTAAGAGAATTGCTCTTTTCAAGCGTTTTTCCACAGGGATACTGATACTGGTCTGTGGGTCACAGACCTCCATTTGATTTGTTGTGCTGTCCACCATTCCACAAAATATAAGCTTTTCTGTCTGTGTCTAATCCTGCAGCCACTGCACAAGTTTGGCATACAGAAGCAGAAGACTGGAAGGGACTGTACAGCCTTCTACAGTCCCTGGTAGTTATGCAACAGGTGGTTTTTATCTTCAGAAGGGTGTTCAGAATACTCACTCCATATCTCACACTCAGGCCCCCAATACTGTTAACTCTCTGCAAAAACTGCAAAAACTAATTTCCAATGCTTTCCAGCAGTTAAAGCTAGACACCAAAATCTGTAAGAATAAAGTGCCACAGGAAGAATACAAAAGGGATCTCATGGAGAGTCAAAGAGACTTTTGGTGTTCTCATCAATGGAATTAGACCCTACACTCCTGCACCTTAATACCCTGCACAGAGGCAAAACAGAAGTTCAAGCAGTCTGTGGAATGAGCAAATCAAAGGACAGCTGGTTTAATGCACATCAGTGAAAATTCAGACACTGATCCCTTGCAACTGCAGTCAGTCCCCAGGATAAGAACACGGAAATACTGCTTTATAGACGTTGTAACATTCACATCATGTTAGCAAACAGTAGTGAGCTAAGGGCACATTTTATCATTTAACTCATCTCAGCTGACTAGCAGAAGCATGCACAACCAGGAAGACTCAGCTGTGCCACCTGCTTGAACTTCAGCTCTCTGGAGTTTAGCTAAACTTTACTGGGAACAAAGCAAATAATCTGGCCTGTTCTGCCTGGACAAAAGTTTCAAATTACATAAAAAAACTAACTTTTAAGGACTGCCCAGATGCAGGCATACCAGCTAAGTCCCTGCATTAAAATAGGGCATGGAGCCTAACAGTGGGCTAATCACCGAGAGCACAACATTTGAGCCTGAAGTATATCCAGTTCTTCCAGCCATGCTGAGTGACAGCTGCAATGACATTGTATGCCCCGGTATCTGTTACAGACTGCAGAACAGGTTTGTTAGTAGTCACCTCTGATTTTCATCCACAAAGACTGACATATTTGGTTCACTGCTGACACAAATTAACTAGGTTCACTTGAATTACTAATCCATCAGAAAGCACTCAGCAAACTAATATCAGAGGAAAATGGTTTAGCATCCTTTCAGATGTTCTTCCAGTTCACAACAGGCAAGAACTGTAAGCCAGAGATGCAAAAAACTGATCAACTCAACACTTCCAGCTCAGTTAGAGCTGAAGTCCCACTCTATCTCCAATTCAGACCAGTCTGGTAAGTTCAACACAGCTGGGAAATACAGCTTGCCATTTAGTACTGCCATGCCAAAATTCTGTTAGTTTCCAATGCAGGCTTTTACATCTCACCTGTGTCAAACTGAGCCAACAGCAGGTATCAGTGATCACTCCTGACACTCACCCAGAACTCCCTGAAGCAGAAATCCTGCTTTCTATCTAGAGTAAGAAAAGCTACAGGAATTCATCCCCACAGCATTAGCTTTCCGGTGATATAAAGTACCACAGTACAACACCCACCCGCACAACTAAAGCACAGATTCCACGCACTTGTCCCATGGTCTGCCTTTGCAGAAGATTCTCTGAACGCGACATTTCTCCCTGCTGCAGAAATCCTGCACAACCTCCCGATCTATAGGGCTGCAATTTCATCTCATTTTCCACAATTCAGAAAATTACTCAAGAGAAAGTTAGGCTACAGGGCAACCTCTGAAAATGATGACAATGAAACATGTACTTTGGCCAGCCCTTTCTTTCTAGAAGGGTGCTAGCCACTATTTCAAACTAGAATGGCTGTTGTAAAGTCTATTAGCTGGTATACCAACAGTCTCCAGACCTAATCCCTCTTAAATAAATGTATTTTTACAGCTGTAGATTTAGAGAGTAAAAAGCTCGAGTGGCATAAAATCAGTTCCCCACCCCCATGCCTGGTATCTGTACTAAGTAAACATAAAATAGCCTTCAAAAGCAGCTTTCTGCAAACAATGCAGCTGTTTGCTTTCTTTGGGGAGGCAAAAAAACCTTTCCCCTAGAGAAAAAAAAATAAAATCACTATTTCAAGAGGGAACAAAGTGAACTTACCAAACCTTATGAAACTGGAACATTTCAGGGCAAGACACTACAGACAATTTCAACTAAGTCCTTGTCAGCAGAGCTAAAAAGGTTTCACCAGTTGATGGAAGGCTCAGTGGCCTCCATGAAATAAGCTAGCAGCCCCTGTCCTCTCAGTCAGATTTTCCTTATCACAGAAGCTACCACCACAGGCAACTCTCCACAGATCAAGCGGCCATGGAGAGTATCAATCTAACAGCTACATCTTATGAGCTACAAGAGCCAGCACTTTCCTTTCTCACAAGCAGACATGATCTACCACTTCATGCTTCCTGCCCCAGACAAAAAATTTGTACATCTGTTTAACTCCAGTAGATCTTGTCTACACAAGTACCAAGTCAAATGAGACCCATTTTGGAAGAAAATAAGCAACTAAAGTATAAACATCAGATTTCAGCAGAAATACAGTCGTCTTTATGAACACTGACAATATCTTGACATTTAACTTCTTTTAGGTAGCGTCAAGCTGCATTTTGTGAAGGAAACAATACCATGAACCATGTGAATTCTGCAAAGCCCAGATGTAGAGTCCCTCAGTGATCCATATGCCATCAGTGGAAATCAGTTCCCTCTAAGGATTGTGCATATGAAGGCAGGACAGAAGGGCCTGACTCAAACTGACATTCTGACTCACACAAGACAAAGCAGCAGAGGACTAGTGGCCCGGATAGGCATTAGTGTAACAGAGGTGCAGATTAAGTCTAGAGTCCAGAACTAAATCTCCATCTCCTAAATCAAGGTCTAGTGCCTTGGTCACTTCTCTGCCAAACTCCAGGATTCCCCTTCTTCCAGCACAGTAGCTGTAACCAGAACAAAAAACCAGTATTGATCCCAATTATGTTAAGATTAGGCTAGATAAAGAACAGCTGTGGGCAAATGCAAGCAATTTTTTTGTTCTGGTGCTAGAGATCTAATTGGAGATAAAATCTCCAGCAGAAACAGGCAGTGCATAAAGAACCAAAAGTAATATCCATTCTGTGATGTAAAGTCACACTAAGCTTGCAAAACCCAAAGGAACAAATCTGACATTCCCATCTCTTAAACTTCCAAGCAGTCAAAAAACTTATGACATCTACTGGAGCTCTAGGAAAGAAGGGAAACTGCCACTTGAACAACGACAACTCCATATAAATAACATTACTTGTTATGATCTTTTAAAGTAATCTTTTAACCCAAAGAGCCTGAGACAGGTTACAAAAAGGTGCCATAAAAAGCATTAGCAGCACAGAGTTCAGGCAACTCACCTAAGGCCACAAGCAAGCAAAAGCAGAGATTAGAATGAAACCATCAGATCCCACACGTCCGTCTCCTTGCTTAAGCCCTGCTAGAGTCTGTAGCAGTCACAACCAGTGCAGGATCAGCAGTGGAGGTGTGAGCTTTGGACCTATGGGCTCTGGCCTGGGACACAGGATCGTTATCAGTGGAGGCGCACAGACACTAAAAGCTGGTCTTTCATAACCTCCCCACATAGGACATTTCTCTCCCTCTTGCCAAATGAATACAGGACACAAAGTTTCCTATTCCATTTAAAGAGTCCGTCAGTGAGAAGTGCTTTCCTCTTCAAAATCACCCAGGTCATTTCACAGAGCGTCATGTCACAATCGACGCCTTGTTCCTAGCAATGTGACTAGAGAGCTTCTGGGTCAGCAGGCAAGAATTTGATTAGGGTGACAAACAACAATATTTTAGTGGCAGTTCTTGGAAAGATCCTCTTACTGGTTTACTTCCCACACTGACTACCTGGCCTTGGGTTAGGTAGTAAACCAGTTCTGGTCTTGTTCTCCAGTGTTTACCTGGAGAATTACCTTTAATACTGAAGGCAGCTAGTATATGGCTTACAACATGGCCATCCAGTTTAACTCATTTTCCCTCCTTGAGGAGCATGTAAAATTTGGGAAAACCATCATTTAAAGGATAATGCCAAAATATCAGGAAGCTGAGGAAACAGTCTCATGGAATACCTCTAGCAACCTGTCACCTCTGGTCCAAGACACACGGCCTCTCACTCATCCAGAGGACCCTGAAGGCAGCATGCACAAAGCTACAAAACACAGAATAAATTATTTCACATTGTTATTTAAGGGGGTCCAACCTCACAGAAGACTGGAGACAACCAGTGGAAAAAGACTCACTTCAGCACAGGCCAACAATAAAATACTTATTCACAAGCTTCTCAAACTGCTGCTATGAAAACAACTAGACAGAACCCAAGCCAAATACTAGGTTCTACTTGCTGCACTATGTACCACACAGAGAAGCAAGCCTGGATCTTGCTCTGACAAGACTCAAGCTTAACAATGTCATGTTAGGAGCAGGATCTGGGGTTATCTAAAGTTATTTAGCCTTGGCATAAGAACTGAGCAAATGGATATTTCATAAGTCAGTGTATTATGTGCAGAGCTTTTCTGAATGCTCCACTATGAACAGATGAGCAGATGGTCATTTTGAAAGACCTGGCCCAGAATTAACACCATGAGCACCAACATTCCTGACCCTAAACTCTTCAGAGTGTCTAACTTGCTCCTCCTGTCAAAGCCAAACTCCTAGGATGTATTTCTGAGACACAGGTGGGCCTACCCTTACCAATCAAAAATAAACTACACATGATAGTTCCTCACAGAGGAAAGCACTAGCTTACAAACTACTCCATAATAAAGCCTGGACTACATTTTTCAGAGTCCTCAGTGCCTCCTTTTAACATTTCCACAGATACACATTTCAAAAATGGCTGCTGCTTTATAACCTTCCCTTGTGACACAACATGCCAAGTAATTTTGAAAAGCCTGTCACAGGTCAGCAGTATCTGCCTACCAGAATGACCACAACAACTGGTTCTCATTACTTCTAGTATGCTTAGACAGCTCATTGATGAAAACAAGCACAACTCCAATGAAATGGAAGATGTCAAGTTTGCATGCACCATAGCTGGACTGACCCAAAGGAATGCACAGGCAAGGGACTGTGGCATGCACTTAGGCAAGAGGATTGCTTAAGTGTCAAGTATAATAGGCAAGATGAAACACAGTCATCTATTTTACAAAAAAAATAGCTTCCACTAGAAGGTTGTCCATTCTTTGGCAAAAACAAACACAAAATGTGATTTGCTTTATCACGGCCAATGTCCAAAAATCCATAGTCCATATTAGATGTTTTTTTTTTTGGCTCTCAAAGAATGGCTCTTTTCTAGTGGAATGCAGAAATAATAGAACATCCTACTAAAATAATAATTGCGACATTTGAGCTCAATTCATGCCATTAAGCTTTGATGTCTGAGCGAGTATAGTATTGTCAGCACAGTCTGCAAAAAGCTATGCTACACAGCTCCAGTCACTTTTTCCAGCTTTTGACACATCCTGTTTCAGGATAATATATCTGCAACTAGGAAAAAGGGTAAAGAATTTCACATTGCAAAAGGTACCTTTCTGCTTGGCAGCAACCACAGACAGAAGAAAGATACAGCCTCCCCAAGAAAGCAGCTTTTCCCAAAAGAAATGCACAAGCTTATACAGTGTTAGGACACAAAACACTTTCAACCACCACCCCTTCCACAAGACATCCTGGTCACTGAATCATTTATACTAATCAGCCAGATACCTGGTTTTTAAAAGTACAACACTGACAGGTGGTCTGTGATCCTACTGCAGAGTCACTGAAGCATCACTGGCTTATTTCTATCTTCTACTGCGCAAAGTTATGAAGACTTGTAGCTTTGACATCACATGCATAAGGACTTCTTTGGAAAGGAGTGACTTTTCCTACATCTTGCTTTTGTAACCTGTTGTTTATCTCAGGACAAGATGAGGACACCAATGGTGTCCAGTACAAGATTAAACTGTAGTTTGAGATGTATGCCTGCCCTGTAATATCAAAAGAAACTGTAGCATTATTTTCCCCTCCATCTTTGCCATTTGGGAATATCATGCCATAAACCAGCACATGTTCTTAGTAACAGAGCAGAACACAACACGGCTTCTACTGTAGAAAAAAATCACAGTGGTGCCTTTGAGATTCAGAGGCATAAAGGATAAGCTGTCTGTTAAGCTTGATACCTACGTAGACAACTGCACTGATATCTGTGGCACAGCTATATAAGTAACAGCAAATGAAACAAAAGTATCACTGAAATATACAGAAAAACATCAGCCAAGAAAAAGCCTCCAGCACAATGAAAGGAAATGACATTAATGAAAGAAAGCAATAAACTGGCAAAGGTAGTATTCAGCAGCCACTGTCACCTTGAGCAGAGTTGGAGTCCGTAAAGCCTACAACAGACAGGGCTACCATGAGACCTCGGCTCCAATGTGGCTACCATCCAACTGTGCTGATATGGAAGACGGTAATCCACTAAAGTGATAAAGAGATGCCCAAGTACTTTTGAAATCATTGAGTGTCAGCTATAAAGAGGAATGAATTTCTGATCAATCCTGGCAACCCATAAAGACTTCAATAACCACTTTATCTCTAAAGTTACAACTTTATCTCTAAAGTTATTCATAGCAGAATATGAAAATAGCTGGCACACAAGGTGGCCCACATACCTGCTGAGTCAGGTGTGGCACAGGGCAGTTAGCTCAGAGCACTGCCAGAAAGCATGTGCCAATCTTCCCATTTTGCCTGATCCACAGAGCAAACAGTTGTTACTCACATTCTGTTCTTCAGCTCCAGCTGTACCCCTGCCTCTGAAGCTTCAGTCCTTAGGACGAGCATGACAGTTAAAGCCATGCAAAGCAGGCTAAGGTATGCCTTACATCATACACAGACATATCCAGGAAAGAAGGATGACAGGATTTGTTCAAGTCCTAAGCTACATCTCACAATGCAGAAGTATTTTCAGGACAGAGCTCCATTAGTTTGCTCCTAAAGCTTCAAGGGACCAAGTACAGAACTGAAGAGCTGTGGTTGACTAAATTTTAACCAAATGACTCCAAACAGAAAACACTTCAGGCAAGTGCAGAAGTAGCATGAAATGGGAAAAGCAATAAGCTTACAAGAGAGCAAGGTGAGCAAAAAGAAATGTTGCAAGTTTTTTATGGATACAGGATCCAAAACATACCTTTTTTATGTTAAGTTTAGAATATCCTTAATGCTGCTGAGAAAGTTCCACTGGAGCCAAAGCACACTCCAACCAACAACCCCATTTTGCAATTATGTCTGTTATTATATATGAACATAATTGGGAGGATAGATGCAGAGACGTGAATATTAAGAGTATGTCACAAGAATGCAGCTCTGGGAGACATGGCTAGCAATCAGGAGAATAAAAAAATTATCTGGGAAAAACAAAATCTGTAGAAATCTGAAAACAGATGGTGTACAGGTGATTGTATCAATTTGTTAGAAGAAAGAAGCAAGTTCAGATCTCTCCAAACACAGTAGAAAAACTCCTATTGCTTACTTTAGCATGAATATTTAAATAGAGGTTTGAGAGAGATGGGAAACAAAGCAGTAAGAACTGCTACTCTGATTTAATAGGGTAAAGAATAATTAAAATATCTAAAATACCTTAAAACAAATAAATTCAATAAAAACCACTTTTCCCATTGGCCGAACAAAAAAAAAAAAAATCCAGGATGCATTAATTCAGTTTATTAAACAAGAACACTGCATTCAGAGGAAGAGTAGGTTTTGAACTTTGGTTCCTGTACTAGTACCAGAAAGAAATATCCATGGATCTGCACTCAGAAAAGCTCAGTGCTGCTTTACTGTTTGGATGAGGAGAGTTCTGGGGTTTTTTAAACCATTCAAGTTTGGTCCTAACTGTTTATTGGCAGTCATAGCCAAACTCTTGTTGTGGGAATATAATTAAAATAATGGGAAGAGAAAAAAAGCCACCAGTAGATCCCCATAATACCAATATACTCCTCATGAATACAGCTGTCAGAGAAAAAGAACATTTATGGTAACTTGCTTGTTTCTTTTTATGGCACGAAAATTCCCCTGTAAAAGCAGGCAGATCTCTAAAAATACTGGACTTAAACCTAGGTTGCTGGCACTAGCAACACTGCCTGAAGTCTTTAAAAAAAGATGCATTACCCGGGGAATGTGAGAAAAAACACACTTTGACTTCTATCACAAAGAGTATAAACTTTGGTCATACCATTATTATAACAATGGTGAAAGCAGATAAGAGGAAACAGTCAAGTCATCACAAGAAGGGCAGATGTGCTGAGAACCAGGTTTTCCTGGTCCTTAACCTTGCTCTTGTCACCTACATCACCATAACCGCTGTTCCAAGACCTTCCACACGGCTTAATTTCAACCTTTACTAGGCTAACAAGTACTATGCTAATTAATATTAGCTGCATGGCTTGCTTGCTTTCTTCCAGTAACAACTGCTCATTTGGAAATAGGCTAGTAAAACTGCAAATTGTTTCAGAGAGTCAAGCAAGTAGAGTGCTAACAGGTGTTGGACACCTCTGTCTTCCACACAACTGTACCTGCTATTTGCTGAAAAGGAAACCAGATCCCCAGAATGATCTCTGAACTGTGTGGCAAAGGCGCTGACTTTGTTTTTTCCACAGAGAATAACCTTGCTATCTAGCCCAAGCCAGAACAGTCTTGGAAAGGCTCTCCTGCTCTCCTTTTTCTGTCCAAGTCCAATTGTTCTCTAACAAAGTCAGCATAACACAAACCAATCTCACTGCTTTAGACAGAGCTCTGCTAAGCAACACTCCTCCAGAAAAAAAACAGAAGAGGATAAAGTTCAGCTTGTATGTGTATACTTACACCATTCAAACTGATGCATTTTTATTATGTATGATCAAGATTTTTTGCCAACAAAATAAAGATCTGAATTATCCCATTTTTCCTGCAGTGTTAGCCTGTTGTGTCAGAAAAGCTTCATCAACAGTTTTCCATCCTACTCTGTCTCTCTTGGTCCTTGAAACAAGCAAAAATACTTTTTCTCCCCATCACAAATGCTAAAACAGGACTAGCTTTGCTACCACCTATTTTAAAGAAAGGGAACAGGGTACTTCAGGTATTCCATTCAGTAGTTTTAGGCATGGTATTTCTTCTGAATTATCTGTTTGACTTCGTGCAATCAATACAAGCAAGACATGTAGCTACAGAATGAGACATTTTATCTTTTTTTTGTGGTGATCATCTTTTAAACACTATAAGCACAGTCTTACCTTGGTATTTTTTATCTATACTCTTAATATCAGTAACTGCAGATGTGCATGCTCCTCAACTACACAAAAAAAAAGTTTCAAGCATTCAGAATTCAAATCCTTAGCTGGCATAAATATGAAATAATCTTAAGAGAGGCCATGCCAGACCTGGAGAAAGCAGGCAGAGTCCCTAGCAGCCTCAGATGATCAAGGAAAATATATCTTATGTAAAAAATATGTTTTACTAAACACAGTAAACCCTGACTCTAGCTCCTCTCACAGGAGTCATCAAGAATAACCAGCCTAAGAGAAACATGATGATGTTTGGTTAGCCATGGCCTCTGGACTTATTTCAGGATTTGGTGTGTTGCCCAGCCTAGGACACCTATATAAACACTGAGGGTGCCTGCTTCAAGGTTACTCAAACAAAGTGGTAGTTTGGGTCCCTCTCTGCTCCCTTCTGTCATCATCTTTGTGCTGGCACCAGTGCTCACAAAGCCATGAGAAGACTCTGAACACAGGATGTTAGGGTGAAAAAACAAAAACAGCAAGCAAAAAGAAGAGAGTTTGTTCTCAATTACTCACCTTGGGTTGGTGAATTCCAGTGCCAGCACAAAGGATGAAATAGACAGGGAGAGAAAAAAAACAGGCAGACCACAGGAAATGAAGCAGGTCCATTACTAGCTCACTAGCAACCTTCAATTACTCTGGATTAAAGTTCTGGAGAAACCACACCCTAACAAATACTGTGCCTGCATGGTGCAATGCACATAATAAACATTTGCAGAGTTGATCGTATTTGGCTACAGATGGATGAGTTCAGTACCAATCCTCCTTCTGCTCTGTCTTTATCAGTCTAACTCTGCCAGGTGAGCTCACTGGTGAGAGAACAGGCTTGCAGAGATATAGGCAAGGGAAGACTTGCTTTCTGAAATGTATGTATTACACTTGATTAACAGGTGAGAATGCTTCAACCCAGAATCCACATAGAAGATCTGCTGTCACTTTGCTTAAGTCACTAAGACTTACTCCTGAACCACAGAAGACTAGTTTATCCTCATATAGAGAGGGAGAAGTTCAGCCTAAGGAGTGCTACAGAAAAGGCTACTCCTGGAAAAAAGGCCAAAAGTTTACTGATCCTTTTTTAAGCTAATGGCGTTTCATCTTCAGCAGCTCACCATTTAACCAGGAGCTACTCTTTATATACACAATGATGTTATGTACCAAATCTGGTGCCAGATCAAGTCTCTGATCATACCAACACAGCACTGAGTGATTATTTGGGTTTGAAAAAAATTTAGTATTACAAAAAAGGTTTGTTAGCAGCTGCCTGTGGCACACTGATTTATAAATGTGCCTTAACCTCACTGTGTGAAGAGACCATTAAAAAGCTTTCAACATACCTGGTTGCACTGCTAAGCAGCTCTATTCAGAGAAAATTTGGAAGTAATATCCAAAAGATTACCATGACTCCTGGGAACACTAAAACCTTAGATACAGCTGCACCCAAGGCGTTTATGTCACATAATTATCATTTGGCTACATGTCCTTCAGCAGCAACTTACCAGGGGAAAGTTACTGTGAATAGTTTTGGGCTAGCTGCTGGATTATTACACTCTAATGTCAAATTACAGCAAATTGTGATCTCCTGCAGTCCAGAGGCCAGATGGTAACCCACTCTGAACACCTATAATGAGCATAAAAAAAATGACATTTTATTACTTAATGCTAAGCATTCTCAACTTAGCAGGTTCAACTAAATTCTACCATGCAACATTTGAGTTCCATGCTACCAAACTTATATCTTTTTTGTTAAGGGTTGACTTCTAATTTTTACTGTAATCAGCCGTACCAAATTATGACTAGAAGAAACAAGGTGCTTCACATGAGTAAAGGCATCAAACTCCTGCCCATACCACATATAGACTGTATTACACAGCTCTTACATAAATTCAAATTCACACAATGAAGACCCACCAACACCATTTTTATCTGTACATCAGTAAAACACAGCAGAGTCCCAGGTGCTACCCACTTAGCTTAATGCTCTACTGTGTAATCACAGAATCACACACTGATTTGAGTGACAGGAAAGTGTCAGCATACGTTGCCATTCCCACTTGTTAGGGAGTCAAGCTGCGCCACAAGCACAAAAAGCAGGTGCACTGAATGTTTACTACCACCATGACCCCCTTTCAAAACTGAGCAAGACTGCTCCATTACAATAGCCTTTCGACAGCAGGCTTGACCATTTGTTGTTAATGGAACATCCCCAAGACATGGCTGTTCTCCACAGTACAAGCACCAACTCATCTTCAAAAGCGAAAATAAATTTTAATGCATTAATCCATAGCAGTAATTGTCAAAAAAGTTCAACTCATTTAAATTTAATTCAGAAGATGTTTACGTCCCTCTGGCTTCAGTGAGGTCTATTTCAACACATTTAAAATCAATTTTGGTCCTTTAAGTACGTTTTTGTACAAACTTTAAAATCTCCAAGGCCAACAGCTTGGGGGAAAGGGGACACTTCTGGTTAAAACTACGCAAAAATAGAGTTGAATATGAACTTTTAATTTAGAAATAGAGTATCTTTCCAGGCATGTTTTAAGTATGTAGGCTGCTGTGCGGCTCCTGTCTTTTGTGACGATAGCCTGATGATAGGCTGCAGCGTAGCACTCCAGACTTCACAACAGTCTGGCACGCAGCAGCATGATTTGTTGCATGCAACTGAGCCTCCTGCCCATTACAAAGGCAACCAGATCGATTTTTTTATTTTTACACTCCCCCCCATCCCTCATCCCACCCCCGCGACTTTACAGGATTCACGTAGGAGTGAAGGGGATGAAAACCCTCCCGTTATCTTCTAGCACCCACCGGGGCTGGGGAGCATGCACATCTGCAGTTACTGATATTAAGAGTATAGATAAAAAATACCAAGGTAAGACTGTGCTTATAGTGTTTAAAAGATGATCACCACAAAAAAAAGGCAGCCGTAAGGTGAGCCACCCTCCGTGAGCGCTGCCAAGTCAGAGGCGCCTCGCTCATGATAAGCTAAAATAAAATAACTATTTTTAAAAAAATAAGCACATACAACCACTATTAGCGCCTTTCCGATCTCCCGCTACGTCGTAAACCATCCTCCGAGCCGCGCTCCTGACAGGCTGGGCACAGAGAGAGAGTGGCACCACGTCGGAAGACAAAAATCCGAAAACAATAAGAAAACAAACAAACAAAAAACCAAAACAAACCAGAACCGCTCCCTCCACCACCCCACTCATTTGCGTTTTTCCTCTCGTTTTGTGCCGCCTGTTCCAGGCGGACCGCGGACAAGTGGGACGCCTCCCCGACAGCTGCCCGCGATGCGTATCCCCTCGCCTACCTCCCCGGCCGGCAGCCGCCGTCGGTCCCGAGGAGAGCCGCCGCCTGCTCCGCGCCACGATCCCCTTCAGCTCCCCTCCCGGCCCCGACGCCGGCCCCGCTGCCGCTACCAGGCGCCCCCGCCCCGCAGTGCCTCTTATAGGGCGGCGCGGAGCTGCCCCTGGTGGACCAGCCCGCCCCTTCCACGGCCGGGGCCGCCCCTCACACTGCTTTTCCCCTCCTTTTGGGGGCTTCTCCCTGTCGTCTTTTCTCTTTGCTCTTTCCTTTCTTCTTTTTCCCTTCTCCTGTCCTCCGCGCCCCCTTTTTTTTTAATTTTCCTTCAGCAGCGGCTGCTGTTGGGGAGTGGGGGAGGGCGCGGCGATTTGCATGTGGGCGTGCACCGTGCAGCCAAAAACAAACTGCGGGTATGGTATGTCCGCCCCGGCCCTGCATGGTGGGACCGTGGGTTGCCCGCACTCACTGCTTTATATGAAACTCCGCGCTCCCAGGTGCGTCGAGAAGCATCCCAGCTCCTCGCGTTGCCTCCCGCTACCCACCAGGCGTCTCTTCCCGGGGGGAAGAAAGAGCAGAAACGCGGGCGCAGAGTTACCTGCGAGGTGACTATGCTCCAGCCGCCCATGTCTCCAGGCCTGCACCGCTCCTCGCATCTCCCGAGCTGAGCCGGTACAAACTGGGCACAGATCCGTCCTCAGCTGTACAGCTGCAGAGGTACTGAGTGTACTAACAGTGTTGGCCTGAAAGAAATGAATCAATAATAAACAGTTTCAACAGGACCAGACGTCCTGTACTCCATGTCACTTATGGCAATAAAAAGGCAAGGAACTGTGAAAGGTAACACTTGGATACATAGCCACAAACAAGGGTGAATTCAGTTGTATCAGTTTATGGAGAAATATACAACTATTCACAAACTTTATAAAAACAAATCTCAATTCATTTTTAACAGTTCACAGTGAGCAAGCTCACTTGCTCCCAATACAAAATCCATAAATGATAGTGTGTTTTATCTACTGGAGAAATGGCCTGGTCTTAGCAATTACTCTCTGATGGCTGAAGGTGTCCTCCCAAATGGGGTCCTCCCTTAGAAACCACCCATCATACAAACCCTTCCAAATTTTTTGCTTGTTACCTGTCAGGAGTACTGTAAAATCACACAGTGCAATTTGCGAAAGTATAACAGTGCATTTTCAAGTCATAAAATGCTCTGTGAATGAAAACAAGTAATGCACGAAAGGCAGGCAACTCTAAATTACGGTTCCCTCTACAGACATAATGCATTGCCATTTCCCTTCTGCAGTGAAGTGGTTGATGTTATTGTTCATGCTGTTAATGCTTTGCCTTATTGTGAGCAATCTGGATGATACATGGTTACTGAGGGAACCGTATCTTCGAGTTTCCTGGCTTTTATTTCCATGCTCACACTACCACCATGGTATTTTTTCAAGTGGCACAGAAATACAAACACCTGAAAGCAAATTCCAAAGAGCCCAGGCAGACTGTGATCTGAAATAATGCACTGGAGTATCACAGATGATAGCAGCGCATGTTCAAATTAATAATGCAGACCCTTACACACTGAATAAAAGATGACACTTTCATTTTCTCAGTGACCCTAGCTCCTTCCCTTAGTACCTGTGTGTCAACATCTCACAAACAGGCTAAGGGCTGGACAAAATGAAAAAGCTCCTGATTCTGACCATGGTTTCCCCAGTGTAACTGCTATATAATGTCACTGACTTCAACAGATTCATTCTGTTTGTACCTTCATCTGGTGGTAAAACTGAAGTAAAAACAAGGTCTTTATTTAGTGTATAAATGCAGCTGTGTGTTTTTCACCATATGCTAGAGCATTGCATTTTACATGATGGGATTGTAATTTTAAATTCTAAAACAAAGAATTTCTGCATGGTTAGTCAGAACACAGGGAGAAAGAGCACATTTAGTTTACAATCAACAAAGTGTTATGCCTCATCCCACATAAAAAGGAGTTTGAAAGAGAGGTTGTACTGGATGAAATTTTTAAAAGAATTAGTGATCTAACTTCAGTGGAAACAGAGCTATGTCAATAACTAAGTGCTGACAATTGCTCTGCCACTGATGTCTATTTAAACCTAGGTTCCTCTAAGGAAAGTGTGAGTTTTTGCAACATCATCAGAAGGCTGGATTTTTTTAATTCTGGAAATTGGTGCCAACAGTAAAAACTTGAAAAAAAATTTGAACAGCATTTTCCAATAAGACAGCTAATATACAGCTGTTCATGAGAAGTAAATGGAGCATTTGATTTAGTTTGTTCTGTTAAAATACCTGTCTGTAGGATGGTGGGAAATCTTTGTGCACCACTGGATATCGTTTCTTCAGTTTTGGTTCTCCTTGTGGGATGGCAGTGATGTGAGGTCACTGAGGGACAAGCACTGGCAAATGGTACAAGAAGGATGACAGGGGAAGGGGGAACAGTTAGATCCAATGAGTAGACTGTACAAACACAAAGATAATAGCCACACTGCAAATAGTTTCTAAGAATAACTGTTCTTACATTTGGATGGTTTGAGATTTAAGGGTACACCCTATGGTTTTCTCTAAAACATTTATGCCTCCCACCTCTTTAGTGCACAGCAAATATTCTGGCTTCTGTGTCCTGTGGAAAGTATGACAGATCTTTGCAGATAAAGCAGTCTCACATGGGACTTCCTGCTTAATTTAATTTATTGACAACTGACACAAAATTTCAACTACTGATTCAGATACAGAGAGGAAAAACAGAGACATAAACAAACACTTAGGGAAAGACCTTTCTCCTTCCGTCCCAAGCTCCAGTTAAGCACCTCTGCTACCCTTTCTTTCAATAGGTGTTACCATCAGTCCCTTTGCCCCAATTCTTTCTGTGAGGCAAATGTGGACATTTGGGGTCAGTGTGTGATGGTTCTTTCTGCTATTGCTTGCTTCTTACTCACTTTCTTCCACTGCTTCTTGCCTTATTATTCCACTGCTTCACAGTGAGTCCTCCATGTGCCACAGTTGTCTACAGGGTGTCCCTTCTTTGGCATGGAGGGGCTCCTTCCTAGACTGTGTCTCTTCCTTCCACGTCTCCTCCACTTCCTCTCTTTCACAGATATCTTCACGTTTTCTCCAGTGTCTCCTGTCCTAGGGGCTGCTCTTTTTAAAATATGTTTGAGCAGAAGTGCCATGTGCTGCTTTCACCTAGCTGAGGTTTTGGCATGCAGTAGGTTGTTTTCATCCCTTTCAAACTGGCTGACAGCAGCTGTAACTGGCACAGAGGAGTTCATAGCCTCTTCCCTTGCAGCTTCCAATACTAAAGGCCTGCCAGTTATGCCCAATATGCAGTTCACATGACATGCACTTTCCGATAAGACCTGATCCTTTGTCTTTTTCCAAAAGCTAGTCTTCTTCAATCCATTCCCTCGTTACATTGGCCATGAACAAGCAGCCCACAGTACGGTCCAAGGCTGGGTGGAAGGGAGGGCTACAGACCTGCAAAGGATCTTCATGGATCAGCCAGGCTATAAACTTCACCAAATTAAGCCCTTGAGATGTAAGTTAAAATGGTCAATTACCCAAATTTCCTTGAGGTCAGCCAAATGTCATTCCACATCAGTTGCATTACTTTAGTTTCTTAAACTTTTTTTTTTTTAAGATCAAAAATTGCCTGTTTAAGATCCTTAATCAATCCTCATGGAACTCAATGCAACTTTTTCCTGAATAAGGAATCCTACATTGAGTTTGTTATTACAAAAGCTTCAGCCTTTTATATAAACAGTGTAAATTTGACTAGCCCAATTAAATCGGTGGAGATATGCACCTGGGATTTTGACTGCATGTGCTGGCTGGAAATTTAAATGGCGATAAAGTCAGTCCCTGATTAACAAAACTTCTTTCACCCACAGCTTTAGAGCTGCAGACATCATTCAGTGCAAATCTTAGGGGCAAGGGGATAAGTTTTAGGAAGTGATGTTTTTCCTTAATGATAATGACATTCCAGAAGGGAAGAAAATGCACCATCATGTGTTCAAAACCAGCCTGTGAACCAGAGGGAAAGACAGGATGGAACTAGCCCATAAGTATACTGCTTGCTTCAGCGCCAGCATGACCAGAGGCCATGGAGGAAAGTGTGCTGTCCCTCACCTCCAGTCTTAAAAGTGACACTCAGAGCAAGCCATCCTCAGGCCCTGGAAGGTTTTATTTACCTAGCCTCACTGCAATACACAGGTCAGTGAGCCTTGTGGCCTCAACACAAGCAAAGCTGTGTTTTTAGGCTCTCCAGCAGCTTCCCCAGCTTACACTGTATCCCCCCCATGGGGCTGGAAGGGTGCCTCAGTCCTTCTGACAGCATCTCACACAACTGCTGAATGGGTCAGGTTGGATCGCACCACTGCAGGTCATCTACTCCAACATCCCTTGCCCCAGCAGGGTCCCCTCGAGCATGTCGTTCAGAAATGTCTCCAGATGACTTCTGAATATGTCCACAAAAGGACTCTGCAACCTCTCTGTGCAACCTGTGCCCATGTTTATGAGAAGGGAGGATAAAGGCCTCTTGTGTAGCATAAACTACAGTGCCCTCAAAGAAAGAGTCACCCTTTTTTGCTGTTGTCAAAACCATATCCTCCTCTTCTCCCATCTCCTGGACTCTACTGAGCTCATGAGTACTCTGCATTACTGAGGTTTTTTGCGTCCACGCTTACAAGCAAGGATTTGCTTTCCAGGAGGCACGAACCACCTCTTTTACACTTCCTTTTCAAAGAGAAAGGACTGAGACCAGGTTTTGCTTCTGTTCTCTTTATACATCTGGACAAAGACATTCAGAAAGTGACCTTTAGGGGTGTCTCTTCAAATCTTGCATTTCCTCAGACATCAAAAAAAACTCAGTGCAGAATAAAGGATCTCCATTCAAACTCAAATTTTTCCAGAGCTGCTTAGAACTGCCAGTCGACTTCCACACTTAGAGACCTTCAGTCTGCTCTGTAGAGACTAACTTGTTTTCCTCTCACTTGGTTGCTCAGATTGCTGTTTGCTTTGCACTGTTGTTGTACATAAAAAATCAGACAACTTTTGTGTTCTGCCAGCTGTTACATTTTGCCCCATTGAAATATCTGCACTTTCTGAATATTTCCAGCACTTTTATCAAGGCAGACAGTTTGACCTCCACATTCTTTAGCTGCTTGCAGGCATCTGAGACTGGATCTAGGGTGCAGACAGCTTGCTCTGCAGACACAGTCCTGTTCTTGGCTTCAGGACGGGCCAATTCCTACTTCTGCTCATTTTGTCATTATATGAAGAACACAAAAGAGAATTATTCTCTCTGTGTCTGTTAATTATTGCTCTAGCATCTGCAGTAAAAGGACAAAGTCAAATTTAACCTTCCCTGGTGCAGCCTCAACCCTCCCATCCTTTATTGTGGGATCTCATGAGGTAGTTGGAGAGACTACTGCTGTTGCTGCCTTTAACCTGCCCCCAGTGTTGTTGCCAGAGTCTGTGCAGCCACTAGTCAAGATATCAACAAACTTCCTGGGGATTCGATGGGCTAACAATCTATCATGCCTTTCCACAGAGGCTCCAGTGCCTAAGTTATGTCCTTTTCATTCTTGGCTGGTTTCCCTCTTTATACCATGACATGCCCAAGTGAAATACTGCCTCGTGATTGTCCAGCATCCAGACTCACTGACTTCATTATCCAGATCCTGCCCCTCCTTCAAAAGAGTTTCTTTCTGTTTCTCTCTACCTTAGAAGACCTCCTTCTCACTTTGGTGCTTCTGCTTCAGCATATTCCCACCTGCCCCTGTTGGGAGAAGGACAAAACAATCAACCTCTATTTCTGTGTCTTCATGTCTTCACACAGTCGTTCTCTCCTGCTGCACATGCTGCTGGACATGCTAGACAGACCTTCCACAAAAAGTAGTAATTCTGGGGCTTCTTATTTCTCTGATTAGCTGTTTCCTCCATTTCGTAAGCATCGGAGTATCACTCATAATTGTACAGGATTTAGCTATCTTTACTGACTCTATTACCTTAAAAGGAAAAAAATACTCAATCACTTTTTCCCCCAAGTCAGGATCCACTAGATCAGGCCTTTCCCAGGCAGCCAGTAAAATATTTTCTTTTTCTTGAGAAAAGCAATGTCTTCAGCGTTAGCCCCATCAGAATTACAGAGCAATGAGATACCTGCTTGTTTTTCTTGATAGCTGTAAAAACTTGTTCACTTTCTTACTGCACATTCAGGGAAGAATTTTACTACAATTGCTGTATTCTGTGATCTCTGTCCATGCTTCTCCCTAAACTGTTCATCAGTATTGACATTTATATCTTTCTAAAAGCAGTTATGATCAGGAACAACCTCTTTGACTAAGATTTCCAGGACTTCTCTTTAGTAGTGGGTAATCTACTGAGTCATTGTAGCCTGCCAGGAAGAAATCTGAAGTGAAAATGATTCCTAGCAATCAGTCCAAAACTATCAGTTTTCCGAAGAGATATAAAAAGGAATGGAAGGCATGAGAAAACTGGGTATAAAATGTTAAGGGGAGGGGATGCAGACCATACAGAAAGATGAAAGACAAGTTTTATTTGTATGCTCTCCCAAGATTAGCCATAAGATAAACATGCATTCCAGGTTTTGGCATATTTTAATTTCTTTATTAAAATCAACTAAATATTACCTTGACAAATTTTTGGAATCCATGTGCCACTAACAGTGTTACCTCATAAGAAGCTATGATCAAGGAAACTGTATATGAAACCTATACAATCTCATTTCTGTAAAAATGTCTTTTTCCATTAGTGCCCGTAATACTTTATATGTCATATCTTGTGCTACTCTTAGAGAGATAGGGGTTAATAAAGCTTTGTATAGCTCTCAATATAACTTCAATGTTCACACATGTTTAACACATGGTTGTGATCACTTTTAGAAATGAATTAGATGGACTTCTTTGTCTCTTCCATTCCTGCAGGATTCTATTCCCTCTAAACATACACTGTTCTGATTACATAGGTGCTACTTCAGTAGTTTAACTTCAGATACAGTTTTTTCAGAGTATCTTCCATGTTGAACCAGGCCCATCTGGTGATTATACATTTTCTTTTCCCCATTCCATTACCCCTTTTTTGTTCAGAAAAAGACAAGAAACTACATGGATTCCTGTTAAAACACAGAAAGGTTCTCATTTGCAATAAGTGTTTATCATTCACAAACTTCTTCTACAGAAGAAGTTCAGACTCTTCTTCAGATTCAACCTCCTTGCTACTCATTGGGCTCAATGTATTTCTCTCAGGACAGAAAGATTCTCTGCAGTTCACCTGCATGTTCTGCAGTCTCTTTAGCACATAAAGGCAAAGCAGTTCACTGACTCTGAAAAGTAAACTAAGGCTGGATTTTAAATGCTGCCATATCATTTAGTCCTCAATTAAGTGCTTGTCCCAATTTTTGCCACTTCAAAAAATCCATTCAGAGTTACAGGTTCAGAATTTCCCTCTTGATCTCCAAGACTGCTTTGGAATGAGTTTGGACATTTGGATTTCATTTCCCTATGTTGTTTTCAGTTCCAGTTAAAGATTTTATAAGCCTCTCACAGATGCGTACCTTTGAAGCTACCAAAAATCACTAGAATTTCTTTGGGACACTCTAGAGTTACAGCTCTGGAGCCACAATGTCTCACCTGCTTTTGTCTTCTACTTCGACACATTGTACACAATGATTAGGGTGCTGTTTAAAGGTAATATTAATGATCTATTTATACATGTTCCAGTATGCATTATAAATAAATCTCTGATAGCAAAAAGCTTATGCAATATTCCTCCCGTTCAATTATGGTTTAGACATATAAGCATGTAACACTGAATAGATAATACTGTGCCCTGAATAGATTTCTGTATATAAGATCATATGTAGCAATGTGAGTTGTAGGGTACTGCAGCTGGGAAATCTCAGGCTGCATGGATAGAACAAAGGTCATAGAAATAACTGGGAAATTCAGTCAGGTTTTACCATCCCTCCAAATTAGCCTCTAAAAATGGAAGATGGGTTTTCCAGCAAAGTAAGAATGAAACATTATCTGCTGTCTACAGAATAAAAAAAAAAAATTTCTTACCCTAAACTCAGGTATAAAAGGACTCCATCTTCTCCACCTTCTTTG
The DNA here is from genome assembly GCA_013397815.1 of Aleadryas rufinucha. Classification (NCBI taxonomy): domain Eukaryota; kingdom Metazoa; phylum Chordata; class Aves; order Passeriformes; genus Aleadryas; species Aleadryas rufinucha. The sequence goes on from VZTH01019023.1 coordinate 185,661, forward strand.
TTCTTTCCTTCCACCGCCCTTGCTGCCATGGTTTCAATGGAACTTAAAACAAACAAATAAGAAAATCTAGGAAGAGTTAGAAAGAATGTGAGACAGCAAATAGGAAACACACTAAGAAGCACAAACTCTTCATTTTTGTATCAGCCACAGATCAGAGCTTTCAGAGAATAATTACCAATGTTTTTCATCAGTTCTGTCTAATTAGCTTGTTCTTCATTAGCTTGTTGCTGGTGGACCCATAAAACCAGCAGTGATTGGTGGATGCAGTGTGACCCTGCCTACACAAGAACAAACTCCTTCCAGAGGAAAAAAAAAAAAGACTTTTTTTTTCCCAAGGGTTTCTTTGGGGCATTTTTCAAGGAGAACTGAGCATCCTCTATGCATTGAGCAGCTTAGCTACTTTTGCCCCAGTGCAGGTGTGGTCCTGAAGGCTACAGCAGGATTCTAACCCTTCTTATAGGCTGCCACTCTGGGAAATGGACTGCAACCTGCCACAGAAGGACAGTAAGAGCAGGAATCCATCTTGATTTACACTATTACCTTTATGTTAGTGTATCTTTAATTCCCTCACTGTGTCAACCCATGGCAATTTTTCACCCTGTACTCTGAGGAAACTTGGGTAACTATGCTGTTTGGAAAAGTTCATGTTCAGTAGGTCCTACTTTGGAAAAACATGGTGGAAAAAAATTACTTCTTAAGAGATCTTCCCACCCTGTCTTTCCATGTTACTATCTCTGAAAAGGAACAGAGCATAACTATAAAGTACACATGCACACTGCTATATCACAATCACACTCAGCTGCACACACTGCCACAAGGGAGCTGGAGGAGATGTGAAACCAACTATAGAACCATGGCTGGATGCCCTGTTCTCACAGGAAAATATACAGTAAAAAAAATCCTGCTATGCTGTAACTGCTTGGAGGGCCCAGCAGTCAGGAGTTTTGTGTCACCTCCTCCTTTTGCACAGTATCTGTCCCCTTGGAAATGTCAGAGTAAATCTACTGTTTACTGTCATTGCTATCAAAGCTTTATGCAAGCCACTGCATTTCAGGTTAAGATTTTCCAGCAGTACAGGAGTCACTGGCTCCCCCACTGACTAGAACTGATTCTGGAGACTTGAATGATCCAGTGCTGTACACAGGTGCTCTCCCTGTTTTGGTAGTTGACTTGCACAAAAAACCGGTTTGATATATGGAATTCATCTGTTTGGTATTAGCATGTAATAGAAGTTAAACATACCTCTTTGTCACTTCAATTCTACATTTCTTGGCCACTTACAATTCTAGAGAACCTCCTCATTGACCAATTTTCTGGCATGTGTCTAAGATTTGAGAACATGTGGTCTTGCATGCCTAAATTCTTTGCTGAGGAAAACTGGTGAAGAAAAAGTAAGGCTGCTTTTATAAAAAACAGCAACTCACGCTAAGATTAGTTCAGTTGGTTAGAGCATGGTGCTAATAACAAAAAGATTTGTGAATCCAATCCCCATATGGGACATTTACTTAGAAGAGTTAGACTTGATGATCCTTGTGGGTCCCTTCACTTCCAACTCAGAATCTTTTAACCTGTGTCTTCAAATATCAATAGTAATATACATCGCACTAAACCATATGTTCCCTTAACACTCTGAGTTATCACAACTGTGTGCAAATCCTGCATACACTTATTTTACATATACTTTACCAGGAATCTCAAAACCCTGGTTCTTCCAGCTGACTGATTTGCAGACATCCAGTTTTTGTGTTTGCATCTTTTCACTTACATTCCCTGGCACCTCCTAGGTGTAAACTGCCGTCAGCTAAGCTCTGATGTGCTGTTTGTATTCTGTGGAGTTTTGGCAGCAGTGGTGCAGAGCAGATGGCAGGCTTTTGTCCTTTCTTTAAGATACACCAACCGACTTGGAGCTGTGGCTGAATGCAACCAGTATATGAGAGAGGGGCTGCAAAGCAACACACAAATGATTCCACTTCTGACACTTCACGAATCACTGCCACTCACCTCTGAGTCAAGTTCCTCCCTACTGCCTCCCTACTTCTGTGATATCAGTGGAGACCAGCTACAGACAAAGTCAAGTTGTGCTCAGCTCTATATAAACACAAAATAAAGGAGAGGACAAAAATCAGCCTTTATCTTTCCTACAAAACCAAGTTCATGTTCAGTTGCTACGCCGCTGGTAAACTTCATTTCAGCCTTTCATATATTCATGCATCAAGAAGACAGTATTTTCTTCTAATTGAAAGTAACAGTTTCATCTGCTCCAATACTACTACTGATTTATACGGAACTGCATTAGAGAACCTGGGCCTCACATACATATATTAAAGGCAAAAGCTTTTCAAAATTTTCTGCCAAACCAATCTAAGTGAAAAGCTTCCTTCTCCCACATAAAAATGGTGTCCAAATCCTGCATGCCTATGGCTGCATGACAATAGTAGCTATGATTAAAAATTAATCTCTCACAGCAAAGTTTGTGCTTTTAAAATTTTCACAAGCTTAATTAATTACTCACATATTTAATAAGCTTTAAATAAATGGATGACTCCTCATCTGTTGGTGTTATTGCAACTATTCAAATTACGGGCAGCACCCTGTTTTTTCTCTTTTACAAGACTGGTTTCTAAACCATCAAATCCATATTTATCCTGAGGAAAAATGCAGTACCAAAGCAAATATCAACAAGCTTCCATGTGAACAGAGAGAGAATAGCTAATGTGATTTATTGTTTATACCAGTTCAGCCCTCACCCTCCCTTACACTTTCCTCCTACCTTCTTCCCTGTAAAACAAACTTCATTTCTGCCTATGCCCAGTGGAGGGACATCCCTCACCAATTAATAGCAGCACACAAAGCTGGACTCTGTGAAAGGATAAACCAGGGTGCCCTTAGCTACATCACATCATTCCAGAACAGCGTGAAAGACTGGCTTATGTATGTGGGGAGTTTGCTTTTTGAAGACAGCAAATCACTGAATTGCTGGGACAGGCTACAAATATGTCTTAATTACTGTAAGACATTCCTCCATCTCCATAGACCATTATATTGCTGATTTAAACACAAACTGACTCAGAGCTTGTTTACACAAGGAAGCTACTTCTTAGTAAGGATGAAAGTTAATTTACAGCTGAGTACTCTTCTTCTGTGGACACATTCAGTGTGCATGAAATAAGCTACTGCTCATTCAAGCTTTAAGTGAATATTTGCTCGGGATTCAACCCCTGAACACTATCCAATTCAATGTAGATCAGACCTGTGAGACCTAGTGAAGGCTAGTCAGCTGAACATACTGAAATATGCAGCTTTTTAAAAGCTAGAAGAAAACCATAACATTCCTTCAAAGTTATGTTTATTACCCACAGAAATCCATTCTTGATATGCCTCTGCAGCTTGCCAAGCAGTTGGCAGGTTAACTGCTTGAAAGTTAACTCCTAAGCAGCCTAAGCAAAGGCTCTTGCTGTACCACAGACACACAGGCACACACGAGGTGCATTCTGCTGTTAGTCTGGCAGCTGTTAACAGAACAGTTACATTTTCAAAAGGCAAATGAGGCCTTCCTGGTGTTTCATTTCCTTTTCCATGCTGCGCTGCAAAATCCACTGCCCTTCTACCTTCCCTTTCCTAAAACTTACATCAGGATTTCTTTGCCAACTCTTTGTAAACTCTTCTTACTGGTCTGGCTCTTCTATTTTCAGCTTAACTGTTCTACCCGTCAGCTCTTGTCTTTTCTGTCCAATTTGATGTCCCATCCATTCTGAGTTAACACTGACTAAGGCAGGCAACCTTCCTGAAACATACAGCATAAGACCAGTACTCAGTGGGAAGTGGAAAATTTCAAGACATGGCAGCATGGTCTGAAAATATCCCTCTTCTGGTTGTATTAGTTACAGAGAAGTTTTCATTCTTACCCAGAGCAACTCATACAATACTTAGACATGAAAACATTAAATTAACATGAATTTTTACTTCACTTTTTTGGTCATTGCATATGTACCACAAGTGAAGTCTAGTTCCAATCCTAGCTAAGCTGCTGAGGAAATAGACAAAAACCAAGTTACAATAATCTTATTTTCATATATATATGAGCCTTAATTATTGCTTTTTAAAATAGAGGTCTGGAATCATGAGGACAATGGTCTGACAGCTTCAAAGTATGTAGACTTAGATTTCATGAACACTTTGCACATGGAGCTGCCTTTCTGAGTGATCTGTAAGTAATAAAAGATAAATCTTGAGCTCTCTTGCCAACACTAGACTGTGACTAGCACAAATTCTTTGAGTCCCATACAGAGCCCCTGTGATTCTGGGATTTGCATGTACATTTAGATGCAAAAAAACCCAGAAGAAACTGTCTGATATAAATTACAATGAACGTAATCTGATTTCTTCTGCCAGGAAAGCCATGGTACAAGTGAGCCCTAGGCATAGTGCAGATCCCTCAACAGTGTGTAAAAGAAGATGGGTTTAGGTCTATCCTTTACAAAGACCCTCAGTCCCCTACACCCTTACTCCTGACAAAAAATAAAAGAAAACAAAACCAACACTTTGCCCAGGCTAAACAAGGGAAATTTAAAAATAATATGAAGAGATAGTTCCAAATAACTTACAGAAAGAAATGAAAGGATATTATGTCCCTTCTACTGAATGTGCATATGCACTTTTAAGCCTTGGGCAAGGCCACTGTTTTTGAAAAGCAGTGGAGGTGCAGCTGGAGTTTGGAAGTGTAGGTCTTCTCTTCTTACAGGGATTTCATGTACTGATGCACTACAGAACTCAGAGGGTAGCAAAGGCTCCACCATAGCAGACAAAACTGAAAATGCTGCTGCTCTTGGGTGAGATTTTTTGGTTATTTTTAACAGCCTTTTTAGTTGTTATTCTGACAGAACAGAAACATGTTGAATTCTTCCTAGAATTGGTGAAGACAAGCAGCCCAAATTAATTTTTTCTGTTTAGCGTATATATGGAACAAAAAATGTTATGCTGTTAAATGCAAAACATTACTGTCACCAAAGATTTGGGCACCACTTAGCTCAAGATGGCCTTATGACCTAGAACTGGACAGAACTTCTCTTACAAAGTGTGTATGGCTACTATTGAAACAAAACCAGCTTTCTGTCAGTGAAGAATCATCCTGACAGACAACCTTTGTCATCAATATTACCCATATCCCCAGCCAGAAGTCAATATCCTTCTTTATATGCTTACACATAATCACAGAAAACACCTTCACAGAATAACAGGGTAAGTAGAATTGGGAGAGACCCTCAAGGATCATTGCAACTCCTGGCCCTGCACAGGATCATCCCCAAGAGTCACACCATGTGCCTGAGAGCATTTTCCAAACTTTTCTTAAGCTCTGTCAGCCTTGGTGCAGTGATCACTTCCCTGGGGAGCCTGTTCCAGTGCCCAACCACCCTCTGGCTGAAGAACGTTTTCCTAAACCACCCCTGACACAACTTCAGGCCATTCCCTTGGGTCCTGTCACTGGGCACCAGAGAGAAGAGATCAGTGTCTGCCCCTCCTCTTCCCTTCATGAGGAAGTTTTATCAGTTTCTTCCTTCAGGCATGTTTAGGTGAGGCAAGTTGTACTGGTACCAAAACATCTCCACAAAACTCTTCCCTTCTTTTCATGTCAGGAAGTGGATTTTGCCCTACATTCTGCAAAGTTCCAGGTGATTCCAAGGGGGACACAGCTTTACAGGCTGCTTGTGTACTTTACCGTAACTCTTCTTAACATGTTAGAGGCCAATTCAGAGAACGGCTTCGGTAGCAAGTCAAGAATGCCAAAAATCACTGATGAATAGAGAACCTCTACATTGTTTATTAAATAGGATCACAGTATGTAGTTCAGCAGCCAAATCCAGACTTTTGCATCCATCTGCATTCATATATTTGTTATTAATATCAGGCCTGGAAAAAAATGTATATACTTCACCTTTCTTTTAATGCCACTGACATCAGCACATAAGACAATTCTCCTACCCAAGACCCACATCCTGCATTTGAACTATATCAAGCACCACATTTAAGATTCATATGCCATATAATGAGGTAATGTAAAGGCAGGAACAATGTGTATCTCACCCTGCCACAACAATTGAATAGAAAAAGGAAGAGCATACATTAAACCTACAAATGGTGTTTCTGTGGCATGGGCATTCTACCTTCATTTCATCTATCCAGTATTTCCTTTAGGAATACCTGAACTAATACAATTCCTAGTAAGGAACTGATGCCTTGAGAGGCTACCTAGAAACACACACTCAACAGGAATAAGGGAATAAAGCTATATATTTCTTTGAAAGGCCTTCAAAGGTACACCCTGGGGAGACCAGAGGCTACTGCCAAAATGGACCCCAAGATGGACAACGAGTCACGAGTTCTTCACACTTTTATAGGTTTGGTCCATTTGCACATCAGCATAAATTCACCAATTAAAACTTTAGCTAATTGCCGCGCTGGCCACTAGCTGCCCGGTGGCGTGGCAGGCGACAAATTGCTGTCCTCCTGCGCAGGACACTCCAGGAGCTCCCGG
>VZTH01019023.1:192447-243531 GCA_013397815.1 Aleadryas rufinucha
TTGGGCAAGGCCACTGTTTTTGAAAAGCAGTGGAGGTGCAGCTGGAGTTTGGAAGTGTAGGTCTTCTCTTCTTACAGGGATTTCATGTACTGATGCACTACAGAACTCAGAGGGTAGCAAAGGCTCCACCATAGCAGACAAAACTGAAAATGCTGCTGCTCTTGGGTGAGATTTTTTGGTTATTTTTAACAGCCTTTTTAGTTGTTATTCTGACAGAACAGAAACATGTTGAATTCTTCCTAGAATTGGTGAAGACAAGCAGCCCAAATTAATTTTTTCTGTTTAGCGTATATATGGAACAAAAAATGTTATGCTGTTAAATGCAAAACATTACTGTCACCAAAGATTTGGGCACCACTTAGCTCAAGATGGCCTTATGACCTAGAACTGGACAGAACTTCTCTTACAAAGTGTGTATGGCTACTATTGAAACAAAACCAGCTTTCTGTCAGTGAAGAATCATCCTGACAGACAACCTTTGTCATCAATATTACCCATATCCCCAGCCAGAAGTCAATATCCTTCTTTATATGCTTACACATAATCACAGAAAACACCTTCACAGAATAACAGGGTAAGTAGAATTGGGAGAGACCCTCAAGGATCATTGCAACTCCTGGCCCTGCACAGGATCATCCCCAAGAGTCACACCATGTGCCTGAGAGCATTTTCCAAACTTTTCTTAAGCTCTGTCAGCCTTGGTGCAGTGATCACTTCCCTGGGGAGCCTGTTCCAGTGCCCAACCACCCTCTGGCTGAAGAACGTTTTCCTAAACCACCCCTGACACAACTTCAGGCCATTCCCTTGGGTCCTGTCACTGGGCACCAGAGAGAAGAGATCAGTGTCTGCCCCTCCTCTTCCCTTCATGAGGAAGTTTTATCAGTTTCTTCCTTCAGGCATGTTTAGGTGAGGCAAGTTGTACTGGTACCAAAACATCTCCACAAAACTCTTCCCTTCTTTTCATGTCAGGAAGTGGATTTTGCCCTACATTCTGCAAAGTTCCAGGTGATTCCAAGGGGGACACAGCTTTACAGGCTGCTTGTGTACTTTACCGTAACTCTTCTTAACATGTTAGAGGCCAATTCAGAGAACGGCTTCGGTAGCAAGTCAAGAATGCCAAAAATCACTGATGAATAGAGAACCTCTACATTGTTTATTAAATAGGATCACAGTATGTAGTTCAGCAGCCAAATCCAGACTTTTGCATCCATCTGCATTCATATATTTGTTATTAATATCAGGCCTGGAAAAAAATGTATATACTTCACCTTTCTTTTAATGCCACTGACATCAGCACATAAGACAATTCTCCTACCCAAGACCCACATCCTGCATTTGAACTATATCAAGCACCACATTTAAGATTCATATGCCATATAATGAGGTAATGTAAAGGCAGGAACAATGTGTATCTCACCCTGCCACAACAATTGAATAGAAAAAGGAAGAGCATACATTAAACCTACAAATGGTGTTTCTGTGGCATGGGCATTCTACCTTCATTTCATCTATCCAGTATTTCCTTTAGGAATACCTGAACTAATACAATTCCTAGTAAGGAACTGATGCCTTGAGAGGCTACCTAGAAACACACACTCAACAGGAATAAGGGAATAAAGCTATATATTTCTTTGAAAGGCCTTCAAAGGTACACCCTGGGGAGACCAGAGGCTACTGCCAAAATGGACCCCAAGATGGACAACGAGTCACGAGTTCTTCACACTTTTATAGGTTTGGTCCATTTGCACATCAGCATAAATTCACCAATTAAAACTTTAGCTAATTGCCGCGCTGGCCACTAGCTGCCCGGTGGCGTGGCAGGCGACAAATTGCTGTCCTCCTGCGCAGGACACTCCAGGAGCTCCCGGTGCAGCAGCACTCAGCAGGGTTCCTTGCAGCTGTAGGGTGCAGATGATTGCCTCGGGAGCCGCAGCTCGCCCAGAGGCTATCTGCCAGAAGCCAAATAGGCTGGCGCAGCCTAGATGTGAAACCGCAGCAGGCGAAGGCAGAGAATGAAGGAGGGCTCAGGCGCTCGTGTATTCCAAGCCTTTTATTTGAAGGAAGGTCTCGGAGGGAACTTGCCACCTGAGCCTAGCCGTTGGAATGGCATGCTCCAGGGACGGTTACATGGGATTAAATAGGGAGGAGGGGAAAAGGGAGGAACAAGGACATAGCCAATGGGAAGATGACAAGGGGATGACATACAACCAATCGGGTAACACATGGGGAGGAACTTATTTAAACCAACCAATGGGGAACCGAACAAGACAGAACTTTCCAGAACTTAATTGAATATGCAACGAACTGCTTATTAAACATAACTCAGATAAACCAATAACGGACCAAGGGAGAGGGAAGGTTCCAGAACCTGGGGAGGAGACATGTTCAGGGGAACGCCTAGTAGGCAGTGATGTTACACCCCTGTCTCCTCCTCCAGTCCGCCCTCAGAGGAGGAGTCGTGGGCGGGGAAATCAACCCACTGGATGTCTGTTACCCGAAAGGTGGGTTGAGCCACTGCCACAGCTAATGATGTAATTTATTCAATTTCTCCACCTGTCTAGAGGCCCTAGTTTACACCTTTTGGGCCTAGGATAATATGAGTGTCCTGGAAGAGCAAGCCTGGAAAGGCTTTGTTATGTCTACCTAGCATGAGAGAACAGCAGCTAACAGGCTACAAGACACTTCAGAGTTACACACTAAGCAATACAGGATTTGAAAAATATTAAAGTTAAAACCTAAGGCATCATTCCCCCACTTTAGAGGCTTGACAAGGCCTCTACCTTGTTGAGACTATTCACAAGCTGTGATGACTTCACACCAGTGTCAAGGTGACTGAAATCAGGGGAACAAAGAGAAGGCTTGAGACTGCTTGATAAGGTCTGTATTGCATTGCAGGTTTCGGGATAAATTAAAAGAGCAGAGGTTGAGCCATATGATTCAGAATTTTATTCAGTTCAACATTAAAATGTCCAATTTATATTTTTTAATGGCAATCAGAAGAAAGAAAACTACCAGGCATATCCCACACATTTCCAATTCCTAGATAGCAGCATTTATTGTCTTTAGACTTCTCAACCTGCTGGGATTGTAAAGCTAGGTCTCAGACCCAGGAAGAGGCTTTCAGTTATTGCTAACAGGTAACCGTATAAAAAAGTAAGAGAACAACATTTCTTTTATACAGAAAGAATTGTTACTTACATAGTGCCCAGAGCATGCTACTGGCTCCAAAGGGAAAGTTAAATAATGAACATATGATGTAAAGCAATATTCCTGCTCTTAATGTAATAAAAATGAATGTGCTTGCTTCCCTAGGCAGAGGGCTGGTCTCCACATTCATTTTGCTACTGAACTAGCCATGTGTTTTTAAATTGTTATGCTGCAGAGGTTTGTTTTGTTCTGTTTTCTTTCAGTATTAAATCTCTCAATTCCTCAGCCATAGAATAGGAAGAGATTATTGAGTTCAGCACAGCTCTTGAAGTCAAAAAGACTTACTTCTCCAGTAGGAGGGCTTTTGTTCAGAGCACAAGGCTGTTTAGACATTGTAGATCCATAAACTGTAAGGAACAATTAGTGCCAGAGAAATTAGCTTGTTCATTGTGCTCATCAGTCTATGTTACCATTTTGGCATGAAAAAAGAAAAGCTGCACAATATTAATAGAAGAATTATTTTAAAGGTAAGACACATCCACAGCCAAGCTTCTGCAGTTCACTGTTATTTCAGACCTGTACAGTGCCAGTGATTGTGCTGACAAACCCCAAACAGTAGCTGGACACAACCAAAAGACATTCTTTGAATGCTTTGCTCTCGCAATCAAATGCAAGTGCATGTGTGCTTGCAGGCTCTCAATCTGCAGCATCTATGTGCACATTGTGGGACAGTCTGAGCATTTAAAGCAAATTTAAAGGGAGCTCAGTTGAGAAAAGTACCCAGATTTCTTGCACATATGGAGAAATGTTCACCACTTAGTTTAATCATGTGTTGGACATCCATTTGAAAGCAAAGAAATGGAGAACTCCATTTTTCTAAGAGAGGAAAGCTTATGTTACGATTGACTTCCATTTATCTTCTTTTTGACTTCACATTCTTCATGATATTTTTCTTTATTATTTTACCTCCATCCTGATGCAAAGGCATTTATTATCATTTCATTTATTACACATGATAGTTGCCACAACACATTTTATTCTTTGTACTATAATAATGCGTAAGACTTCCAGCTAGTAGTCATGTACTGTGTAAGCACCAAATATGAAGGCAGTTATTGCAGCATATAAGAATTTTTCACATTCCTGAAGCACTGTATTTGCAGTCTGTGAACTTTTATAAAAAATTAAGTCCCTTTAGTTCCATACCCAGCCTCATATATTTCATTAGTCCTTTCAGAAATCTATTTATAAAATCCCAGTTGTGTGACTGAAGTCTTCATTTCAGCCTGGAGAGGCTAATGGGGATATTCCTGCTAATGGAGAAAAAAATCTGACCAAAAAAATTGCACATTTGAGGTAAGAATGTGTCATTCTAGTTCGTAATGCTAAATTCCTAATTCTCCACGGGAAGATGAAAATGAACACTTAAAGATCATAACTGCTGTGTTTACTGCACAGCACATGTACATGAGGTATAATTGGAGTTCTTGCCTTTGTAGGCCAGCTAATGAGTATTCCATTAAACAGGACTTCAATTACACTTGCAAGGAAACTGAATTGGAAATCTGTGCTATTTTTAAAGACAATGCAGTTTACAATAAAATTCCAGCTCAGCTGGCTTAGTTTCCAAGCTGACGAGACATGTCCAGTCTTGTCAGAAATATCATAGGGGCATGAGCTTTCTACCATCCGGTATAAAATATCCTTCTCAAGAACAGCTCTCTAACAGTTTAAGCTGTCCAAATCAGAGATGTAAAAATACCTTAAAATACAGTAGGACAGGAATGATGTTTGAAAGTGCTGTGTGTCTACCTGCTTTTCAACACAATCACTGTGAGACGGATTGGGAGATGCACTTGCCTGAAGCACAACATTTTCCACTGCTGCAGTCTGGGATTTCTAGCTACAAATCTGAGTCACCACTAAAGTGACATAAGGAGGGACAAAGAGTAAAGGCAGATGAAAAGGAAGAATGGAAAGGAAGCACAGAAAATACAAATACTTACAAGCACAGACCCAAAAGACAATCCGTGACAGGCAGGGTCCTTTGAAAGAGACTGCAATACTAGCTCTGGAATGCTACTCTTCAAAAGATTGTTTAATCTACACCAATTTTACCTTGTAATTCTGTCCTCCCAAGCATGCTGACACTTCTTTTAAAGTATAAAAACTGTTTCTTCACTGGTGTACATGCAAATCCACAGCTACTACAAAATTCAGGAGACAATAAAATTGTGTGAATAATTGTAAATCAGATAATCTCATTGTCCCACTAGGGACACAAAAATTAGTGCTTTAGTAAACTTTGTATTTATGAGGAAGTTAGAAGATTCACTTTTATGTTCAATGGGCCCCAGACAGTTCAGTACTTAGTAAACAGCAATTGTGCAGTTTCCTTTAAATATCCCTGAAGTGAAAGAAAACAAATACAGGTGGAAAATCTACATCAACAGCTGTGGGCAATGCAAGGGGAAGGGGAAGGGAAAATAACATCAAAGACTGTAAAGCTGATAGAATGGTTACTTTCCTACCACCTCCCTTCACTTCCTATAGCAAATCAAAATATTTCTCCTCATTGTATTTGTGCCTTTTTGCAGCATAGGGATGACCAGTAAACATCTTCATCAGCAACCTGGTAACAACAGAGTACAGAGAGAGAGACAGAGGGAGAGAGAGAGGGAGGGAGGGAGAGAGAAAGAGAAGCCAATCAGTGCTTTAGAATTGGAGATAAGAAAGTCTGTAAGGGGACAGTGGGTGGGATTCCAGCGAAAAACACACAAAAAAACCCCCCACAAGTTGGGTGGAAAACATCATAAGCGTTTATAGCAAATTGCAAAGCTGCTTCTAAGAGTGAGGAGACATTCTTCCTCTTTACTGCTTAATTTTACATTGCTATCCAATATCATGGTTTCTGAGAGTGTATGCCACAGCTTAAAAAGCTAAATAGCAGCAATCTGTACCTCATGAAAGAATAGAAATATTCGTTCATTTCTTTTGTAAGTGTTTAATGACAAACTGTACTTACATTTCCTTTATGGAGTGGTATACAAAAACCGTGAATGTGTATTATGTTACAAATGCTTGCAGCATTAAATTTCCTTCAATTTGGTTTCTTCTAGACCAAAGGAGGATTGTTGTGTTGTGCTTTGAGAGCTTATCCTTCTGTTAAGACAGTTAAAAAGAAAAAAGTAATTACAGTGTCAGAAATACCTACAAACACTCCTGAAACTGAGCTGGAAGTCCCCATGGATAATCCATATCTTCAGTTCACAGGCCACTTAGGGTCACTTTTACCATTCTTTACAGCATTGTCCTTGAAACATAGGTAGGAACAGCTGGGTTGTAACTACATAAAATAAAAAAGAACAAACTCTTCACCTGATTTTCCTGGCTAATAACCACAGGGAAAAGTTATGGAATTAATACAAAAGGCCAAATTGAGACTGGGTAAATTTTACCTAGAGGAAGCATGTATTTAAGCCTCCTCAAGCACAAAATTCAACCCAGCTGCAGGATTCACATGTCTGGTCTCAGTAAACACATTACAATGTACTTATTTTAGCTCTTTTAAAAATTGCTGTGCATGCCTCACCACTGTGGTTTTAACACTGTGGAGATATCCAGCTCTTACAGAGCAAGCAAATGTTTCAGTTCGCTCCTAGAAAAGACCTCAGAAAAGTATTCTTTTTACTGTTTTCTCCATCTTTTACTGCAAGCTCAGAAAAGAATGGTTTGGTGTTGGTCTGGAGGTTTTGTAAGTCTCTTTTGAGCACTCTTGGTTGATCCAAGATCAAAATTCTCAGTAGAAGTAATCCTTTCATGCTAAAATCCATACAGTATTGCTGCAAGCTTTGTGCCCAACAGAAGACTCATTCAGGCAGCGTTACCCCTGGGACTATTGAAAATTACTTTGCAAGGTAACTGTGGTGCAGGACGGGTTTGCGCTACGATTTTGCTAGCAGCGTTTAAAAGAAATGCAGAAGTATGGTTTACATAGGCTCGGAGGCGCTCTGCAGAAGTGGAAAGAGAGCGGCGAAGGCGGCGCACGCCCTGCGGCAATGACCGGCAGTAACCCCGCTCTCAGCCACCCTCTGCGAGCAGCGAAAACACACGCTCCCCTTGCCAGCATTTGGGATGAGCAAGCTCCGGGGTATCCAGAGTGCGAGTCCTGCGAACACATAACCTTTCGGCTGCAAAATAGGTGGTGGTCTTGGGAGTAGAGTGGGAGCCGAGCTGACGAATGTAACACGCACGGGCTCCTGCTGCGCGGGAGAGTCCGCGCCCCTGCTAAGTGGCACTGCCATCTGCATGGCTTCACGGGGGAAAGGCTGAGGGCCTTGGGGGCACTGGAGTAGCAGATGGACTCGGGGTGTGTGGCCCGAGGAGGAGGAGGCTGCGGGAGCGCGGCAGCGCTCGGGACACGGGCAGCCTGACCGGCAGTAACCCCTCAGGGCGCGCAGCCGCCAAGTAGGTAAAAAGTAACTCGGAGTCATCGCCCGCGGGAAGCGCTTCCCCCGCCCCGCCTGGCCCGCAGGGACGAGGAGGGGGGGTGCCGCCCGGGATGGGGGCAGGAAATACGGGGGGGCAGAACAGCGGAAGAGACGGGGGATGGGGTGACAACGGAACAGGGGGTGTTGGTATCGTAGCACAAAGGAGCCAGCGCCCCCTCCTTTTGCCGATCCCACTCCTCTCCCGAAACGTGTCTTCCATGGGAAAAAAAAAAAAGTGGTTGGTACATGAGTTCGCTAGGGAGAAGGAGATGGGCAGGCTGGAGCCCCGTGCCTGTCCTTTCCTGCCCCCAGCCGTTCCCGAGCTGCTGGGATGGGGGCGAGGGGTGCAAAGGGAGCCCTCCGGACAAAGGGAAGGGGTGGTCTGCTTCCACCGACTCCCTACCAACGCTCCCCTCTTGGGAGACCTGCCGCCGGTCCGGACTGCAGAAGTGTCAGGTGCTGCCACGTCCCTCTCAGACACAAGTCGTGCTTCGGTCACACGTGCTGCTGCCGCTCAAGCCCAAACCCAGCCCCAGCCTCCGGGCGGCCACGCACTACGCCGAGCCTGACACCAGCTGCGGCCGCCTTTCCTTTATGAGCCACTCTGTGTAGACCTTTATTACTAGCTGTAAGGCTGTATTTAGCCTCTTTAATAAATTAGTGGTATTTGAACAGATTTTCATCTCCAAGGTGACAGTAACAAGACAAACGGCTTCTCTTTAGGCTTACTTTTTAGTTGTTTATGATCTCCTTTAAGGAGCTTTGGGTAATTCATGCTGCTGCTAACTCAGACAGGCTCTGACCTCCATGTTGGTTTCCAGCATGTGAAAAAGAGTCATCAACTCTCATATACATATAATAGTGTGTGTATATCTGATTATGTATATAATCAGCATCTTAAGTGCTAGACTTCCTAGTCCTAAGCATCTACACGGTGGACTGTGATTAGGGACTGAAAACTGTTCTGGAGAGAGGGGTGCCCCGGGACAGCTGCTGTGCTGTCGTAGGGCCAGCCAGCAGAGGTGTGACTGGGGCGACGCAGCATCCTGCCTGGGGCAGGACCGGAGCGCTCCAGCTGGGGGGCTGCCTGTTCTGTAGACAGCCACACATGGAACTTAAAATCCCACAGGGACGCTAATAAATGTCCAGGTTTTTTTGCTTTCTTCCTTCACGCAGCTCTCTAGGGGGCATTTGTTTTGTAAAACATTAGGAGGAGAGTTGCTGCTGTCAATAATGGCACGACACGGGTGCTGTAATAGAGACAGGCTTGCAGAATCGCACAGTCTGTCTTCATCTCCTCTCCCTCCTCTGGAATTTAATTCCAACAAACTGTGAATAACTTACCACAGCTATTGCAAGCTTCAAATGGTAGTACAGTTTACAGAGCACAAAGAGCACTGATGTTTAATATTTTTTGAGCTTTGACAATATTGAGAGATAGGAGACAGTGATTATTATAACCAAACAAAAATACAGTGCCAGGAATTCTGCAGGTGCTTTACAGCTGTACATAAAGCTATATGAGTGAAAACCTTGGTGGGTTCATCCTACATCACCACTTCCGCCCTTTGTAAACACAACGTATAAGAGATTGTTGGGCAGATTTCACTTCAAAATGTGCATTTGACTGCATATTAGGCCATTGCCTGATTTAACTGTCTTAAACTGAGTAGGTGTGGTGACAGTAACAATGTGTAGAAAACATTATGCCATTACTCAATACAGTAGGTTTCTAAACCTGTGTATAAATTACTTCTATGTGAATTTCTTCCATCTTCTGTTTTAAGTGTAGAGAGATCATCTACATTTTTCCAAGACTGACATGACCATGTTTCTTCTATAATGAAAATTCACTGCACACTTGGCTTTTCTCATTCCTGGGTCTACTAGTCTTCTTTGCAGATGTCTCAGAAACAATTGTTCCAGGTACTATGGCAATCCTAAGGAAGATAAATGTGAACAAGAACAAAGTGCTCTCCCACAATCTGAACGTGCTGAAACAAAACACAACTGCCCCAGAGCACAGCACAGGGGGGCTGCAATTATATTTCAGTAGAGGAGGAAAAATAAAGTTGGTATGAACCTTCAAATTGTTCAGGAAAGAATGTATTATTTCAAAACCCTTCATGTTTGTCCAGGCATTTGGACAATGACATTCCTAAAAGCATACCATTTCTGTTTTACAGTACCCTCAGAAGTGCTAGACACCTCACAGAACAATTTGAAAGTAAGTTCTGTCTTGAAGTGTTTACAATACATTTTCCTAACACTGGAGCAGGCAATGTTAAATTCAGTCCAAAGTGGTAAACAGCAGACATTTTAGCATTTCATTTCAGGATGCTGGTTCAGAGTTGGGTTTACAAAAAACTTCTCCAAGTGTTCACCTTGCTTTGCTCCCTGAATGAATGGTTAAATTTTTACTGAAGCCAGTAAGAGAGAAGTTGATCTCTTGCTGAAAATCTGTTATTAGGAATTGAAGTTTACAAGTTGGATACCTGTAAAGCTGCAATCTAACTTTACTGTTAGGACCTGTTAGCCCTGTTACACAGCAAAAGCTTGGCCTGGCCTCTCCCATTAAAATTAGACCCTCCATTAAGTGTGTTTAGTTAAAGCGCAGCTTTGTTTTCATGACCTTAAGATGGATCATGCCTCATTGCAGCTACTTAAGTGTCGTGCTGCTGATTTTGCCTTCTGTCAAACCTACCTCTTCCTGCTACAGCTTTTCCCCCTGTTTTGACTTTTGGAAGGCCCCCAGAACATAAGGATGATCTACTCACATGACTGTCCTTTATGTTGACAACTGAGCCAGGCCGTCACAGAAGAATATTTAGAAAAGCATGAGAAAGGAAGGTAAGCATGCAAGAGAGTCACTTCCATGCAAGAATGGAAATGAAATACAGGCCTCAGTTCACATCTGGCAACTTAAAAGTGCTAGATTTTAGGCCTAGATCCTCATGTCCTGTTGACCTCTGCTCACTGCATTATGAGAAGAGAGGGTGCAGCTCTTTTCATATTCCCCCAACCATGCAGCTGCCTACTGCTCAGTGGGGATTGAGCTGCATGGGAAATCTGGCAATTTCATTTCTCTGGAGCTTTTTAGTGCTGAGCTGTTAAAAAAATCTGTCCTAGATAATGTAAATGTATTCCGCAACAGAGCGCATTATTCTTGATGAAGTCATATGGATGCTAGGCTGAAAATTTGCCTCTAATTTGCTCTGAGCATACCGCCTGCTTTCAAATATAAGGTGAATGACTTTTTGTAACCCCAGATTGGTTTCAACACCAAGTGATTAAGCCATGACATCAAGACAAAGTAAATTAAGGAAGTGGTTTCACAGAACAGGCTGACACATGACAGGCACAGAACTAATTCTGTAGCAAAAGAGGGGTGAGTCATGCATCTGCTACATGTGCTTTGGTTAAATTCTTGCGGATCTGTATCTCTTGTACATATAAAAACATGAAGAAAGGGGCTAAGCTTTCACACCATGCTTGTGTATAACAATACTACTGTACCAGTATCTACTTTCAAACATTTCTCCCCATTGAACTAACAGATGAAACTGAGCATGCCTCTTACCTTAGGGGAGCTGTAACTTTCCCCTCTACTGCTGCTTTCTCCCTCCAGCTCCCTTTTGTTTAGAGACCTGTATCTCCAAAATCATGACAAGTTTGTAGTAGCTCAGTAGGCCAGCTCCTTTCATTAATGATCATCTGTCATATCCCAGGATTTACATGGATTCCTTATGTTTTATAGTTTCAACAAATTAGAACCAGATTCCAAAACCACACCCTGCTCACCTCAGGGGAGCAGATTCACCATCATTAGTTGACAGATTTAACTCATATCCCTAGTGAAAGGGATCCCATAGCTGATGAAAGAAGAAAGATAGATACTTCCATTCTGGAGAGATGCAAAACAGTCATCTTGTTGTTTGTTATGAATAGATGGAGTCTGACTGATACAAATAGGTGGAGTCTGGTGAGAACATGCACTTCATATTCTTCAGCCTACCCCTAGTCTGTGCTTGCTGAGGCAATCATCTCATCTCAAGTGAGTTCAGTGTAGAATGGCATTATTATACCCATTTACTAAATATCTCTTGGACGCATCTGCTTTCTGCTTTTATTTTTTTTTAATGTACAATGTTCCTAGTAGTGCAGCTATGTGGGCTACATTTACCATGACACTTTAGATAGGGAAGAGACTGGAAAGCAAGTGACCAAACTAAAGGAGATGACAGTGTTAAGTAAAATGTTTCTATTGCCCTGACTTTGCTTCTTCCAGATGCCTGCTCACTTTAGCATTACTCAGGAAACAAGTCAAAGAAGCATGTCTCTACCTTTTCCCTGAAGTATTTGTACCATAATTGCAGCTGCTCTGTTAGATTATCTTCAGTTTATACCAGAAGGTCCTGTCAGACAGTCACAAAATGTGTTGTATAAAGGATCACTGTGCACTGAGAATTCTCTAGTTCTCTGACCTTCACATACCTGCTGCACTAGAAGTAGCTGTACTTTCATGCTTCTCATTGATCTAGCATGCAAGTATCTGCTCTGCTGGAACCACTCCTTGTGCTTTATATGTCTGATCTTTCCAAGTTCTTCCCAGAGGACTGTGAGATCTCATTTGCACTGAGAGTGCTTGCTTTTGCTGAATGGACTTAGCCTTTCCTCATCCTTCCTTAGCAAAACCCCCAGGTACTAGCTGCGTTTACATAGACAGACATTGAGCTTCTATTGGTTCTGACTATAGCCACTGTTGGCAGGCTCTTGTTGCACAAGGCATGCACTGTTCTCGTGCACACTTAGGGTATTTCTCTTTCTTAACTCAGCTGTCTTCTGTTCTTATGTATCCTCCGTGCTCTGCTGTTAAAGAACTTCCTCCATTTCAGCCTAGAAGTGGCCAAATTCTGCTGGGCAATAACGCAGCATGCTGCATTTGTGTAATATCTCTGAACTGAAGTAACCCCAGTGGAGAACTCTTTCATTTTTATGAGTGCTGGAAGAGGCCACACAGCAGAACCAGATCTTCCTGCCTTGAGTCACAAAAATAGGGAAATAAAAAATCCTGTTTTCAGCACTAAACAGCCAAAAAAGGCATCTGATTTGCAAGGTAATACATGCTAGAGGGGGCAAGGGACAGCTGGGTTCTGAAATATGCTGGCATCATTTTGGAACTAATGATCTAGTTGTTAGATGCAAATGTAAGGAATTTTCCAGGGATGGAAGAGCCAAATTTTAAAAGCTATTTCAGTGTTATGGAAAATCTCCCTAAGAGCTTATCGGCCTCTTCAGACTCCTAAGTACTCTGTGCTTCCTCTCAGAGGCACATATGTTTCTCCAGCCTGGATATGGAGATACTCTGGCAAATGTGTTCTCCCTAGTGTACTAGCAGTATCATCTCATGATGCTCATCTTAAGAGTGCTTTCAGCAAATTTTGACAGGAGTTTTGAAGTGAGTGAACCAACAGGACTTTACTGACACAACAGCTTGTAGGTTTTCATTTGCCTGTAAAGGCTGTCACTGTCTTAAAGGCTCTTCTCTACAATGAAATCCAAAACTAGTTTAGGGGCTCAAGGCTTTTGAAGTGCCTGCTTTGCAATAGCAACAAACCAGGTAGAAACAGAAAGGCTTTTAAATATGAATGTTCACCTAATCTCACCTAATATACCTAATACCTAATCTCAGGCAGAATTTTAGCCCTAAATTTACTGACTGCATTTTCTAATAGCAATCTGATGAAGGCAGAGACCTACCAAATCAAAGTAACAGCTGTTTCCTTTGGAGATTTTTTCTCACTGTGTGATTTTGCAAACAAACTAGAAGGACAGCCTTTTGAAAACTAAACAAGATTTGTGGAGAGAACTGTTTAGAGAAAGCTCAGTTGCTTTGCTGGGCAGAGTGATTCCAAAGACTGAAGGCACCCCACAGCCAGCTGCCTGATCCTTGTTTAGGAACTAGAAGCTGTTTTCTCCAAGTTCAAGAGTGCGACAGTCACAAGCATTGCTTTAATAATTTTGAGACTTGAAGCTAAACTTCAGTTCAAAGACTCTGAACTCACAGTGCAAAGAGGAGTCAAATTCAAACAACTATGGCATGCTGTCTCCCATAGAGGATGAGACTGGTTTTACCTGCTATGGCATGCTATATGTGGCATCCCACAGTCATTTGACCTATATCCTTGCCTTCAGCTCAGCCAAACACTCTCCTCTGAGTTCCAAACCCCCTTGCTTTAAATGGTGCAAGGACAATACCTAGTAGTCCAAACATCTGAGTGCTTCCCTGAGTGCCTTTACACACTGGTGAATGGTGGAAAGGGAAGAGCCATAAAGCTCTGCCTGTCAACCAAGGGTAGGTAGTGATGGCATGTTGTTGCAACTTGGCTGTGAAGGACTCCCTTGTACCCTTCTGCTTTGGTACCTCTGGCCATTGCTGCTGGGCTTTATAATTAAATATGCATTTGAAACACTGGTAGAGATTCAGGAGGCCAGAACAGGGAAAATGGTGCAAACATCTCTTATACTGTCCTGGTGCCAAGATGAGTAGTTAGTCTCTTTATTCCAAACAAAGCAGATTTATTCAAAAACCAAGTAACTGCTAGCAAAGATAAGGGAAGGTTTGGCCCTTGCTTCAGTCCCTTGATACTTTACTATTTCATGTATATGCATTATGGGATTACAGCATGCACTATAACCTTCCTTTCTCCAACACAATCTTTCACAAATGACAGCACGGAACCATGCCAATACAGGGCCAGAGCCTCTAGCTACGTATCAAGGTGGGAAGTAAAAGAGCCACTTAACCATAAACTCCAGAGCTGCCTTGAGCAATGAGTTCCCATGGATTTGTGTTTCTTTTCTCTTCTGCCCCACCATGTGCTTGGCTTATTTCATGAGTCTCAAGCACATAAATAGGTTTGCCCAACACACAGATATAATTCTTGGAATGTCTATGAATACTAAATAAAAAGAATAGATTATAATAATTTCCTTCTCCTGAATAAATGAGTCAGCCCCCTAAAGCAAATTCCTATCACTCTTCATATCTGGTTGCATTTATCTAAATATAATACCTGCAGCACATGTGCTGCACATCATTACCATGTGCACATCATTATTCAGGGAGTTTGTTAAAAAAAGTTCCATCTATTAGTGTCAGCCTCATTGACCTGATGTATGTCTATATGCCTCATTAATCATACATTAAAGACATGTGGGTGTGGTCAAGTTTAGTCCTGGAGCAAGTTCTACTTCAGTGAGTTTGAATGTCACCTCCTGTTGGGATCATTTATTTCCAGAGGAAAGTAATACCTTAGGTTTTTCAGGAAGTTTCATTATCTTTCACGTTTGCCCTTCACTTCATCTAAGTTTTAGTCATCCCTCCTCTTCCCATTACAAACGTGATTTCCCTGAAGTCACAGTTCGTGGCATGGACAAGAGGGAGCACTAGAGAACAACTCATGATGCTTTTGGCAGTCCAACAGTATTGATTCTGTGAAAAATAATAGGCTCTTGAGTTCAGCTTCTGCACGTTTTCTGTCCTTAACCCTCAGAAGTAATTTTCATCTTTCAAAGTTTTATTCACAGTCTCCAGAATACTTGGGGGCAGTGGTGAGGGGGGTGAGGGTGAGGGAGCAAGTGGCTTGAATGCCATAGATTAGTTTTACAAATAATTTATATTTGCATGTCTGTTGGAGTCACATGTTCTATTTGAGAACTTCTGCAATTAAGCAACAAGAACATTTGTCCCAGATCTTACATGAGTTGAAAACCTGATTTTTGGCTAGCATAGATTCGTGCTTATTATAACAGATATAACTGATTCCTGATTTTATACACATATAGGGCATTAAAGTAAGTTCAGCCATGTCTATCAGGAGTAAGCAGGCCCACTAATATTCTGTGAGAACAGTTTAGACTACTTGTATCATCAAGCTTTTAATTTTCCATTGTGAGGAATAAACAAACCATAGATTTTGCAAGTACTTACACTATGGAAATCTCACTGTGAGAATGTTTCTGGGAAGTGTTGAAAAAAAGGCTGTGAATGTGTCAAAAATTAGATTTCTTAGACCCTGAAGATACATTTCTGGAGTTCACCTTTGTCCTCACTATTAATTCACCTCTGGTGTTTCAGGAGAAAAGATTTAGGAACATGGGGGCTCTCGAAGGTAAGTCAAAACACAGAGCACAGAACTGCATGTCTTGAGAACCCAAAGGCTCCATGGATATCACTTCAGTTCCTTATCTTTCCTCTCACATTTGTTTGCTATCCAACCCATCTCCTTTTAGCAGGACTGGTGCTGTCTTATTATTCTATACAGCTGCTAGCACCATGAGAATTTTATTTAATGGGCTTCTCTATATAGGCCATCTTTAATGGGCCTATATACAGAGAATGTATATAATCATACAGACATTTATTTCCACATTCTCTAGAAATAGTTTTATTATTGTTTTTGATCAGTGTCAGACAGAAAATACCAGAGAAACTAACTTTATTTCAATGTTCCACAGAAAGAAATGCCATTAAGATAGACCACAAAAATTAAAAGCCTTTCTGTCTTACTAGTAACCCTAAACAAGAAAAGAAACAGTGGTACTCAGTCTTTTTCTAGTTGTGTATAACATTTTACAAAAAATTAGTAAACATTCAATGAAGACATGTTTTCATTTTTGGGGCTATTTCTCATTTACTGTTTTAGCCACAAAACTGATTAATGAAAATCAAAGTACTAGATCCCTGCACAGTGCTTAAAAAACTCATGTACAAACACAGTACCTAGAAAACAGAATTCAGAATTTACTGGCAACTAAATAGAGAACTGAGGAAATTCTGAGAGACAGAGCCACTACCAAAGAGAAGTATACAGATACCTATTTACATTCTGATTTGTATTTTATGCGTTCCATTTGTATTTTATGCGTTATGTATTTTATGAGTCTTCCTTCATAACGCTTTATAGGAAAAAAAGCTACAGTAGAGATCAGGAAGAGTCATGAGAGGATATTGCTATAACATTGAGTATATGTAAAATTATCTCCTTTTTTATTACAGCAAGCAATTCAAAGTTGCATTTGTCAGCCACCAAGAGACTAAAGATCTTCCTGTATCTAAGGAGTTTATTTTGGAGTTCCAGGAGTTCACAGGGAGTCTCAACATAGCTTTTCCTTGCCACACAGTTGAGGTTACCAACAGGTATCTCCAGGCACAATGTGTGAAATTCTGTTAAGTAGCCATGCCTAACCCACGCTATGCTCAAAATCTTACGTGAAAAAAGTAAATATGCCTTATACATAAAAAAAAGAATTTATCAATAGTATAAATGAAATCTTCATAGGTTAATTAAAAATTATTATCAATCCATGTCTAATTATTTCCATTTAAAAAAAAAGAATGCAATAAGGAGAAAATTCTCCATAATAATAAAGTTTAAAATGTTGAGCATACAGTTCTTACTTTCTATCCTTTTTCCTGGTGTTACACTTGCTCTCTATTGTTCCTCTGTGTCCTAATGTTAGATGGTTTCCACTTAGCTGGAGGAGAACAGAGGGAGTAAATCATCAGCATTCAAATTCCTTTGCCATGCTGATTTTGATTTCTCTTTCCAAATCTCCTTCCTTCCCCGCCCCCATACATGTTTTATACAACGCTTTTCACACCTTATTCTTTCCTCACTTGTCAACAATTCCATTGTATTAAATCGGAGTTTGCTATGCTTTACTTGTTTTATGTGCACTAAATACTTGTACTTTTTTCACTATTCTACTCCTGCAGAGACCTATGCCCACTTCCAGGTCTCTGTTTCTTTAATTGATCATTGGTGGGATGGGACCTTCAGAACCAGCCTGTGTCTCAGCTCTTATCAGTCCAAGCCCCATACCCTGCCACACTGTATCCTGTTTAACCTCTTGTCAAGGCCTCTTCTTTTATACCAGGCCAACCTGTTACTGCTCTATACGACACAGCTGTGTTAAAGTTATATCTTGCTTTGCACAGAACAACTATTTCATAGTGCTACTGCTAGTGAAACCCAGAAAAATAAAACTTCAGAGTAATAATGATGAACTACAACAACAAAATTACTAGAAATCCATACTGACACCATAAATACCAGGAAATTCTATAGTAATTTTGGTGCAGGATTCCATGCTCAAAGCTGTAGAGGGATTGGCATACAAGATCATAGAATCTCCTGTGTTGGAGGGCACCTACAAGGATCATGGAGTCCAACTCCTGGCCCTGCACAGGATCATCCCCAAGAGTCACACCATGTGGCTGACAGCATTGTCCAAATGCTTCTTGAACTCTGTCAGGCTCGTGCTGTGACCACTTCCCTGGGGAGCCTGTTCCAGTGCCCAACCACCCTCTGGCTGAAGAAACTTTTCATGATATCCAACCTGAAGCTCTCCTGACACAGCTTCATGCCATACTCAGCCCTAAATTTTAAAGGTATGAACACCCAGCACATAAGCAGTTTGTCATACTGCTCTGCAGAATTTCTGAAGCAACAATACACGTTGATGAGATTTTTACAGCTTCTTTAGGAAAAAGAGGAAATAAAAAATATCACAACCATCACAAAATTCAGCATCTTCCATACAGGTGGTTTAGTATTAATATTCCTACATTAATTATTCTGCATGGCATGATATATTATGTGAAGTTCTAAACTGGAGGTGGTTATTTTGATTCATAAAATGGATTCATATGAGGAAAACATGGTACAAATAGAGACCAAGCTCAGTTAGGAAAATTTTTTCCTTTTAAGCCTTGTCTTTTACCTGTTAGTCATTAATATTCCTATAATGACTTTTATTCCTTAATTTATGATCTAAGGGGATTTTGGTCTGTCTCTAAAAAGCAAACATTTAGTCTGAACAGATGCCAAAAT
This sequence comes from Aleadryas rufinucha, assembly GCA_013397815.1. Lineage (NCBI taxonomy): Eukaryota > Metazoa > Chordata > Aves > Passeriformes > Aleadryas > Aleadryas rufinucha. The sequence continues at coordinate 210,983 of VZTH01019023.1, forward strand.
TTTAACACCTGTCTTCTGTTTAACATAGATCAATGCAAACACTGCCTTATTCTTTGCATGTAATACTGCCTATCAAATATTTCACTTTTTCAGTTTTAGAAGTACTGCATATTCAAATTGCTTTTATAACTAAATTGAAAGTTGGTATTGAATAAAACTGAAAAAAGTAGTAAACCACAGTTTTGAAAATAATATTAATTGGAGAGAATAAAGAATTTATCTACCCAAAAAATGGAGATTTTTAATAACAAAATATAGTACAGAAGCTGACGTATTTGGAGAGAATTTTTTTGGTTTGATTCTATTTTTTCACCATAGAGTTTACCATTAAATTATTTGACCCCCTCTATTAAGAGACAAATAAGTAATAACAGAAACAAGCAATTATTTTGAATCACCTTATTTATTCATTTGACTGAGAATAGTAAGATCAGATGAATATTCACTTTGTGTCTACATGTCAAAGATAAATCATTTTTCAAGTCGTCCATGAGATAATGGTGGTTACTGAATTAAAAAATAAAATAATAATCTTCTCTCTGAAGACATACTATAATTGGGGTCTTCTTACTTTTTTACAATTAAATCCAAGTTTTTAGCCTGTCTCAAACTTTTCAGAGGGATAAGTCTGTCTTGAGAGGGTCATTTTGGTAAAGCCTGTAATTTTAATCCTTTCTATACATGCCACTTTAAAAGGTGAGTTGATTTTACTGTGATTGCTTGATTAGAAGGAAAGAACTTTGGTCCCCTCTACCCACAAAGTCTTTAAGCAAGGGGTGACCTACCTAAGTCCTTGAACAGACTGTGCATTCTGAGTGCAGTTCTTGCACAACAGATAGCAATATACTGCACAGGTGGAGACTCTCAGGGTATCCAGGCCTACACACAATGCATGAAATGAGCCAAGAAATGTTTCCGTGAGTTTTGAATTGCCTTGAGGTCCATAGGCGAACCCATCCTAACTCCACCTATAATGACCTAATCAGATGCTGGTGATCAGTATTATCTTCTGCCTGTGAACAGCCCTGGAAAACTGCCTCTTTGATCCTCCATGGTTAGCAGTGTGTTCCTTCTGTTTCTCCACCACAAGAAAACTGTTATGTGTCGCACATTGCCAAGAGGCTGGGTTCCCTTGCTTTCAGCTTATATTAATGTGAATGATTGCAATATATTTCTGTATACAAATCATCCCCTGGAAAAGCAAATTCATCTAGTAACTGTTCCCTTATTTCCTCTTTCCAGAAAGGTACCTGGGATAGCTCTCTGCTGGTACAGATCTAGGCTGAATTGCTTAGCTCCCTAGCCAGTTCCTTTTCCTGATTCCTTGATGTCACTATTAAATAAATGTTAATTTATGTAATCTTTTGGGGTTGGGATTTTGTGGCAGGCTCATACCCAGTTGCCGCAGCCATCAGTCGCCCAGGCTCCGCCTCAGATGAAGGAGACTCCTCCTGGGAGGAGGATTCCGAGGGTGGGACTAGGGTGTGAGGCCTGCCCACCCCTCTGGAAAGTTCTACCAAGTTCGATACCCCATTGGTTCTTTGCTGTTGTATCCTCCCCTTAAGAAATTTTATTGGATCCTGGACCCTTGTACCCTCCCCTTACCTGTTTCCCCATTGGTTGCATCCCTCGACTCCTCCCAGTTTTCCACTCGCTTATAACACCCTGCGCACTCTCAGATCCTGGAGTTCTCTCTCCGACCTTCTCCTTCCTGGAACCTTTTGTCGTTTTCCTAATAAACGGAGACCACGGGGGAGACCCCCTCCCGCAGCCCTTCGTCTTCTTTGCCTTATTCTACCGCGCCATGCTCGCCTTTTCCCTCAGAGCCAGCCCATCTCCACGTGAGCCAACCATGCCCAAGCCCTAGCAGCGCCACCCCTGGTGCAGGCTAGCAGGCCTCAGTGGCTGGCGTCCCTGGCTAAAGGGCAGCTGTGGAACGCAGGCAACAGGATTTGTTTTGTTTTAATCCTGTGCAGAGTTTTTTCCTTTGATTGCTTGGTTTTGTTGTTGGGTTTTTATTTCTGGGGTTTTTTTCCCCATCAAGACCTAAAACTAATTCCCTCTTATACAAGACCTAAGTGTCATTTCGAAGGTAGCTCACTGGTCCAAAACCAGTCTGGATGAGAAAGCATCAGGTCTGCCACGTAATCTTTTAGTCATATCTGAGAAGATTTTGCACGTTCAAAACAGCTGTACATGCACTTATGCTACAGCTTAAGGCATGCAACATACCATTTCAGTGGCACATAAGAAAATACTATGCTGCCAGGCTGGAAAAACACTGACCACCATAGAAAGCAGTATCTGCCTTATGCCCACAGGGCACTGCACCAGTGCAGTGTGGATATAACCCCCCCGGCCTAGAAGCCTCAGCAACTGTGAATCTAACTCCACATCACTTGAACTGAAGGCCAGGAGCTGGATGCAGCTAGCAAGGATGTACAGCCAATAACTCTTCCCATTATCAACTGCTTGGACACTTCATCCAGCTTATTTTAGTGCTGAACTTAACCAGTAACCTCAAATGCTTTTGTAATAAAGTCAGTGGAACACTGAGCTTTGTGTTGTGCTGTAGAATCTGCTTGAAGAGGAAATGGAAGTCTCAAAGCTTAAACTGTATCCTGGATAAGACAATATCAGGTTTTACCTCAATCCTTTGCAGGAAAAAAGGGGAACTTGATCTCCTATTTTACTCTGGGGCTTGTTTGCTGAAGCAAAGTAGAAGCAGTAAGACTCAAAGCACATTTCTTAATAGTAGTTTTATTTTGATATTGTATTTGTGCATTTACTGAGGTGGTACATACTGAGGTGAAACTGCAGCTGCTACTGTCAAGGTTTTGATGTCTGTAGTCTGCTGGTTCTGCTAGCTTTAGCTTTAGTGTGGAATGATCTAGTGTATTCATCTGTTCAGAATATGGTTTATTCCAGTGACAAGTAAATAAAATGTAACTCTTAGTTTGCCATTGTGCCAGTCAGTTCAGATCAGAACTTTGAAGACCTCCAAGTCTGTGTCTTAACAGAAGCACATGTGGATGGTTGGTACGAGTAAGATCAGAGCTCCATCTCACTCACTGTCTGGAGGGCAGTATCAGGCCAAAGGTTAAATGTAAAATGAGGGCAAGCATACAGTGGTACTTGCCTGGGATAAACTCTCAGACTCCAGTAACCTAAAACTCAGGGATGTCAGGGTCTCTGTAAGACTGGACGAGAGGAAAAAAAAAAGGAAACAAAAAGAAGGATTCAAGGTAATACTCTAAAACCAGAAGATCCTCACTGGCTTGATGGCTGAATTTGAAACCTGCCTAGGCCTGTACTACTGACAGCACACATTACAGTAATAATTCCTACCAATGTATGGCCCCTACTGAAGAAAGTTGGTTTTTTGGAGGATTTATGGACTACACCTGTAACGTCAAGGAGAATAAGCTGGCACTGGAGTGGAGTTACAGAAAATGTTTAAAAAAGCATATTTACATGAAGGTGAAAGAGTATGTCAGGTCTGGTTTGACCTAAAGACCTGAGCTGTATTAAAAGGTCTTTATCAGCTCTCTGATAACTTCTTTGCAGAGTGGGAGGATGGTTAATTTATGCCTGCCTTCCAGGACTCGAGTTCATGTGTTGGTCTGCAGTAAGGTGTGTGAAGTTGGTCTGAATGAAAGAGTCAGTCTAGAGAGACAGACCCTGATCTGAGGTGCAGGGTTATTCCCTGGGAAATGAAGAACACATTATTCACTCTACATCAAATAAATTTCCATCAAAACATCAAAGTAAAAAATATAATTGCAATCACTCTGTGATTTATTTTTACTTTTATAAAGGATGATTAATGAAGTAGCGATTAACAATATTAGCAGAGACATACCCAGCAGGACTATAGCTAATGATGTGCACTTTACCAGTGTTTTTGGTTTCTGTGATTTTCTATTCTGTTTGGTTCATGGGTCTCTAAAGCTTTCTCTATCAAAAGAGCTGTAAATATCTTCAGAAAAAAAGTACGAGTGAAAACTGACTGCCACTCACAAGAATCCTGTTCTCCCTTTGATGACAACATGTAATCTAGATCTCCTGCAGTGTTCTTCATCCCCATATCTCAAAGCATTTATAAAAGAGACTGTAAACATTGCCTTCATTTTATAAAAAGAAGCTTGACTGTGGAAGGAAGTGTTCAAGGTCACACTGAAAGTACTGGTAGAGATAGAAACCAGACCTCTCTCTTCCAAGTCAGGGAAAAAAAGTAGTGAACTTTTTATTTAATGATCAAATCAAAAACTGAGGAAATAATCATAGTGGTTCAATCCAAACCAAAAGATGTATTAGTAAGTTCACAAATTCATGTTGAAATGCAAAGTACAAGTTGCAACATTTGCTGTTGTTTTTCTAGCCAAAATATTTCTTCAGACTCAACCCAGATTTGGAACTGTTTTCCATTTTCTACTTGGTAACCATAATTATTTTTGCCATTACTAGGTGAGAGCTCCAGTTCAGAGTATTACCTGGCCACAAATATCCCCAACACCGTACAAGTATAATATCACAGAGACAAATGGTAAAGGAGAAACCTGAGCTTCTGTCTCTTTCAAAGGACAATCAGTAAAAATTGCCAGATATTCAAATACTTTGATACAAAGAGAAAGTGCACTAGATCTTCCATATGTGCAGCTTTTCTGGAAAGAGCAGAGAACAAGAAATGTGCCAGAAGAGCACAATGCATTCAAAGAAGTTGTCTACAGAATCCATAATCAAAACGGTACCACTACAAAAGATGTGAGATGTCAACAACAATCCAACTGTGCCATATACTAACTTCTAAGTACAGCTACAAATATGAGATATATCAGACAATGTCCATTAATTCAGAATGTTGTCTCAGACACTAGCCACAGACATGGGTTTAGAAAAAAAACACAAAACCAGGCCATTCATTAAAAAAATTTTGCTGATATAATGCCATATTTCAGTGGTTTGAAGTTTAAGAATAACCTGTATCCTCACCTTTGTGTTTAATAGTCCATGACAGACTTTCATTAATGCATCTAATGAAGTTTAAACAAATTGCTGTCAGCATGTCAGGGTGATTCAGCATGGCCATCATGTGACATGTGTACATGCTGCACTGCCAAATATTCCTAGTGTTGTCCCAAATATGGGTTCTTTCACATGGTGTGCTAGAAGCTGATCCACACACAGAGTCAAGATATTTATTTCATCTCTGTGCAGAGATGGGTGCTGGGTGTTAAGTCCACAAAGCTGGCACACCTTCAATTTTATACGCTTCAAACAGTGAAACATTGGCATTTCCCATATGTGTAACAACCTGAAACCATAGTCACTGACCTTTCATTCTCTCCTTTCAGTCTCTCCATTCAGTCCCTGCTGAAAGGTATACTGCACACTTATTTTACTGCATGTGCTCTGTAAGGAAGAGAGTTAGGCAAGTAAGAGGCAATCATATGGTGGGTATTACTTTATTTATTGACTAAGGCTAACACAAAGTTCCCTTCTTTGGCTCTGTAGTTTGATCTCTAGTGTCCTCTTGTTCTTACTTCTCAGGTCATGGTTCCTGAAGGTTTGGTTGTTCCATCATTTTTCATAAGCTTTTTTATTTATCCTGTTCTGTGCTTCAGTGAATTTTTAACCTTTTCACAGTACCTTAGTTGAACAAAATGGAGAAGGGCTTACCCTGCTATAATCCCATGTAAAACTGGACCTGGTTCTATTTATTTACAAATAAAGGTGTCACCCATTTTGCTGATAATATTCCAAAGCTGGGCCTTGTCTGGTTGTTCTTGTTTTCAAAACAACTCACAACACCATGCTACCTTGTGACCTATGTTTTGAGTAACACATGAAGTGAACTGAAAGAGTATTGTCTTGTGGGTTGTTGGAAGCTACTGATCTGTGTCTACAGCTCTTTGCTGTGAACACTTCCTCTCCCCCAGCCTTGTCCCAACATAAAACAGCTGTCATCTTCTCAGCTAAATTGGGAGGAAGTTATCACTTCGATATGAATGCTGCCTTAGTAATCTCTGGTGTTGAATCCATTTCGTTACAATGCAGCTTCTAACAGAAGGCCAAAACCCTTAAAGAAACAAATACTTATCAGCTCAGCAATTCACTTTCAAACTTTCAACAATCTGTCTTTTGACAGGGGAAACACTATCTACAATGGCAGAGACACTCACCTGTCCTTGGGCTATGTAAATGTTGGAAAAAAAGATTAGTTTAATCTCCTGTACTCCTTGTTTAATCCAGGGTGTGGCTGATATCACTCACATTGAATTTACAAAATGCAGAAGCAAAGGGTGAGCAAAGCCAGCTGCCATGCCTTCTCCCTCTTTTTTGTACATCAGTTATAAGACAAGATGACTGACCAAATTTTCAAACCTTTTAAATATTTTTGAATGCTAGGGTTTGGGGGTTTTTTTAACTATTATTATAATTTTTAAGCATAAGACATTTTAACCAGCAAACATTTTCAAACAAATTGTTCATGTTCCTATCTTGGCAAATTTGGACAACACTTTGTTGGCAGAGAGGAGCTAATGACCAAAATATTGTATTTAAAGACACTGAAATACATCTGATTTGTGTGTTTAAGTATCAAGACATACATACAGTGAAAATAAAAAGTCCTTTTTTAAACTCTGTAAGTAGGACAGGTTTCCAGAGTTGATGATTTCATGTAGCTGTCACTAGCCTCCTTTGGAAACATACATATATCTGGAAATTGGACTGTTTTTGTTAATTTTTTCAGGTTCAGATCCTGGACATCACAGTTTTACTCATTGTTCTATATATATCATGAACACAGAATAATAAAGGTAAGAAATAGAAAAATAATCAAAGACTTAAGCTATCCCCACAGGGCTTTTTAAAAACTAATTTAAAATTTAAAATAATTTCTAATTGGTCATGGAGTCAATTTCCTTTTCTTCAGCTTCAGTAATGTTGTCAACTCCTAATTTTCCAGGACAACACAAGAAGTTAGGTGCCTACTATTCTCAGGAAGAACTTAAGGTGAGAGAATTGAGATTTTGAACAACGTATTAATTACAATGAACAGGCTTGTGATCCTGAAGGGGTAGGACAACACCAGAAAGAAGGCATCTCTTTTGTTGGTTAATTATTTTGCTGTAAACAGTATGACTCGGGGCATGAGCCACAATAGAAGCTGACAGTGCTACGTCTCTTTTGGCTACTGGGCTAATTTTCAGTGCCTAGGAAAGTATGGAGCTTTCAACCTGTGACACTTGCTGGTTTTACCAATGTTGTATTTGGAGAATGACAGCACTGTCTGTAACTCTTTCAGCTCTTGCAAAATTATCGTCTCAGAAATAAAATGACCAGCAGTGATATTTTTTTCTTGCCTGCCTGCTGATCAACAAGCAGGTCTGGGTCAGCCACATTTTGAACATAAGCATCCACTTACCACTGAATGATTTACATTCAGAAAACAGTGTTCAGGGCTCCATGTTAACTTGCAGGACATATATGTTGTGAAAGCTTTGCTCAAAATTAAAGTGTGACTTTCCCAAGTTGTGCATGAGACTTGGGATTTGTGTGGTCAGAGCTGTGTACCTGTGATGGTTCCTGCTTACCATGGTTAAATAGGGCTACCATTTGGTTGGAATTGGATGTGGCCATATTCTGATTATTAATACTACAACCCATAAGTACATAATAAACTGCAGTCCTGAAGCAGTTTGAACCTACAAACCAACAGGGAAATCCAGACTCTTTCAAAGCAAAGGAGAAAGCTGAAGGCCATTGGCATCTCTGGTGCTCATCCACAGCTTAACCCATGTCTTAGAAGTTCGTAGATCTCAGCCAGGTATCTTGTGAAATAATTTATATCTGCAGATGTGACTCTTGAAGAAAATTCCCCACATCACTCCTCTCTCACCTTGCACCAACAAAAAATGTCTTCACAGAAGGTTTCTTCTGAGAACCATCCCATTTCTTCTCAAAGCTAGTGGTAATATATAGGTTGCCTTTACTGCCGCTTGTGGTTATTTTCCTTTTAGCCTTAGTCAGAGCTTGTCTGCTCCATTTATATTTAGGATTTGCTGCTGGAGTAGTTTTCTGTTTTTATAATGAGCCATGTCAGTTCGTAAAGGCTGTGTCACTGCTTGTGTCAGCACAAGAAAAAAGTGCAGGAGTGTGCAGTCAGCAGTAGGAAGGGGAAGCAATATTATATATTATATTATATTACATATATCCTATCATATCATACCATATCATATCCTAGCTCTCCTAGAATTTTCTTGGTCTCCCTGAGTACAGGTTACCTTAAATCTGTGTTTTCAGCAGGTTTTGCTGCTTTAATGGGAAAGGGACTTTTATTTTCTAATTAGTAACCAAATTTTAATCTTTCTGAAAGCTTCTTCCACCTGTGGATTTCAGGCTTTCTTAATAGCTTCTAACAAGGTCCTTAAAAATTTAGAAATATTTAGAAAACTTTACTTCTTTATCATGAATGGTTTGTTTCATCCTGTAGCCTATGCAGCTTGGCCTCACACCACTGAAGTCAGGGGACTCTGCTCTTTTATATTGGTTGGAAAGCAGCCAAGAATCTGCTCCACTAGTTTACCTAAGAATTTAATTTCAGAAGGATTTAAAAAGGCAGGACTATTTCAACCCCTGTTATACTGTTAACATCACAATGCTATGTAATTCTACCTCTAATGATTTGCTTCAGAGTATTTCCTTCAGTTTTTCTCAGAAAAACATATAACATGGGTGACTCTCCAGCCAAGCAGCTGTTCTGAACAATAAAGAGCATAATTTTTGTTACCAGTATAGCTATTTTATTCCTTGGTTCTGTAAGAACTCACAAGTAAACTTCATCCAGTCCTGGGAAACATTCACCAATTCCTACAGGTTTTGTTTCATTTTTTTTTAAATGCTTCTCCCTATGACAATGCCCCATCATCAGACAAACATCACCATATCCTTTCCTTTGTTGTAAGAACTACAGCAAAATGCTCACTTTGCTGCTGCCTTTTGATGTTCTCCCTTGATAGAAAATGCGTACTTATTCTAGATTATATTTATTTTTCCTTAGAGGATAAAATAAGGAAATAACAAACACAATGTCCAGAGAAATGGTCCCCCTCCCTATTCCCATACTATGAGAAAAATGCCAAGAAAATGGGGAACTACAGCCCTGGCTATGGATACACTAAAAATGCCAACAGTTCAGATTGTCATTTAGTGTCATTTATAATCAGGCAGACCCCACTGATTACCACTCAGAATCAGAGCCTTATGTTCTGATAAGTACCTCTGTGCAAGGTACTGCCAAACAATTAAGAAGAGAAGTAGATGCTTACATGGACTTATTAATATCTAGAGAGCTTATGTAATTTCTGGCATTTCCTGTTTCCAAGTGGACTATAAACAATGTTAAACATTTACATCTTCAAAGTTTTAATTGCTCTCCATAGGAATTCCAATAAGATATGTGCTGTACCCATTATTATCCATGTTTATGAGAAGCAGGAGACAGGAATGGTGAGTTGTACAAATACTGATGAGGAGTTCCTGGCATCTACCTGTAAAAGAGGCTACTAGCTCTTCTCTCAACATAGGCTTTCTCCCAGATTACATCATCTATTTCACCTGAACTAAGAAACGAATGAAGGATGTAATCCTTTTGAGGGTGTAAATATCCATTCACATGTGGGCTAAAAAGATTTCATCCACTTAAAATTTATCTGGAATCTCATTACAATCAAATACTGTCAAGATGCCCTTCCCTGCCCTTGTATTCTTGCTCAATATCTCTGACAGCACACCTGCTGTGTGAGCATAATGACAACTTCATGAGGTGCCTGTCTGCAGACTGAGTCTGCTGCGCCTGTTCTGCTTGAAGATATTTTATATACCGACAGACACCGATGATTCCCAAGAGTTTTCCTTCTTGGAAGAAGGAGCAGAGTTCTGACCAAAGAGACTGCAGGCATGTGTGAAAAGTAGCAGGAACAGGACAGATGATTTTTAACAGCACTCAAGTCCAGAGCACACTGCTGAGTTTACGAGATCAAGGTATAGACGTGGAGGCCCTGGAAAGGCAATGAAATCCTGGGCTGAAGCTGGAAGTGTGTCCTAATGCGAAGTATCCCACTTTAGAGTAGAGAACCCTTTTGACCATGTATGTCTGTATTTGTTTATATATCCTGGTCGTGTCCTACGGGAAACAGAGTTTCACCAGTCTTCTGCTGCAGAAGTGCGTGTTTTCTTTAAAAAACTTCTGAACCTATAGTCCAATTACAGTCAAATTTGACCAAGAATGAAATCATGAAGATAGAGATTTGCTTCATGTTTTAGGAAAACAAGAAAATGGCTGGCAGAGTGACTCTGAGTTATCAGCATGCTCACTAATGAAAAGGCTGCACAAAATACCAGCAAAAGATGCTCATGAGACAGAGATTCTGCTGCTTCCTTGTCCACTGGCGAGCTCTAGTCAGAGCCATACTTAACTAATCAGAGAAACTCACTCTGCAGTCTGTTTACTGGTGTCCAGTAAGGAGTGAGTTGACAGAACAGCTTTGATAAAACAAAAACATCAAGCAGCTATAAGATGTGAATCCCAAGAAATTAGGATTTATGAATTGTGCTACTTCTAGAACGAATTATTTTGATTCAAGAAAGAGAATCTAAAGGGGTCAGCATCACATTTTATATCTATTTGGAAAACCAACTCAATTCAACATAAGCACAGGAAGGCTTGGTCAACTTTTAGTCACAAGAATTAAAAAAATTAGTTACTGGAATGCCCTGGATTTCAGCACTTTTGAATCTTTTGTTTCCTAAGTACTGTGAGTACACCTGTGAGCATTTTTTACACTGTTTGAGACTTAGATGAACATAACAAGGTCTCACCAATGTGCCCCTTGCATGGAGTCTTGGAAAAGAAAGGTCTAAGATAAAATGTATCTAAAGAACATAAGATGACTCCAGAGTCTCTGATGAACTTTTCAAAAAGTAGTTAAGGAGACAATATGTTCAGCCTTGTTAGTTCCATTTCCTTTCCCATCTAACAGAATTTCTTGTGGTACCACTGATCTTTAGGTCCTGCCAGAACTGTGCAGGATGTCAGTTACTTCCAGAAATTTTCGAAAAGGTCTAGATCATGATCTGGAAGGTGGTTTGTCCATCGAGGTAATCAACATGCACTCTTGCTATGGATTCTGATTTTTTAGCACTTTTATACCTTGCAAATGCAAAACCCAACAATATCTTCCACTTTCCATATTATTATTACTTGAATTCCGTTTTAGTTTTAGCAAGTATACTCAGGAGATGTCTGTTCTGGTTTTGATATGCTTTTCCCTATTTGAATCCCAAAATGGAGAGAAAGAAAGGGCATCTCTGAAATCTGATATGTTTAGTGAGTTAGATTTTTAAAACTAATTTCTTCCTAGTGCAGTATTGTAAATATATAAACGGAGGTTAAAGAAAATCCAGAAAATATTTTTCAAACCTTCATCTATAGGATTTGGGTCAAAAGAAACCCAAATCCTATAGATTACCATGTTGGAATTTTTCATCCTTTGCATGGGCGTTTCACTGATACTGTATTCCCTGTGTCCATGCAGATCATCAGAGGCAGCCAGGAAAGAGGAACACTACTTGCCTGCATCTCTACAATGGCCCAAAGATATGACACAACTCAGATAAGGTGACAGTACCACCAGCTCAGTCTTCTTGGAGGATATTCTCTCTGTGAGTCAAATGTTTTCCCCTTGACCAGCCCAGAGTGCTGTGGATAAATAGAGCTAGCCAGTTTTGTTTATTATGGGACAATTAAAGAGAAAAAGTAGCTGGGATTTGTGACTTAACAAACATTTTTTCTATTTCTATATATTTCCATCCATTTCTCTGATGTTTTTGCCATCCTACAGCTCTGCAGTGTGACATGGGGTAAAAAAATGTGCAGGGTAATGCAGCTCTTAAATAAACTTTGCACAGTTTAAATCTAATTTCCTAATAAAATCCAGCCAATACTAAACCACTGGCTACCCATCTGCTTATTTCTACTAGGATGGATATCTAAAGATGAGCTGATTGATTTGTGGTTTAAGTCCCTAAATATAAAGGCTAGTCTAGATGGCAAGCAGAATAGTGCCATCTGCCCATATGTTCACACTGCTTTCTCAAAAAAGCAGACTGACTTAATATTTACACATCCACAGTGAGGAAGGGGAGAAGGGTGTGGATTTTTTTGTTGTGCAGATGCTGACTGCTAAGTTGAAAACGGCTTGTGACAAGACAGCCTGCTACTCTGGAGGCCTGAAGGACCACTGAGGGTTATGGGACAGGTACACAGGGCAGAAGTATTGAAGGTCAAGGACAAGGGCTTGAGTGGCATTTCCAGACCTTCAGACTTACTACCTCAGAAACTGGAAACTGCAGCATCAACAAACAAATGTGCCTGCCTCTTGTTAAACCTGAAGAAAGTGAATAGGGAGATTGCAGACAAGAAGTAATATTAAGCAAATTCCGGACTCCCTTGAGTGCCGAATCAACTCCTTTTCTGTAAGAGAATTGTGCAATCTGCCTATAAGATGTTTAGACTGCTTTTGCATCTTGAAACAAGTGCCAAGCAGCTGGATCTTTGCTGCTTCCTACTTTCATCAGTTTGTGGGTGAACTTTTCCCAAGCCGGCAACACGTCAGGCAGGATGCAGTCACAGGAAGCGGGAAGAGAGGGAGAGAGGTTTATCAGAAAGCTAACTTTTGTACTTTTTAAATTCAGACTGAGCAGAAATTGAGGGCTTTATTCTGTGGAGAAGTGGTGACACTGACAAACTGAAAACTCTTCATGATAACTGGAACCAAACTGCTGCCATGGAGGATATCAAGCGTGACCTCCTTTGCAACCTCTTTTGGTTTTTAAATTTCCAATGGAGACATAAGAGGTATAAAAATATAACTTGTTCTATGCACATCTAAGTAGTATAAAAAATCCACAAAGAGGAGAAACTCTAGAGTCCTAAACAGCCTCATACAGGTACTCAATAAAGTATGTACTCTATGCTCTGAAAAAGTAAAAACCATTGACCTACAAACTGCCATCAAAGAGCTGCCAAACTCCATTTTGTCAGAGCATCACTGATGGCCTACAGAAAAAAACTAGTGAGGAAATTTGTAGGAGATGAGACAGCTTACTAGGAAGCTTTACACTCACTGCAATGCAGCAGTTCAGACACATAATTTATATTGGTTTCCTTATTTGACCCTTTAATTTGACTGCCTTTGGTAAAATACTGTAGTATTTCAGAGTCACCAGATTCTTCCTTGAATTCCTTCCTGGGATTTATATGCTGTGTTCATGGAATAGCTAAATGATGGAGAGAATTTTTATTCCCAGCCAGTGCTGGTGTTAACCTGTTGACATAAGTTTGATTTGGTACTTGCATTACTTTAATCTTAAATAAATATTACCAAAAGGAGAATAGCTTTGAGAAAAGGGTTTTCTTGACTTTTTGGTTAATCATTTGCATAAAATTGATGCCAGGTTTCCCTTTTTAGCAGAAACAATGGGAGTTAAGGCACTTGTAGAGGACATTAGTGATCTCATGTAAATCCTCACCAACACCCTTGATTAGACTTGGGATCTCGCCCTTTTAAAAATGTCAGTTGTGTTATTATTGCCTATAATTAAGGGGGAATATAACTTCAAATAAATTATTTAGTGTCTAAAAATAACAACTAGCTGTGCCATGAGATAAAATGTGCTTCAGCCACCTGTGATTACACCATCAGCAAAAGGTGGAAGAAAAAGAAATATTCTCCTTTGGCAAATGCAAATCTTCAAAGGCAGTAAGAGCCTATCAACCTTCTAAGCTCAAGTGGTATCAGAACTGGAACTGTCAGGAACCCCTAAATACTCCCCCAATAAATGTTTTTCCACAGTAGACATAATATCATTGAAAACATAGAATAATCGACATTAAAAAAATAACAACCAACCCACCCATGACGCTATTATTCAGGACAAAGCATTCTGATTTCCGTGTTTGCCATCACACTCTTATGTTAGTAATTATATACCACTACACAGTGGAAGCATAAAAGGAAGATTATCTGTTGAAATGTGATGACATGTGTTTCAGTGATGTAATAAATACGTACGCCCAATTTAGAAATAATAAAAATATAAAATTTANGACATCTCTTAATCATAGAATAACAGAATAACTCAGGTTGGAAAGGACCTCTGGAGTTCTTGAGTCAAATGTCCTGTTCACAGCACGGTCAACCAAGAAAATACCAGAATAAATGAGTAGGAAAAGTGGCCCAAGTCACTCTAGAGTTAATCTGCCTTTTAAGTCAACAGCAGTACAAACATTTTGCTGGAGTAATGGGTACTTAGGCAGAGGGCTTTCTTTATCTTTAACAAGAATATGCAGCAAGAGTTGTACCAGTCTTTTTGCAGTGGATTACACATGGAAAACATTAGGAAGTGGAAATGGGAGAATAAGGAAGTACTGTCCTTTGCTTGATGGAAAGCAAGAGAGCTTGCTGGGTTGCATGGTGTGACCTGTAGAAGGACATGTGGTGTCCCAGTAAAAGAGGAAGCGGTAAAATCTGCTGAGGTTAGGTTACTGAAGTGCGAAATTACAGAAAAGTGGCAAAGGTTTGTGCCTTTCCTGCCTCAGACTAAGTCAGTAAGAAACATTCACTGAAGAGAGTCAAGCTGCCAGGAGTTACCTAAAACCTCATCTGTGAGATATTTTTCATCCAACTGACAAGTTAAACTCAAGACAACATCTAAATTCTTCTTTTCTCCTAGCCTCTTCTCCAAGAAAGGTTTAAAAAAATAGCAATAGGATAGGGCAACATGGAGAATAAAAGTTAAGGCTGAGGAAGGTATGTTCTAAAGCAACAAACCTGTAAACTATAGATAAAGATATGTGGGTGAGTCATGTTGATGCTTTTGTGGATGCCATAGTTTCATCATTATCTGCTCTGCTACCATCGATCATGCTCCACCCCCACAAAAATTAGTAATGAAAAAATGCAGGACCAAAGAAGCTATTCAAGCATACACTAACTGAATATTTGACCCAAAAGTCAAATATATGTCATCAACTTTGGTAAACTGTTACTTCCCATCAGGTTCGATGTAGCGTTGTTTATTCTCAGGAACACCCATCATGTATTGTTTGTATTAGGATAGGGTCAAGAAGCAGAGAGAAACCATGTCAGAATCTCAAGCTCTGTGATTATTCTAGCCATAAATAGCAAGAAATTTTCAGAGTAAAGAGCAACAGAAATTTTGTGTACAACTTTGCAAATTGGATTTGGTTAGAAACAGAAACCTTTAGCTTCTTCCAAACAACTCCTGTATCTGTGAACCCAAATGCTATTTGACCTAAATGAATAGATGTTTTGAGTAAGACTTCCGCCTTCTCCTATAAAACCACAGAAATGGTGCCTGTGACTTTATGGAACCACCCTGGGCCCCTATGTTGACAGCTCATGTTTTATAACAACCAGGGAATGGCTGTTTCACATGACAGGATGAACAGCTAGATAATCCTGTAAAGAAGAGCATCTTCCATCTCACTTGGAAGGCATTCCCTACATGCAGATAACAGTTATTTATCCTACAGTATGCTCCTGTTCATTTGGCAGCCAAAGCTCTGCAAGAATTGAGTAATTCATGCTTTCTGCAGGCCTTTGGTGAACTGTGGTAACCCTTCTTCCTGCCACTACTCACTTGTCATGGATTATACAGGCAGGTTCAAAAATTCTCTTGTGGGCTGGCACTGCCTAGAGCCACAATTTTGCAAACAGTTGTTTATCTGGGTGTCTTCCATTGCACTAGAATAACCCCATGACTGGGACAATAACACCCATTGATAAATGCCCTCTCAGAGAAGCCACATACACAACAATAGCATATGTTCTGCATTTAATTGTGATTTTGCAAACATTGCATTGGTTGTAAACACATCAGCTAAGCAATAACTGTAGATGCATGCACAGGCAATGTAGGAGTCTTTGTTAAAGAAAGAACATCTACTGAAAATTGTACCTACTAACCTCGTGCTTGCTTGCAGCTAATGACTGTAACTTCCAGGGGGTGTTGGGACATGTCAAATCAATTATTTCCATTTGTGTTTTTTAATTTCTTAAATTATTCAAATAAAGTTTACATTAAATAGTATCTATATCTTTTTTGGTCAAATATGCAAACTGGGCACAATAAGAGGCAACAAGCACCAACAGTGTAACTCAGATTCAGCTCCATTGCCTCTAGCAGTTAGGCAACACAACATTAATAAAATTACAATATGAAATGGTTCAGCAAGATCTACTGTTGAGGTCAGAGCAGCCAACACACCAAGGAGCTGAAAGGTCTGCACTAGAGTGCCCTTGTTAAAAGAAATTAATAAAATATGTATGTATATCTATCTATATATCTGTTTTCTTAACTGTGTTTTTGAACACAGAAATATCATCAAAATGTTAAAAACAGCATGAAAGGAATCCCATTAAGAGTCATGGGAACATGGGATAATCTGGATTGCAAGGGACCACAGGAGATTTCTAGTCCAACCTCCTACTCATACAGGGTCTCCATGGGATCAGACCAGGGTGCTCAGTGTGTTGCCCAGTTACATTTTGAAATTCTCAAGGATGGAGATGACACAACTTCTGTTACCAGTTTGCTCCACTGGCTGGCTGTGCTCATGGTGGTACAGTTTCTCATTACACCAATCTGGACCTCTCCTATATTGGATTATGTTTGTTGCCTACCCTCCTGCTATGTATTTCTGTCATCTCATTCAAGTTACTAATGTCAATCACTAGGACTCTGGCATTAAACCCTTATAGATTTGCAGTATCTCCATTTTTCCACTGAAAGTACAGATCCCACTAGGGCAAATTTAAACTTTCTGAACAAGTAGTGATTTTCTGTAGTCCCCTGACAAGTTGTTGAGGACCAGCAGCTGGAAAACAATGTCAAAATGTATTCCCAGTTAAAGGCTTGTCAAGTTTCAGCACAGAAGACTGGGGAGCAGAATGGTAGACCACCAGTCTAATTGGAAAGATGATCCTTAGGAGCAGATGGCTAGCTGTGAAGAAATCTTAACATTGCCAATGAAGTAAATTTATTAAGCTGGAGAGAAAAAGGTACAATAGAGAGAACAAAATCTCTGTTCACTAATGGGAAAGAGCTGGCACCCAAGCTGCTGTAAATCAGCTGAGCTCCAGTTCTTTCAGTGGAGATGTATGCCTCTTACACCACTTCAGGATTAGGCTTGACGTATCCTATCCCCTAAGGAGCTATTCCTTGTCTCATTCTATGTATCGTCTTCCATGTGCCACACATACACCAGCAGGGAGGTGCCTGTTATGTCTATACCATACTGCACTGCATGGTAATTCATTGCTCACTGACATGTCAGAAATTTTTTTAATTATGTGCTTCTTCTGCTCCAAAATAGGGTGAACTCTGAATATTAAATTATATTTACATTAGGCATTCATTTAGATCATGTGGCAAATCCAATATCCTCACAGCATAGCTCAAACTCCTTTTGACACTTTCCTTCTGTTTGAACAAATAATCTTTAATAATATTTCCTTCTTTGGCACAAGTCAAAGGTGGAAAAGTCATTACAAGGACAAACAGTTCTGTCAAAAAGTCTGTAGCATGGTAGAAGGAGCACAGGCAGTTTACTTGTGACACGGTTTAGTGAGATCGAATGAGCGCTACATAAAACAGCTCTTATTTCTCCATAGAATGGAAGGAAGAAGTGGAAGGATCCCATTCAGGTTTAAAATAAGATCTCTCCTAGGGCTGTTGCAGTGCATAATTGCATTCTAAGTCTAGCTGAATCTGCAATCTGATGCAATTCTAGTATCAGTCATGAAGTCAGAAGTCATTCCACTATATCGTTCTAGATCTTTAATTACAACCCCTGTCTAGGCAGTTATTTAAGTACATGTTAAACTCTCACTTCAACAGGATCACTCACATGCTTGACTGAGTGTCTAGCTTAATCATGGCAAAGCTTGATTAATTCCTAAATCAAACTAATCTATTCTCACAGATAAAAGGAATTCAGACTGGCCCATCAAACTAGATGCAATACCCCATGCCAGGGCAGGTAAGGCACAAGGGCTAAATAGAAGCATGACACAAGATGAGTCACATAGTATTGATCTTTAATGAGGCTGTTAGGTAGGTTATTCACTGACATAACTCTGACATAGGACTGGCAAAGTTGACAAAACAGTGTTGATAGGCAAGTGCTCAGATTTACTGGCAGAACAATAGGATGGCAAAGTGGGGAGTGCAGAGAGCTGGGGAGTGCCCCAGCTCTTGTCTCTGCCAGTTCATGCCAATGAGGTACAATTGCAATACAGTCTTCAACACAATAATACCTATTCACACATTCTCTGCATAGCAAATGAAAAAGGAGGACTACATTTACTGTTGTGTTGCTGCTCCTGGTGTAACTTTTCCTCATTCATTAGTTCAACATCCAACCCATCTGCTGGACACCAAATGAGACCCAGAATTCTTAGCAATGTATCAGCTAAAACACACACAGTCAAGGTATGCAATTTAATTCTGTAAGATTTGGCTAAACCAAACTAGATTTTTTTCCCAGTGGGTCTAATGGATTATATCCATTCCTGGTTTCAGGTTTCCAGTTCCTCCTCTTGGGATGCTTTAGTCTACACATTAAAAAATACACCTTTGTTTATAAATATGAAATCTAGGAAGAAAGTAATTCCATTGCATCAAGCTGTTTCTGCTCAAACTTCCCAAAGTTGTTCTCTTTCAAGCAGAATCCAGGTTCAGAAAAACTTCAGCTCTATAAAAAATGGAAGCAGTAATTTTTTTAATTAGCTTTACTTCTAACTCACTTTAGATTTCAGGTATAACCATTCATAATATTATAATATTTAGGAGCATTACAGTTCTGGCTTCATCTGAAGTATTCCAGTTCCATTGTGATTAGATCTGGGTTGTGAAATGTTAGGGGTCTTTTTGAGGAAACCAGTGCTGAAAGAAAATAAAAATGCTTAGAGAAAATATTTAGAAAAAAGTATTAGAATGTTGCTGTAAGTGATGAACCTGTGCCATCTCTTATAAACTCTGTCTTTCCAAAACTAAAAAACATAGAATGGTTATAGGGCCTCAGGAGATATGTGAAACTAGTCTGGTGAGAAATATAAGAAATGTATCTGTTTATATAAAGAATAAAAAGGGAAAAGCCAAGTTGATGCTAAACCTCATGAAGTCATGACAGAGATATAGATAATATACTTTAGCCACCCTGCTCTTTTCTCAGTGGTCATAAACAGTAGTCACTACTGATTGTAAGGAATACAAAGAAACAGAAAAAACCACATTTTTAGTATAGCTGGTCCTTACACACATGAAGCATTCATGACAAGGGCTTAACAATATCTCTCAAAAGACCATACTTCAACAAATCAGCAGAGTTGCACATACATTAAATTAAAAACTATAACCAACAGTAGTTAGGCTCCAAAGAAGGAGGTCTGTGGACCTCTGTATGCATTTTCATTACTCACCATTAAAAAGAAGAATTGACCAGGAGAGGCAGACAAGACTCCTGAGTCATTAAAAATTGACACCCTTTTAACTTTTCTTCTTCTTAATCCTCTTGCTGTTATGCGGCAAATAGAAACCTAAATTGTAGGAAATGATTACTTCTAGGAAAGCATAAACACACATCATTAAACACAAATAACAAAAAGGAATGCCCCTTATCTCCAACAAAGGGGAGAACAAATAGCCCAATTTTCTCCACTTCCCCCTCACCCCTACCCTGATACAGGAATTTTTACAGAATGAACAGAGTCTACTTTGACAACTCAGGTCAGGCAGATGCAGTTTATAGGTATAGGAGGGAACACATACCAACACAGTTCATCCTTTTATCTATATGAACCCTGACTTACAAGTAAGTACTAAGGCTTGCACAGATTTAGAACACATCTAAATTGTACCATGAAGGGGCCTGATATGGCAAAGGAGCATCTACAGAGAAGGAACTTTGTTCCAGCAGATGTAGCTGTGTGGGCCTGATAAGTAAAAACTGCAGCCAGGCAAGCCTGACATACTTCTTTGCCTCTGATCTGCATTTGGCCTGGAAGACTATTGTGCCCTTGACCAATTTTCAGGCCTAGCAAGGCTTCCACACAATTTATTATCTGAAAAAAATAGCAATGTTTCAGGCATCAAAAGATGCTTATTTTGCTCATCCTGTTGCCAGTTTGTTTATCAAGACTTACCAACAGTTCAAGTTTTTCACATTATTTTCCTAGCATGTGTTATCCAAAGAAGCAGAGAATTTATAGCTTCAGATGTTACTGAAGTAAAATAGTGTCAATTGTTCTTTACTAAATCCTACTTTACTTGTCTTCACTGGTTTTGTCTTTATGCAAGCTATAACCCATCTGACCTGCTTCAGGATCACTCACCCCACTACCTGTGAAGCAATTAGGTGAATTGAGCTTGCAGGCTGACCCAGTACAGTTCTCTTCCCATTTGGCAGTCATATATGGCATCATCTCTCTCTCTCTCTCTCTAAACTGCTTTTGTTAAATAACTTGATAAACTAGCAAAGTTAAACAAAATGCACATGATCCTCCAGCATAGTAGTCTACCTACTGATGTAATTACATGAGATCGTCATGACTGCAGATTTGATATCTGCAAAAAAATACTTTCCCTGAAAGTAGATGAAAACATATTTAAAACTTTCTGCAGGGAAGCATTTTCTGCATGGTTGTTAATTCAAGGCTTGTGGCATTCTTAAAATCTATTTTTTTAAATTAAGTTTTGGGTTATTAAGAGAACTTCTTGTAGTACCTATGACCTAAAGCCACAATCTGCTTTTGTATTTCTCTTCACCATTAGGCAAAAGCTAAAAGCTCCCAGGCCTAACTCAGAACTGGTATTCTTCCTCTGGTCTGAAAGGATGGTTTGTTTCAAAATAGGACCAAGAAAAAAAGGCCATCAGCATTTCAAATAATCTCTTTGGCACTACACTACAGATTCCTTCTCTCTGCCTGAGCCACATGAACTCTGTGTATATTCCTCTCACACCTAACTCTCGCCATACAACTTCCTGTGTTAGGCTCTAGAGCAGAGCTCATTAGACACCAGCCCCACTACGGGGCTTGGCTCTAGATGAACACAAGAGAGCTCACTGAAAAGCTAGGAGCTAGAGAAATACGTGGGAGACTTTCTTTGCTTGACTAAAATCACAGCAGCAAGTTTCAAACACGACCTGCCAAGAGGTGAGGGAAGGAGGGTAAATGCCCTGAGGACAGGGTAAATGCCATGTACCATCAAGAAAAGCCTGCAGAAGAGCTGGGCAGCTGCTGGGAGTCAAGCTAAGGACTTAGTGGAGTGAACATCCACTAAATCCGAGCTTGAAGGCAATCTAAAGTTTAGACCACAAGTACAATTGCACTGGACCTGAAACATGTCAATACCAGTGGGAGAAGAGTGGTATCATTTCAGGACTTGTTATATATGGATGACTTGACCTTCTAAGAGTATCCAAGTATTCCAGCTTGAAATGGAAATGTGTCTCTTCAAGAGTCTCAGAACCACATGTCCGAGGTTCAAGCAACCCACCTGCGCACCTTCAGACACTCAGTTTTAATTTTCAATAGCCAAGCAATGCCTCTTGCCTGAGAGCACAGTAACAACCCACAGAGCAATAGCTGGAAAGCTGTACCAGTACAATGCTGATTTACCTGCAGGGTGACAAGAGGAAAAATTTAAACATTTCTGCTTTTGGGAATTAAAATTTCTGTCTTATTGTGTGTGAAGACCATGAGCACATGGGTAAGCTGCAGCTCCCAGGGAAGGAGCTGCCCAGCAAGCTTCCAAATAACAGTTGGAGCTGCAAACAGAGGAACTAAAACTTAGTAAAAGAACAGGCTGTCCTCAGCCACTTTTGGAGGCTATGACATCTTGTTGTATCTACAAATACAAGAGGAAAACCTTCAAGTAGTGTAAATCTGCATGACAACAATAACTACAAAGGATTGGTGCAAGTTTCTATAAAAGGGGAAGTAATCTCAGTTTTGACAGACACCCCAAAAGGTCTTACAGCAGTAAAGTTCACCTTGTCCTCTATTTGTATGAGTCTAACAACAGTGGTACTTGGACCCACCTGTGCCGCCTGTACTGCTAGGGCAATCACTAGTAACAGTAGTAGCTAACAGTTCTCAGAAAATTTCTAGCTTTACCATTCTGTTTGCACTGTAAGACCTTCCCCACATCTTACAGAGCAAGGAGTACTGGCAAAGCTATTAATACTTCAGCCACAAGATGCTATCTTGGTACAGTTATTTAGCTTTTACTTGCTATTAGTTTTCTTCTGCTTTACATGCAATGATGGCTGTAGCTTAGATGGCCTCAACCAAGATTTATGCTCTCTGGAAACCTAAGATAATTTAGAAAATGAAGAAAGATAAGCCAGACTCTCTTTTACATGTTTATAATTTAGCAAATGTTCATGATCTCTTGAAATACGTGTATGTATATGTGATTTTTATACCTTCTTTTTCCTTAACTATTACCCAGTCCAGATCTCTGATCTATGTAAGACATTTATGCCAGCACAAGAAAGGATTAATCAGGGAAGAGGAAACAGAAAGAGGAGAGAAAATACCAGAATTGGTATATTCCCTGAGAAGGGGAGAGAATCATACAACACAGGAGTCAAACTGTTTTGGGCTTTTTGTTGGCACCACTCTAGTAGCAGTTGTGATATTCTAGTCTAAGTCTCAGCATACAAGATTCTACACCATTAAAAGCACTCAAAATGCTTTTCTTCCCAAATAGCAAAAGTATTAGTAAATTATTTTCTGTTAAAAAAAATCTGAAAAAAAATCCCTCCTGAAATTACACATATCTGACTAGGTTGAAGTGATCTGTTTTATCTCTGTTGTCTGACATTAAATGTTGCAACATGGCATGGCGTAACACATCAAACAGTATTTAGGGTCATAGAACCATAGACTCACAAAATGGTTTGGGTTGGAAGGTACCATAAAGAGTTCCAACCCCTCTGCCGTGGGTAGGGACACCTTCCACTAGACCAGGTTGCTCTGAGCCAAATCCAACCTGGCCCTGAACACTTTCAGGGATGAGGCATCCACAGATTCTCTGGGCACCTGTTCCAGCGCCCCATTTAAACCAACCATCTTGCAGTTTAAATCCATTCCCCCTTGTCTTATCATTACATGCTCCTGTAAAAGTCCCTCTCCAGCTATTTTGTAGACCACTTTAGGTATGAAAGGCTGCTCTAAGGTCTCCCTGGACCCTGCTCCAGGCTGAACAGCCCCAGCTCCCTCAATACACCTTCATAGGAGAGGTGCTTCAGCCCTCTAACCATCTTAGTGGCCTTCTCTGTCATGCTGTTGGCCCCAGAGCTGGATGCAGTACTCAAAAAGAGTACGGGGGGAGAACCACTCCCTTAACCTTCTGTCCATGCTGCTCTAGATGCAGCCCAGGATTACGTTGGCTTTCCGGGCTGCAAGTGCACATTGCCAGCTCATGCTGACCTTCTTGTAGACCAACACTTGTAAGTCCTTCTCTCCAGGGCTGCTCTCAATCCATTCTCTGCCAGTCTGTATTTGGGCTTGGGATTGCCCTGACCCAGGTGCAGGACCTTGCACTTGGCCTTGTTGAACTTCATGAAGTTTGCACAGGCCCACCTCTCAAGCCTGTTCAGGTCCCTCAGGACAACATCCCTTCCTTTCAGCTTGACTGCCCCACACAGCTTGGTGTCATCAGTGAACTTACTGAGGGCACCCTCAAACCCACTGTCCATGTCATCAACAAAGATATTCTAGAGTATCGGCCCCAGTACTGACTCCTGAGGGATACCATACCACTCATCCCTGGTCTCCACTTTTCATTGAGCTGTTGACCACAGCTCTTTGACTGTGACCGTTCAGCCAATTCCTCATCCATCGAGCAGTCCATCTGTCAAATCTGTGTCTCTTCAGTTTTTGCACAGTTCCAGGTAGAATAATGTCAGTCATCCACCACCTCTGTAACACCATTATAGAAAGCCACCAAATTTGTCAGGCACAATTTGCCCTTAGTGAAGCCATGTTGGTTGTCACAAATCACCTCTCTGTTTTCCACATGCCTCAGCATAGTTTCCAGCAAGATCTGCCAGGCACAGAGGTGAGACTGACCACCCTGTAGTTCCCTGGGTGTTCTTTTTCCTCCTTTTTAAAAATGGGGGTCATGTGTCCCCTTTTCCAGTTAGTGGAACCTTCACCAGGCTACCACAACTTCTCAAGTATGATCTTCATCCACCCATTCCCTTATTACTCACAGGTGCAACTCATCAGGACTTGTGCACCTTTCCTGACATGGTCTAAAATCTGACTTTTTTTCTACAGCAGTTCTTCATTCCCCGAGTCCCTGCCTTTGCCTTCTGTGACTTGGGTGGTCAGGCTGGAGCACTTGCCAGTGCAGATCAAGGGAAAAAAGTTGTTGAGTATTGCAGCCTTTTCCACATCCTACATAACCAGGTCCTCTGTTTCTTTCCAGAGAAGGCCCACATTTTCCTTAGTCTTCCTTTTATCACCAACATACCTATAGAAGATTTTCTTCTAGCCCTCTGAGATCCCTGGCCAGATTAGATCTCCTAACCTAAACCTTGGCTGCTTGTACAGCAATTCCTCACAGTCTCCCTGGGTTTGTTTCCATCCTCTGTAGGTCAAAAAATTAAATGAAAGGTTCTTCCATCACCTAAACCCCCAAACATTTCAAGCCTTTCTCCCAGTATCATTGGTGAAATGTTTCTGGCTTTGTTGAATTGAAACAAAATTGCCATTAAAAATTCTCCTAAGAAATTTTTATTCTTTGCCTTCTACTTTTGCTAGCAATTCTCAATTGTGTAAGGAGATGACAAGTAGGTTTGATATGGTCTGAAGCTGGAATGGAAGCATTTTACGCCCTGTTCACCCAGGTGTGAAGGACAGTACAAGGTACAAGCAGAAGGGCTAGTGAGCCAGCCCTTCAAAGAGCTAATGTGCTTGGAAGGGACCACCAGCACAGTGCTGCTGCTAGAGCTGCTACCAGTCTGCTGAAAGCTGAAATACCACAGTGCTAGGAAATGCAAATTAGAAACATGCTCAGGTATTGCGTTTTGACCCTCTGTTTGTAAGTCTGATTTAGTAACATTTCAGTGGTTTTATTATAGCTGGTTAGGTTGCCCTTACATTGTTAAGATAGGCGTAGAAAGTTATGTTGCTCTGATTCTTTCTGGCTCATTTCTTAGCTAGCATAAATACTTGTAAGCCTTTGATATCCAAGGGCAAATTTGGGCCTAGTTCTCTAAGTATTGTCAGTATTGTGGACTGGACTAATGAAAAGAAGTGAGTTCATTTCATCATAGATGAAGCTTGCAGTATTACAGAAGACAAACTGCTTAAGCAGCAGGCTTGACCTGGGATACTTTCTGTGCATCTTTCATTATCATCCTGTTTTCCAAAACAAATGAGCAGTCCAGCCTGCAGAATTAATGTTCAGCTTTAATTGCATAGTGCTGTAGCTTTTGTCTTATCATAGACAAACATCTTCATATATTTTAGCCTTGATTTAGTTCAAGGTTTTCTCATCTGTTGTTAATTCAAAGGCTTTGTTACTATAGTCACTTTCATTCTCTTTCTCCTTCATCACCTGTCACTTCCACTCCCACTCTGTCAGTCTTTACCCTGTCTCCAAACTGCAGAAAAAAAAAGCCAACAACCTCCTCCATACTAGGGAAGAACACATTTTGAATGACCTACATATTTGCATTTCCAACTTATCTTGCACTGTTTCTAAGGTGACTGTAATGAATACACACACAAATCAAGCAACCTAATTTTTTTCAACCTCATTTTTTTCACTTTACTTTTCTGGTTTTTAGACATGATGAATTTTAATGTCTATGCATCCAAGAGACTCACAATCATAGGGGTCACAGAGAGGATCACTAGAGATGAACAGTCTCTGTGAGCACTCTGTGAACAGACCTGATCACTAGGTCACAGTCAAGTCACAGCACAGGATCACTAGAGATGAACACTACCTCAGCTGTTTTACATATTGCAGTCCTTGTGTATCAGAAGCTGAGCCTCAGAGACTGAGAGCAGTGCTCTTCAGTATTCAGTATCTGACTAGGATTTGGATGTTCCTACCTGAAAGGTTTCAGTCCCAAACTTTGACACTAGTTTCCTCTGTTTTCATGGGAAATCACCAAATCTTTCTATGACATTGTAATGGGAAGTAACAATTCTTGCCTGTCCACTGCAGGATCTTTGAGATGGCAATCAGTTTTTATTACCAGTCTCTACAATGCCAAACACAACAGAACACTTATCTAGATGTGCAGGAATTACTGTATTACAAACACTGGGAATAATTGGGAATAGTGAGTAATGCCGTTTTGTGTCATCGGTCGTCTCAAGTAGTTTCTGTTTTGTTGTCGCAATGAAGGATCAGGTTGGGGTTAGATGTCCAAAGCTGCAACCACAGAGAGAAAACAGCTTCACCTAAATTCCCAGTGAGGTTTTTATTTTCTGAAAACATTAAGGAGAAACAAAAGACCTGAGACCTGCTAGAGAATGAGTTTCTAGTTCTTCCTATCCTCTGCTGTGTAGGCATGCAGAAGGCATATCTACAAAATGGAAATTAAAACAGACAAGACTGGGACTGTTGATTTACCAGGTTAGTAGTTCTACTGAGGCCACCTGTATAAAACAACCTAAGATACTACTCAGCTACACTTACTGGGTAAGCACGTGAGACTTAAACAGTCGTGTAGTATGGAGACTGGCTATGTAGTACAAAATGTTGAAAGAGAGAGCAAATTCCTCATTTAATCCTTCGGAGAAGCCATCATGTCATTAAAGATGTTAGGAAAATGAATCCACAAACACCAGAGGTTTATGTCCAAAAAGGAGACAGAGGACTCCCGTTACTTTATTTGAATAAAGGGAGAGGCCATGGGGCATTTCCCTGGGGTCTCTCAAATTTTTGGAGGTTGCAGCCTCCTTTTTATCCTAATTTCCCGGCTGCATTTCCCTCTCTCTTTCCTCATTGGCTGAGGTACTCAAGAGGTACAGACTTCCTAGAACACCTAATACCTAAGGTTCCCTTCTAATGTATAACCCCCCTGTATTTTTAGTTCTTATTGAATTTTATGATTTTCCCAGTGTTTCTTTTCGTTTCTCAATATCCAATTTCATTTATCAGTAGACCTACAGTCTGTTTGTAGAGGCAAATCTCTTTTCCATTCATCAATCAGTGGAATCCTTCCCATTGTTTCCTCTTATCTCTGAGTGCTAATTCCATCTACCAGCAGGCCCAGAGCTTGTTTGTAAAGACAATTCTCTCATTCCTTTCAAAGAGCAGCTATTTACATCTTCATTCAGAAGCAAATAAACCACTCAATAAATTCTCACCAACAGTAGCTGCTAGAAATAGAGTCCTTTTAAAACAAATTAAAAGAAAAAATAAAAAGCCAACAAACACGCAGTCCAAAATACAAAAGTAGATATTTCATGAAGAGTGGGGATCCTCAACTTCCCAAGTTGAGGTTCTAGTTCCGTGAGCTCCACTCAGCCTGTTCATAATATAGAGTACATTACAGTTACAGTAGCAATTATAAAAGTGTCGGTCATGTTCATAAACTGACAGCAGCCTCCTCCCATCAATAGTGCTTCCTATGCAGCTAAATCTACCATCTCTGAAAGTCCAGCTCACTTGAAAGAGCAGATGGCTAATCTTGCAGAAGACTAAGGTAGGCTGCATTAGGAAGAACTTTGAATAATTCACCATTCACCATCTTCTTTCTAGGCCTGTATTATACAAGCACCATGCAGTTTGCCTCTTCCAGTGAAGCAGTGGCCGAAAACTCGGCTCAGTTTATCATTTGATCTATCAAATATCAAGAAACAAAAGATTTGCCGAAGTCACACAATAAAGCTGATACTTAACTAACTGAATTCTTCCTCTTCCTAACTATAGCAGGGTGCTCCTATGAGGTGCTCTCCCCTTTTGCTGAAAGGCTGACAGTTGTGCAGCTTTTCTTGTTTCCTTACTCAAACGGCTGTTCCCTGATGATTACCAAGAAGCCACACCCATCCTGTCAGATCCAGACTGAGCTAGACTGACCTGGCACCTTTGACTGCCAAGTCTAAATACCATCAACTGTTATGCCTCAATACAGAACAGATGCCCCTTAAAACAGTCACAGCTGGTTTTATACGTAACAGACCGTCTGTTCAGGCAACACAGACGGCTAAGAACAGAGCAACTCAGGGCTTTGCTCTTTTCCCTGGCTTCAGGTCAAAATAAAATGGGGGGTTTGATCTTCGTATTATCAGAGACATGACCTGTGACAGAGGAAGGCTTCTGCAACATGTAGGACAGTGTCACCGTGAGAACAAACAGGTAGAGCAGCTGCAGAACGCTCCAGGGGACTGTCCCATCTACCTTGGACGTTCTCTCAGAGAGCAAGGTGTCCAGATAGCACACTGCTCCTCTAAGCACATGCACACATACAGAAACAATCTGCTTCTGGGGACCCTCGTGTCCTCAAGATACAAGGAGAAAGAAATCTTTTTATGATCATATATTACAAAATTATGAAACACTCAGATGCCACAGCAGTATCTAAGAAGAGAAAGATTTTTAAAAAGAAGCAAGCTGCATAAATATTGAAAAAAACATGGTTCAAAGAAGAGTACAGACTAGGCCTAGGAATCTAGGATTTATGGCTCTAGAGTCTTGTACCTCTCCTCTAACCCATAACTCATCTGAGATGCACTTAGCTGACTATGTTGCAAATTTTTATATTCTGAGGCTCCTATTTAGAAAAACAGAGTTTGAGCAAGATTGAAATCTGGTGTCTAGTATGTGGATAATCTAGCTGAACTAAAGAAGGTAGTTCATGTGCTGAAAGCAAAGCACATATGCCCATATGCACAAATGCATTACTGAATAGGGATTAAGATAATCAAGACATTTTCTACAGCTGAAAGATTTGCCACTGATGTGCATGCATTGTGTTCCTGAAACACCAAGGAATATGTGAATTTCACTTACAGCTTTACAAAAAGACAGCAACTACAATGATGTAGAAAATGGATATATCATAGAATCATAGAATGGCTTAGATTGGAGGGGACCATAAAGATCATCTAGTTCCAACCATCCTGCCATAGGCAGGGACACCTTCCACTAGACCAGGTTGCTCAGAGCCCCATTCAACCTGGCCTTGAACACTGCCAGGGATGGGGCATCCACAGCTTCTCTGAACAACCTGTTCCAGTGTCTCACCACCCTCTCGGCAAAGAATTTCTTGCCAATATCTAATCTAAACCTACTCTCTTTCAGTTTAAATACATTCCTCCTTGTCCTGTCACTACACATCCTTTCAAATAGTATTTTTACATCCTTCTTGTAGGCTCCCTTTCTTTACAGTTGGTTTCCCTCCTCCCTCTGCTGTACCAGCCCTTCCCCTACTGCAAGGCTGCAATCAGGTCACCCCAAAGCCTTCTCTTTTCCAGGCAGAATAATCCCAATTATATCAGTTTTTCCCTACAGGACAGATGCTCCCTACCTCTAATGATCTCTGTGTCCCCCCTCTGGACTTGCTCCAACAAGTCCATGTCCTTCCTGTGCTGGGAGCCCAGAGCTGGATGCAGTGTTCCAGGTGGGGTCTCACCAGAGCTCAGCAGAGGGGCAGAATCCCCTCCCTCCCCTGCTGCCCACACTGCTTCAGATGCAGCCCAGGACACGTTTGGCTTTCTGGGCTGGGAGTGCACATGACCGGGTCATGTCCAGCTTCTTATCCACCAGCACCCCCAAATGATTCTCAACAGGGCTGCTCTCAATCATCCTCCAGCCTGTGTTGATACCTGGAGTAAATGCATGATAGCTGTTCTGTGGCTAGAAAAAGAAACAATTATATATGCTAAATCTTTGAATTCTCATTTGAAATAACCTAATTTTTGCTGTGAGATAATTACAGACAAAAGTATACTCTTTGCTGAATTTTCTCCTTTTAATGTCTGAGGCCTACTGAGATCCTATAAAGACTGAAAATTCAAGTAGGACGCAAAAAAATGATCCTTATTTAAAAACCCCGGTATGTAACTTAGGTCTGGGTCTTAAAGATTTCCCCAGTGCTGTAGATGAACTGGGCTAAAACTATATGAATGGTAATTTGAATGGAACAGGAAGGGTAGACACATTGAACCATGTTCCCAATTCCTGCCGTAAATAGCAAGCAGCTCTCAGAATATTGCTTATCTTTATATGAACTCTATTCCTATAAAAATGACTTCAGTTAGTTCTATTGTCATTTCACTGACATGGGTAAAGCAACATAACTTACCAGAAACTAATGATCTCATCTTATGCTTAAAAAAATGCACCCACATACTAGAGTTGAGTAACCTTGACATCCATTCTCTGACTTTGCTTTCCTAAACCTCAACATGAGGCAGATTTTTGATCTGCAGATTGAGAGTTTGCCAATACTTTCAAAAGAATATGTTCTCTTGTTCCATTCGGGTGAATTTGGAGTCATGATTGTTTATTTTTAGCATCCTCTGTGTTCTACACAAGTGTCCTCAGTTTACTCTAAATGAATTTTAATTTTCCACAGATCATTGTCAGTTTCTGACCTCAGCTGTAGCAAGCCAAGTCTTAATTCAAAGCCAAAGCAACACTGCAGGTGATTGATGAGTAGAAAGTGTTCTGCAAAGTATACATAGAGAGAATAGCATTCTGACTGCAAACTTTTTCTAGAGCTACAAGAGCCCACCTGGAAGAGCCAAAAATAGCATGTCCCATTGGCTTTTATTCAGTCAAGACCAGAAGTTCCTCAAGAAGTGGGTGACAAAATCCTCAATCTAGTAGTCTAGAAGGTAACTGCTTATTTTTGACACTGCACTTGAGCACATGCATCCATCCCACTCCTTAGGATGTGAGCATGGGTTCAGGAAATTGAGAATTTTTTTGGAAGACAGGTACTTTAAAGCTTTAAAATAATTTGTATCACCTTCATGCTTTGACTGATCATGTCTCTCATTTCCTTGAATGTTTCTGAGATGCTGGTGTAAGTCACTTCATTCTCAAGTCATACACACAGTATCACAGCAGAAAGGCACACAACTCAGACACAGTGAGACAGATTAGGAAGATACCTCCCTCTCTAATGGACAGCAAATATCGCTCATTCTGCACTTATCATACATGCCATCCTTATGGATGTTGCTTTATTCTTCCATGAAAAAAAAATGGGTGGAACGTGAAACAGGCAAAGAGAGCAAAATCAAAATTAAAAGTCAAAACCCAGTGGTACTAAAGCCCAAAACTGCTTACTCTTTTGTCATGGAGCTTGTCTGGATTTGCCCCATATAATCAAGGTCAGTGTCCAAATAAATAGGAGAATAACTAGGAAAGGAATCAGCACCAGCGTAATGAGAAGAAAAATCATACCTGTGAATTGTAGCCCAACTTTCAAGTAACACTGTAAAGTGGTTTTCTGTACACAGATGAAGTATGAAACACTCTCCCATGAAATTCTCTGATCTAATGAAATTATCATTGTAACAGTATGTTGGAAACAAGAAGAGTAAATGAGATCGTCAGCTGCAAGTATCTCTGCTTTGGGCCTTTAACTGCTCCTGTTAAGGCAAGAACTTATAGAACTGTGATGTCATGCTGTACCAGCCAGCATTACATGTATGAATCTTGTCAGATAAATCTTGTCCAGTGAAAGAAGACCCTTGAATGGATAAACTGCTGGCTTTCAATGGCAATCCTCACTGAAGAAGAATTTATTTTATAGAGAATTCCTATCATCAGGAATTGCTCTTTATTAAAAATAAAACTGAAAGTAGGTATAGGATGCTTTTGTTTCACAAATGAGATCGGAAAAGGTTTTCTTTTGCTGTCTCCTTGAGTTAACGTACATTGTTTTGAACAGAAAGTTCTTTGGGAGAGGAGTAGAGACTCTTAACATGGCACTATAGAAAACATTATGCTCCTAAGAGAAACAGACAAGAATGGGACAAGACTATCAATTGAGTCTCCAACTTGAGACTAAACTTGTTCTGTTATATCTCAGACTAGTGACCTAAACAAAAGCAGTGCCTTTCTATTCTTCAAAGAAGAGACAGTTCCCATTGCTCCTCCTCTGCTAGACCAACCTGTGTGTTTGCTATAGCAAGAGATGACAGTTGCTGCTTCCATTGTGGTCTTATTGTCTTAATTTAGTACTCTTGTCTTGAACATAGAGCTAATTTGTACTCTGTGAGTGTGTTTCTCAAAGGCTCATTCTTCCAAAATTTCAGACTACTTAACATACTACATTATTTGCTCCAGCTGAATATTTAATGAAATCCCAAGATTTTGAATACGAAGAAAAGAAGCTCACGTTCATTTCTAATAAAGTGGGATGAGAGAAAAACACTAACACACTGTTGGGTTTTTAAGAGTTCTCT
>VZTH01019024.1:0-18745 GCA_013397815.1 Aleadryas rufinucha
CAGAGCCTTCCTACCCTCCAGCATGTCAGTACTCCCACCCAACTTACTGCCATCTATGAACTCTCTAAGTGTGCCCCCACTCCCCTCATCTGAATAAAGAATGATATGAATCAGGACTGGAGCCAATACTGAGCCCTGGGCCCCAGCAGTGATTGTCTGTCACCTTGATCTAGCTCCATTCACTGCCACTCCATGGCCCAGATATCCTGTAATTTTTTAACCCAATAAAAATACATCCATCGGAGCCATCTGAAGCCAGTGTCTGTACGACAATTCTTTGGGAAATGGTGTCAAAGGCTTTACTATGCTCCAGGTAGACACATCCACAACCTTTGCCTCATCCACTTAAGCAGGTCACCTTGTAGTAGGAGGAGATCAGGTTTGTTTAGGCAGGACCTGCCTTTCGTGAACTGATGCTGGCTGATCCCCTTGTTGTCCTGTATGTGGTGCAAGATCACACCCAGGATGATCTGCTCCATGACCTTCCCAGACACCGAGTTCTGGCTGGCAGGCCTGGAGTTCCCCAGAGCCTCCTTCCAGCCAAGGCACACTATGACAAACCTGTGTGCACCAGGAATTGAGTACTTGGGACTATATCTATGCCAGCAAATTGAATGGAATCAGGAACTGTCCTTTGGTGCTGAAACTCAATTGCATACCTTGTTAGATTGTTGGCGTTGTTCCTGGTGTTCTTTTAGCCAACCAGCACTGTCCCAAACCGTTCCTTTTCACAGCTCAGTAATTAGCACAGGCAAGCAACCATTCCCAATAAGCAATTTCCATGCAGCTACACTTTACTGGAGGGTGAGAGAGTGAGGTGGTTTGAACATTTTAGAGTAGCCCTCTCCATGCCAAGGTGTCCCAGTGACAGACAACAGTCCTAAACAAGCATAATTTGTTAGTATAAATTGAATTTGTGCATCTTGATTCCTAGATGTTTACCCTAAGCAAAATATCATTTGAATGTTCTGTTCCAAGCTTGGCTGCTGCTATCCAAAAACACCTCAGGAAGAATAGATCTAAGACCGGAAGGAGTTAAGTGATGAGATGAACCCTGATTTTAAAAGCAGGATCTTTGCAAAAACAAAGTGCAAACTCGTGACCGGGAAGAACATACTGATGACTTACTGGGTGTTCATTCATCAACGCAGCTTTATTTTCAAACTACTTTTTTTTGCATTGTTTCCAAAGGAAGGGGCTGCTCATGTTAGAGCTCTGCCCCAGTATTAGCAGCTGGCTACCATCGGTTCATTAAACTTCACCACTTCAAAATGCCAGTAAAGCAGCAATGACTGGAGCCACTGCAGCTGGGATGATGTGATTCTTTAATGGGAGCAGCTGTAAACTTTGTACCAGCAGGAGTTGTGCCACCAGCCTGTGCTGGTGGTTTGTACTGGGGCAGCCGTGCCAGGGATTGTAATGTGGGAAAACCAGCAACATAACGGAACCTCAGATGTGTCCTTCTTATCTGGTTGTTGTTCATTCTGCCCTGGTGCCCTGGCTCAGAGCTCAGTATTCATCTCTCACTCTTGATGTGAGCTCATGATATCAGTTTGCCAGGTAGATATGCAGCATGTATGGAAGAACTAGGCAAATGAACTGTTAACCTTATCCTGGTCCAGGCATCAGTGGGATCCTTTGGAAACCCTTACACTTCAAGGGCATTTTTGCTAGGTGGTACTTCCAATTATGTTTCCAGTGCA
The DNA here is from genome assembly GCA_013397815.1 of Aleadryas rufinucha. Lineage (NCBI taxonomy): Eukaryota > Metazoa > Chordata > Aves > Passeriformes > Aleadryas > Aleadryas rufinucha. The sequence continues at coordinate 1,704 of VZTH01019024.1, forward strand.
GAATTATTTTCTTCAGTTTTTCACAAAACCTGAAGCACTGTTTCTAAGATGAAGGTCATCAAGCCTCTGATGCTTTCAAGTCTTCTCCAGAATTATGTATTTCCTCCATTGCAGAGCTTATGTGTTATCCCAGCAGTTCTATTTCCCAGTGAGGTCTTTTCTTAGATGTCTGACATCCATAGAAGTATTTGAAATCATTAATCTCAGAGACTAGATTACTTGTATGAGTGGAGTATTCAGAAACTGAAGATCTCCCTTCTGAATTAACTTGGCTGGTGACAAATTTTACTGTTTCCTTTCTCCACCTGCTCTTTCTAAGTGCAGTAAGTCCACACTCACAGACTTGCTTGGAACATGTCCCGCTTAAATGCCACAGCCAATAATAAATCAAAATGAAAATGTTACATAAATAGGCCAGAATAAAGCTGGCTTTGCATGCTGCCAGCCTACCAGAGGGAGGTCTGGTTGTCCTTAACAATAACATTAATTTTAACTTATAATAATTAACAAGCTTACATATTAAGAAGAGAGAGATACAAGTATGCAAACAAAAAGAGATCAGAAAAAGCTTGATGATAATTTTCTCTGTCAGAACACACTGTGACTTGAAATGCTTTGCAGAACAGGTTTTTGAGGTTCTTTTTCAGGAATTCTCTTTTAGAAGAAAACCCAGGAGGAAATTTCTGACGTTTTGACTTTTTTCAGAATCAAATATTTAAATTTTATTATCAATGCATCATTTTGATATGTGTTCTCAGCAGAGTGGATGCTGTAGTGCTAACCATCATAGCCTTAATCTCCTGCCATTGCACCTTCTGACCACAGAGTCCCTTTGAAAGACAGTCTGCGAAGCAAAACTGGTGCTTCTCCAGAGAGCGAAGAAGTGCTCCACAGAGGTGAAGGGTAAGTCACAGACCTCTGTGATGATAACCAAAGTTCAGCATGCAGGATCTTTCCTTTCATCAATGTAGAGATCTGGCAGCAGGTGGCTTCTCCAGCCATAAAACCCACAGCAAGGTCAGCTAAGTGCCTTCACAGTTCTCCACATTTCCTGTACCTGGTCAAAGACAACTCCATTATCTCTTTTACCTCCTGTTTCTGGTGGATCAATGTGGACATACCTTCATCTCTCCTGATAGACTAAGAGCCCTTGATGTTCCTAGTGGAGCATTAAGGGGAACTCAAATAACGCCCCAGGAAGGTTAGGCTGAAAGCCTGCTAGTTAGATGATTCATCTGACCTAACATTAGATGTCTGCCACTTGCCTGGGCCTTTATTGCATTCAGTGGTGACCTGATCAGTATAGTCCATGGAGATTAGTGCATGATTCATCCTAACAAATGCAGCTCTCTCACTGAGGGTGAGATGAATCATGCCACAAACTACAATAATTCTACTGACTAACTCCTTGCTGACTGCAAAGGCAGCCCAGAGTGACTTGCTTAGAAATAAAAGTCTAACTCTATAAATATTCACATTTAGCTAAACAAATTCCACTTCATACATCTTAAGGGCTCTCAACACTTCTGAAATAACTTTGACACCTGCATTTGAACATCTGAATTAGAAATGCCCATGTTTGAGTAACTGTACTTGAGAATGCTGCTAAAATCATGGTGTCCCTACTGATGCTTAATTACATTGTTAGGAGGACATAAACAGTGGCTCTTCCTGATGCACTACACTGAGGTGTCTTGTAATACTTTCCAAGGGGTGTGAGAGGTCTTTGTCTTAAAGAAGCATCAAAGGTATTATGGAAAGGATTCAAATGATTCAGCTTGAATACACACAGCAGATAAGTAGATCTAGGTGATTCACTTCCTTCCCCTTTGGTGTGTTCTAAGCACCTGGGAGTGAAAAACTTACTTGGTTGAGATATTTTTCATGGAGAAGAACAAAGGCATTCAGGCAACTTCATCTTATCTCCTGCTGCACTGTTTTGTGGATTGACACTGTCTTTCTGACAAACTCAGAGGGAGTTGACTTCAGTAAAGCCCAGATTTTATCCCAGAAAGATAAAGTTGAAAAACTTACACAGCTTTGAGCTGTGATTACAAAACCCATTATATTAATATATTAGTACTTGGCGTTTTCAGTTGGGGTCTAACTTTTGGGATCAAATTAAACTACATATAATAGATATTCTGCTAAAAGCGAATGACAAATAATCTGTCCAGCTATATAATAATACTTCCCATATATTCCCTTTTCTAAACCATAGTAAGGAGAGTCAACACAGTTTCCCATAGAGTTAATCATGCCTTGGGCATCATGTCATCAGAAGACAGTAGATGGAATAAAATTTTGCTAAAGCTAAGTATTTATTTAAAGCATAACAGTACCAGTAGAAGTTATCAAGGCATTATCAATAAAGGGATAACTAGAGTTTGAAAACAAAATAAAATTGAAATAAATAAAAATTCTATCTTGAATAAGAAAGACTCTGGAAAATCATGGAATCGTAGAATGATTTGGGTTGGAAGGGACCTTCAAGATCATATAGTTCCAAGCCCTCTGCCATGGGCAGAGACACCTTCACTAGATTCAGAGCCCCATTCAACCTGGCCTTGACGCCTCCAGGGCTGGGGAGTTTTTAATAATGCCTGAAATCATTAACAATGCCTCAGAGTAAGGAAAACCATCTCCCTTGTTTGTGCTCTGCATGTGGCCTCTAGACGTTACTGAAAGCCAGACACTAAGAAATTTCGAGAAGGTGCTTATGTTAGGGCTTGAAAGAGTACCCTGGAGACACAGGTTGCATTGTGTCATAGTTCTCCTTTCTGGTATGTCTAAAAGAAACATCTGCAACGCCCCCCTGGCACTGCAGATTTAATGCCAACACAGTACAACTGAATCATATGCTGTAGCAGGTGTTTAGCAGACTACTCAGGACATTAGCAGAGAATAAGACCAGAGCTGTTGTCTGGGGGAATGAACAATGTGATGCGAGAAGCTGTTCAGTAGTTTCCAGCAATGGTATAAATTCCTTGATACCCTCCACACGTGCACTCAGTGCTGCAAGAATATAATGAGGCATTCTGGAAGGACACATCTGAGAGTCCCTGAAGAAATCTAAAAGTGTTGCTTTTGCCTTTGTAATGTCCTGTCCTCTCACAGTGACCTCGAAAAAGTCTTCTAGGACACATGAATCTCCACTATCATTGCTGCCTTACCTTTCCTTATTTTCCTTTTTGGAAAGTAACCTATTATCTTGCACATAAAAATATTCCGGAAAGGTTTTATGAGAAATTAACCCTAATTATACTTTTCATTCTCTTTCAGGGAATAACCCAGAAGCTTGAAAGCCATTTCATTATATAGCTGTAAATGAGCCACTCTAGGCTGTATAGAAGTCATGCATATATTATATTTATCTATATCTACCTATCTGCACTTGAATTGTTTCTGTTTATTAAATATTTCTACTGTCATGAAAAGAACTGTCTAATTTTTTTTTTTTAATCCATAGTGTGGATTTCCTAGGGAAAGGAGAATGCTACCAAAGTATGGTACAGTACATATATGCCAGAGTACATCCATCATAGAAATCAGCACTAGCAAAGACTAATCCAAAAGGGAAGTAATTTCATGTTTATGACTGAAAGAGACTGAGACATTTTTTAATCCCTTCCTTATATTAATTTTCATCTTTGTAAATAAGGGTAGAGATTTTGTTTCCTGTATTTTACAGTCTATATTTCACCTAGATGGAGTGTACTAGCTTGAAAACAAACCAGTGGGAGATCACAAGTCAGAATTATAATTTAATAGGAAAATTTAAATAAATGCAATAGTACAAGAAAACTGACAGACTCAGGATAGAACCTGACACCCTGTTAGGGTGGTGGTAGCAGTCCAGATGAAGTGGTCCTGTCAAAGCAGTGATCCTGTAGAAGGGTTTGGTCTTCACCTGAAGGTCCCGTGGTAGCTCTTGTCCACTGGGAATCCAGTAGGTAAGGACTGCTTGTGCTGTTCCAAACCCCAGATTACATCCAGGTGGGAATGCTGGGCTCCTCCCCCCTGGGCGGAGCATCTCACAATGGGATGATGTAATTCTAAGAGTCATGGGGTGGGTCCTTGATAGCCCGTTAAACAGAGATAGCCCCTGGAGGGAGTTATCAGAGATGAGCCATGGTAGGAGATAATGAACAGTGCCCCACCTGCTTTAACAGCTTGTGAAGATGATAATAAAATAAATACTTTTGGTTACACCTGTAACCTAGGATATGGAGCCATCTGTGGAGCTATTAACTGCATGTGGAGACAGCCAAACCCTTTATTTCTGCTTAGACCTTCCCTAATGGATGCATTTTCTGCTACAGATGCCTGGAAGACTCAATGAGATGACTACAATTAGGTGACTTGAGCCTTATTCACAGTTCTTTGCTGGTGAATATCTAATTTCTGCAGCACAGGATGGGACACTTCTGTAACATATCAGAAATGAAGTTGCTCCATTGAGAGGAGCAAAGAAGTTGTTTTACTGATTAGCCTAAAGTCAGCTGATTGGAGATGGAGAGATGGGTTCAGAACATTTGGCTTAATTTGTCAGACCATGATTTTGCATTTGGGCTTAGTTTAATAAACTTATTTTGTGGGGAAAAATATTTTCTGAAACATAAATAAATCTGGGTACCTCAGGAACACCTCATGTTAAACTATCTCTCAAGAAAATCATTAAAGGAATGGAGATCAGGCTTAAAATGTGAACCAAACTGCTCTCTGAAGCAACATATACCCAACATAGAGGAACCTGAGAGGAATCTTCACAGGATGCTTATTGTCCTAAAAGATAAGGGACTGCTGTGCAGCATAGGGATGTTTCATTTCAGGAAAGCTTTTCTCTATTCCTTTAGACCCCCATCCCTTTACTCCCCATTCCTTTAAAATTAAGACTCATGATTTTGTTGCGCCTGGACCTTGCAAGATATGCTTTTCCTCTTATCAAATAACAAAGCAGCATTTTTTTTATTGCTCATCCGGAAGTTTTTAAGAACTACCTTCTCACAATGAAAAATACATGTTTTAAACTAAAGGATTGGTGATTTCTCTCAATTCTACCTAGGAATTGTTATTAAGGTGCATTGGCAGTGCTGAGAAGGAGGAACTTAAGTAGCTCCAGTCCAGCCTTTGTGTGACAGGTAACTGCAGCTGCTCTTTGATTTATAGACTTAGTAAGGATGTTCTTTGACGTCCCAGAATTAGGATGAGACGGATTGCTGCATCTGAAAATATAATGTATGATGTTGCATTAAAGGTGTTACCAACTGAATCTTTAACTTGGTATAATTTCTATAGACATGTGTAGCTGCTTACTGAAGGCAAATAAGTCATTAACATGCAAAAATATTTCTTTAGAGAGTGTTTGCTTCTGAACACAATATGGAACACAGAACCTTTGGATGAACTCCAAGTTGTCAGTAGTAGAGTTGAGTGAATGATTCAGAACAAGCAATGTGACTGATGAATTTTTCTTTCTGCTTAAAAAGTGTCTTCAGACACATCAGTATTTCCTGAGACTGATTTGTCTTCAGTCAAATTGTGGAAAGGGAAAAAAATCACCACAGAACAAAAAAAATCCCTAAGTCTATAGCTTGATCTTGAGAAATCTTGAGAATACACATTACACCACCCCCATAGCCTAGTGCAAGAAGAGAATTTTTTAATTGGAGGAAACAAAAACTAGATGTTTCATCTAAACAGGAAGTTGCTGTGAGGAGGATTGATGATATTTATCAGGGTGTATGGCAGAAAAAATTCTGTTGGGTCTGTCTTTACTTATTAAGAGATGTTGGGTTAAAATCTGTGTAGGAAGGTGATGTGAGTACTGCTGTTGAAAAAATTGCATTTGTAGATTATTTTTGGAGGTATTTTTTTCTCTGTCTGCAGTGATGGGGCAGTTATCACTCTGAAGGAGCTCTTTGAGACTGGTGAAACAGCAAGGTTTTGTGGGGATCCACACTGAGGGACCTCTAAGTATTTGGATCCTTTCACCTTTAGTGTTTGGCACTTGGGGGCATGGTTCAGTGTGGCCATGGTGGTGCTGGGTTAATGTTTGTACTCAATGGCCTTAAAGGTCTTTTCCAACCTAAACAATTCTATGGTTTTATCCATAAAATACCAGATCAGGAAGAAAAAATCAAGGAGTTTTGCAAAGGATACTCTGAGGCGGTTGAGTTTGGTTCCAACTCCTTTGAAAAAGAGATGTTCAGATGAACATCTCGAGCTTTAGATCATATTTCTTGATATGATCTTAGATCTGGGACATTTCTCACCATTCCTCACTAGCTGTGGTGAGGACAGAACTAGTTCCTATATAGGGATAACCCTCCTGCACCCAGGACTTTCTTGTCAATGGATTGATGGAAAAAGGCATAATAAATGACCTTGGTGATGGGCAGTAATGCAGTCAATGGGATATACCAGCAAGCCCCTAGAAGATACGCTGTCTCTCTTACACTTTTCTGATCTACGTTCCCCTTTCTCCTCTCACACATTGCCAGCTCAGAGAGCAAACTGGCTGAAGGAGGGCTTAGCTCTGTGTCTGCAAGATTCCCATTGAAATGGATATTCTGGCTTCCCACAAGGCCTCCAAGTATCTGTACCCTGGCAGTAATACAGGCATAAAGTCTGCTGAGCTATCTCCATACTACTGTCCGTGGATTTCTGCCAGATTTGTGGCTCATTATTCAATGCTTCATGTATTGGCTCAAAAATAGAAGGAATGTTTTGGGTTATAGGAGTGATCTATAGGGGTTTGGGAAATTCCTTTTCCTTAAGAGTCCAAGAAGAAAACAACTGTGGGAAGACAAAATGGATTTTTCTTTAATGGTAGAAGCACTGCTGTCAGCATGCTGAAGGAAGAACTAACCTCTTACTAAGCTGATTTTTTTCCCCATCAATTCATGTTTAGTTAACAGTGTTTAAACTGCATCATTATAATCCTTTCCTCTAATAAATGCTTCAGCCTTTCAACTAAAGCAAGGTGGTTTATGTGTGTGTACACTGCAGAGCCAATCTGCAGTGCCTCGTGGCAGTGTTTGCAGAGGATGTAGTAGGAGTTTAGTGCCATCTCTGGGGAATTGGAGCACTATTATTTACAGTCGCGTGAGTGTAAGTCCTTGCATATCATTGCTGAAATGTCACCCTGATGCAGTACATATCAAAGTGTGAAATTCTGTGCATGTTTGTGCCACCAGATTTTGGCATGGATTTGGAATTTGAAGAGCAGAAACTGGTCCCACTAAATAATATGAACCTTGTGGAATCATGCCAGCTGTTTCCTGCTAATGTGACCTTTTCTTCCATGTTTCTCTTTCCCTGTCTGGCTGATGGATAGGATGATTTTAAGAGACTTTAGTACATGATAGGGCTGCCAGGTTTGGATCCACATCCAATTATTTCCAAAGGTCAGAGGCATTTGCACTGGGCATTCGTGTTTGCATTCCTTCTCTTAATTTCCAGGAATACTGGTGACAAAAATAAGGCAGAGGATGATTCTACTGAATATATGAACCCTTGCCGGGATATCACTACTATCTTTCTTATTATAACTTATATTTTAAAAGAAACCAACTTATTTCTTACCTGCCTGCTTGTAGGTCTTTTTGTACCTCCTTATTCCAACACTGGGCTTCCCTGGAGACAGAACTGAATTAGAGAGATTGCTGGATTGATTCAGTCTGGCAGCTCCTGTGTTAATATTGGTCTTAACTTCAGGAGCTGTCAAACAATAAATAAACGAATGACAAACCAAAACATGCCGGGGTTTTTATTTTCGCCATGGCAGAAGAAAGAAAAACAGAACTGAAACAGCTTAGGTCTCCTACTTTGTTCTATCTGTCCTGAGACAGAAAGAAACCCATTTAAACTTTTCAAGGTCAGTATCCATGAAAAACTTATGACTAAATAAACCAAAGTGAGAAAATCATTGACTAGAGTCATATTCTGGATATCTAGACATTAAAATCTAGGTTTAAATTTTGTCAGCCACTATTTTTTTGGAGCCCTATATGCTTCAAATTTAAAGATTCTGTAGCTTCTTTGAATTACTTTTACATTTATCTTTCTGTGGATCCAGATCTTTGGCTTTGGTTGGAAGGAACAAAATTCCTGAGGACTACAATGTTTCAGATTCTGTGCAAGCTGTAAAGTTCCCCTGAAACCACTTTCATTAATTTTGCAGAAGTTGCAGCCTTAAGGCTTTAAAAAGTGCTAAGCAATCAGCAGTCACTCATTTGGGAGCCTAATTATGGAGTTAGGAAACAAATATGTCTTGGTCTATCACTTGGCTTGCATAATATGTGCTCTGGGACTTAACCCCACACCTGCTTGTACAGATGTGTAAATACTCAAGGCTGCTGGGTACCAGCACAGAGATCTCTTTCCAAGTATGCCACTGAGTGACATGGGAAAGCATTGGCATCCTTCAGCCCTTCAAGAGTCTCCTGGTGGCTGAAATTGGTATTTTATGATTTCAGATATCATCTGAAGTATTTGAAGTGTCTCTGAGTAGCAAAATGATGACCTCTAGTCATATCTAATAACTTAGTATACATTCTCACATACATTGTGCTGGAAAAGTGCAAACATTGTCCTTTCAGATGTGGAATAAACAGAATTAAGCAAATATATGCTATTTTCTGAACTGTTTCTTTTAAAGGAACATTTCTAACATCTATGCCTAATGAACTCATCTCAATCTTTGCAATATTTTTTTTTCCTTTGGTATTTTATTGACAGTGGTAATAGACAGTGGCTTTTGAAGATAAAGCAGAATTACTTTGAGTGGATTGGCACTGTTTGTCTGAGAGAGGGTTTGGAAGAGGAGCTGAGCTCACCTGGGTGGACCGGGCAAGTCATTGAACTCATTTGCTCCTCCTTCCATTTGCTCATCCCTAAACTGAATCCGTGCCCCCTCAATTCTTCTTTTCCCTGTTTTAACAGCCTGAGGTGATGCTTGCTGCATAGTTCGAGACTTTAAGGCTTTTGGAAGAATGTAAATCAACCTTTTTCTTTTAACTGTGAGATGACACTGCTAGGTAAGTGCTGCCCAAGGGCCAAGCTCCCATCCAGCTGCTGTCTCACTCCCTCCTCCTCAAGGGATCAGGTGGAAATAATAGGATGGAAAATCTCTTTGTTTAAGACAAAGACAGGGAAATCACTTTCCAATCACCACCATGGGCAAAACAGACTTGGCTTGGGGAAAAGTGGCTCAATATATTATCAGTTATATTAGATTCAGGCAATCAGAAACAAAGACAAAAGTTAAAACACCTCCCTCCCATCCCTTTCCCAAACCCAGCTTTACCCCTTCACTCCTAATTCCTCTCCCCCAAGAGTAGAGGGATGGGGCTGTGGTTGGTCCCTCATAGCCCCAGCATGGTCTGGGCTGTTTCCCTGGCTACAGTCCTTCAGGGACAGCTGTTCCCAGTGAGGGTCTCCCCATCTGTGTCCACATTCTGTGGCTCCAAGGGTTTGCTGCCTCCAGCCTCCTCCTTTCCCACTGGAGCGTAACTGCTCCTCTCCAGGACAGTCATCGAGGTACATGAAGGAGCACTTCCTCCATATTCCTTTTAGATACTGAGTTCCTCTTTGCTTTCATTCCCCATAACTCCTTCCAGTGTGGAAAAACCCCACAAATGCCTCCTGCCAGTCTCTCTTCCTACACATATCCATCCCCAACCCTTTCCTCTCAATGGACTGAAGAGTCAGCTGTGAATGTTGTATTTCCCAAAAATGATGCAACACTTTCTGAATGACTCAAGCAGTGGCTTCCTCTGAGGCTGCTGGACACATGTCCCTTGGAATTCTTGCTAAGAATTGTAAAGAAGGACAAAGACCAAGGGTGTGAGTTTGGGTAAACTGTCCTTTACAGTTGTGGAGCAAATGGAATTGGTCCCCACTCTATACAGTCAGAAACTGGGAATAAAGGCGCCGCAACAAAATCACCAGGTGGTGTTAAAAGGGTAGGAATCATAGATGCCAGAGTGGACAGGCAAATAATACAAGAAACTTGATGGAATAGGAACATGGGAAGAGAAACAATTAAATTATATTGAGGAAAATGCAAAATCTGATCTAGGTGCATTGAAGGAAAAATTATCTCAAATATCCTTTTGTTAACAGAAAGGAAAAACCTGAGAAAAATCTAAGCTGAACCTAAAAAATCTACAAAAAGCTCCACAAGCAAGGAAATTTTCCTGGTACTCCCAACCTTGCTAATCTGGGAATTTGAGAGGGGATGTGTTTGCCTGGGAGGTGATGAGGAAAGATGGGGTAATGGAGAATGCCTCTGCCTCCAGCACCCTCAGGTGCTGTGTGCACACACTCATCTTCCACTCGATGCAATTTCATTTAGATTGTTGTCCCACCTCCCCATGACACAGGAGTTGTGTTTCCCCTGGAGAGACTCTCCCAGTTGACTCCCTGCTAAATTTCCCATATTGTAGGGGTCAAGCATTAATTATAAAGACATATCAGGAGAGGCACTGACTTAGGGAAACTGCAAGGAAAAGATGTGATTCTTCTGGCAATGAAACTGTGAAGAGCAGCTCAAAGAGGAAGATGAAAAAATAGATACCAAAACAGGAAATGTAAGCTTTGAAAAACGAGTCAGAGCTGCTAAAGCTGTTTTTAGAAGAAAACAGTTTATGGAACAGATTCTTCTCTGAACACAACGGATGTTTGCAATTTGAGCTGGTCAGAAGATAAGGCAGTTTAGCTTTTTAAAAAACAAAAATCTTGCAAAGAATTGATCTGAAATGTTATTCAGGGTCAGATCCATCATCCCCCTTCTCTGCTGGAAGGGACTTTCAGGCCTCCAGGCACCAAGGAAGACAACTTCACCTCAACCAGAATCACATCACATAGTTGGTTTTTCTCCTGATATCTGATAAGAACTAACATCCCCACTAGAAATTGCCAGTTTAAATCATCAATTGCTAATGATTAAATTAGCCTAGGCCTAGTTAGCTAGCTAAACATTCAATCCCTTTTGGATTTATGTTTATGATCTGTCTGATTACTGAAGCATAGGAAAATGCCCTGCATCATTTTGTGATGATGAGAAAAACTAAATGTTTGTGAAAAACAAAAGCTTTTCAGTTTGCAGAGATGAAACAAAAAAGTCCATGTTGAGGAGAGGTTTATTTTATTTCTGTTTGAGAGAGCACAATGAAATAAAGCCCAAACAAATCAAAACATAACAGGGCTAGAATATTTGGGGGGAAAAAATGAAAGGCTATTTTTTTTATTGACAAGCAATGTGAATGAAAAATGTTCATACTGTTCGAACTGTTCAAAACCAGTTCTATTTATAACTAGGGAGAGGCAAAAAAAGGATGCATTTAAATGTGGATGCAGGAAGTGTTCTAATTTCTGCAGTTTGTGAAGGCTCTGCCTGATTTCTCTAAAATGAAACATTAGGCGAGCAGGGAGGGTCTAATTCTTTACTAACATAACCATTTTAGCAGCACTGAAGTCACTGGACCTATGACAATTTATGCCAGTGGAGATTTGCTTCACGATCCTCCAAAGCTCCTAACCTTTGGTGTGTAGCAGGAAGTACATCTTTTAGCAAGTTTATTGCAAGCAGCCCAGCTGCTGTGTTGGGCAGTCCTTTCGTTATATCCGTTTTTTATCACTGTTGAGTGTATGCAAGTCGATTATTAAGTCCCCTGCAGCTCAGTTCCATTCAGCCTTCATCTGGAAATGCGGTTTCTTTTTTTCTTTGCTCTCAGGATATGCAATCATTTTAATGTCAAAGAAGCTTATAGATAAACATACATCTTTGTATGTTTGGCTGGATTAAGCATTATTCTGGTACTAAATACAAGATGCTAAGTTAAAGGATTTGAGCCTGCTGTGGTTTGTATTGTTTTTTCTTGAGGGTAGTTCCACAGCTTCATAGATGTAAGAGGAAGTAGATGTAGATAAACAGTATTTGACTGCAGAAAAATGTGAAGTTGAGCTTTTGAGTGAATTGTTGTTTTAAATTAGATTTCAGTGATGCCTTCCATGGAATACTCCAGGTACTTTACATTGTTTTCGATTTCAAAGTGCAATCCATTCCCTAACAGATGATACTGTATCCACACTGGAAAACTATGTCAGACATCCCACTAAAGACACAGGAGCACATGACACTTTGTATGGCCTCATTTTGTGGTGTGACATCATCTGATAATTCTTAATCTTCCCTGTAAGACCTACGTCAGGTGCTAAGCTCTTGTATTTCATTTATAATCAATCATTCACTTCACAGAACAGCTTTTACTGACAAGTAATTCATTACTTTATTGGATCAGCCTCTAATCTGTCTGACAACATTTGGGCCAGAATCATATCTTGAAGTAGCTAAGCATAGTTAAACTGTTTCCAACTTGGTTTTGACTTAACCTTTCCCCTAGTCTAGTCTGCCTTCCCCAGCTATGATTCTTGAAACACCCAAAGCTGCAACTGAAGTGAGTAGATGAAATCCTGGCTTCCAGCTGCCAAGCTCTTACTGACCTCAGTTACAAAAAAAAAGGATTTTACCTACTGGCAGTCATTCAGCACCTTTGAAAATCAGTGATTTAATGGCTGGCCAAAGGTCAGACCGGAAATCAATGCCAGCGAAAGGACTGGACCTCTGTAGGGTCTAACTCCCAGTGTGGCCCTGGAAGCACAAGGTGCTTTCTTGCCATGTACCATGTCACAGATTTTTCTGTCATTTCTAAATGTTTTTTTCCCTAGTACATGTTGGACTGGGGAAGAAGCCTGACAATATCCTGATTAAGTTGCAAACATGCATCAGCTCTTTTACCCTGCAGTACAAGGGAATTCAAACATTCTGAGAAGAAAAATGTCTCCAGGCAGGAGGCATAAAAAAAAGAGTAAGTTTTCAGAAACTCCAGCGGTAAAAGAAAAGTGAAAAACACAAGCTCTTACGAGTATGAAAGGTTCAAGAGGGTAGGAGCACCAATGCCTTGAGATTTAAAGAAGGGCTGTGTTGGCTTAATAGAAACTTAACACAGCTTTTTTCCTACTTTGAGAGTGGGGAGCATTACCTACAAAAGGAAGGAAAGGAGAAGTCTGGGTGCTTTGAAGGCTGTTAAGTGTGCTTACCTACTGGGGAAAGAGGGAAAAGGGAGAGTCAGCTCATGAGTGTTGTCAGTGCATCCGAAAGTGAACTGCTATTGTCTCTGGGAGGCCAGCAAGATTTTCTTGATCTAGTTTAAGAAGTCATTTTGCTAATCCAAAGGTTATATCCTTGTGTCTTTTGGCAAATATTAGGCTGCAGAAACTGCTCCTTGGGTTTTGCGGGGAAGGTTGTTAATGTGGCAGCACAGAGAACAGATCTTTGATTAGCAGGATGAAAAAGATGAAAAGCTGTAGAGAAAACATGCCTGATCCAGATCCTATCTCTGTCAGTATACACACTGGTTTAGCTCAGATTAACACTGGCATGAGCAGCTTCACTCTTGATATTTTTCACTACCTTCTGTCCATCAAGTGTTTGTGTTCTCTCTCTCCTGGCTGAGCACCCAAACAGAAGTGCAGTTCATACTTGCATTTGAGCACTCAATGTCCAAAGCCATCTTGAAACATTGTGGTGCCTTATAGGACTTTTGCCCTCTGAGGAACTGTTGGGTGATGAAATTCCCCACTACCTTCCATGAAAAAAAGTATATGGCAAGAGTCTAGCAGGTTGGTATCCAAGGTGCTCCAACTTAAGGACTACTGGAAGGATTGCAGGAAGCTTTAATTTACTATGTCATCCATCCTTCATTGCTTCAAGCCCTACAGTAGTGAAATATGATAAAAAGTGAGCTCCTAAAAACTGAGCTCCTATAAACTTTATGCTTTGAACACAAGTCGTCTCAAATAAACATCATGTTTTGCAGCCCCCACTTGTGCTGCGGGGTTCCTCCTGTGGACATCTGAGGCACATGTGTAATCAGAAAAATGTGACTGTGGTTAGGACTTGAGCTACCAGCACTATACAGGTATGAACTGGCCCATCAGAGAGACATCAAGATGCCTTCACCATTTCCATGACCCTGAAGACTGGTGCTACCTTAGCATAAATAGAAAATAATGAATTCTGTAAGGTCTGCTTATAAATTTGTAACTTCTGAAACAGAAACAAGGTCTTGTTCTCTCCTGACAAGCTGGGTACGTGCAGGTTACCTGTGCTTTGAGTCTGTATTTAGTCATGACTTAATTCGCACATGGTGAGAAGGAATTTTTGGCATTTTCTCTGTGGGTTGGCAGACTGTCAAGTAACTCTAGAATTCACTGAGTGTAGAAGAGGCTCTGGGCTGACCTGCCACAAGTAAATGATGTTGTTTTCCTTAATCAGTTCACCAGAGCTGGCATCTTGAGTACCCTTCATCTAATTTTCTTGCATGCTGGAATCTGACAAATATAGTAATGGTGTTTTTCACTCATTTGCAATGGTGTTTTTCTTTCAATGGTATTAAAATTCCCCTAAAATGCCAAACTTCTTTGTGAAAATATTCACATATCAGTTTTAGTAATATAACTAAATATTTAGTTATAGCTGTCTATCTCCCAGGGGTTTTGTGAAGCCTGTTTAATTGAGGTTTGAGCTGTCATTATTTGTGAGATGAGATTATCTATCATTCATGAGCTTTCAACTGAATACCAGTTTGTTTGGAAGAGAGAACGCTGGCAAATCCTGAAAGTTTCATTATTTTAGCACAAATAATTATTCCTCCAAATACTCACTCTGTATATTTTGTTGTTCATTATTTGCTGTTCATTATCCACAGTTTGTCATTTTTTATATTCCTGTCTAAAAAACTCAGTCACCCACTCAGGTACCAGAAGTAACAGGATGTGACTTCTGTGACCATTCACCCACCATAAGTAACATATACAGGAACTTGCACAATCAAAGCAAACAGAGCATGAATAATGTGAAGACAAAATTTGTTTACATGAGCTATTCCATGAGTATTTATGAACTAGAAACACATTTGTAGAAATTAGGATCAGAGTGCAAGGAGGAAAGCAGAGCCAAATTTGCTGGAATTCAGTTTCTACCCACAGTTTATTACTATGCTGGAGTTACAGATAGGTGAGATCTAAGTTCAGGTGACTCACACAGAGTTGTGTAGCTAATCAGTGAGACCAGGAGGGAAATGGCAATGTGGTGACACTTCAGCCCTGCATGGCACTGCCTTCCCTGCCTCCCAGCAGGCTGCTGTGCTGTGACCCCTGCTAGGCTGAATTGCAGATGTGCAGCCATCACCAACCTGTCATTAGATTCACCTACATTCTCCACTAGCAGTTTCCTCTGAGTTTCCCATCACAGCATGGGAGATGCTCCTCGTGCACCAAAGGCAGGATGACTGTGGGAGGAATCCATGTGATAGACTACAGGAATTCCAAATCTGTCTCAGGATCAAGAAAGCCTTGTGGCTCAAATACCACCTGTGTTTCCAGCTAGCAGAGCTCCGGGCTGTTGTAAAATACCCACTAATTCATCCAACATGTCTGTCATAATTTCCCAGAGCACCCAAAAGGATGAATGTGAAAGTGGAGTTTCCCTCACTGACTTTTTTTTCATGTTGTCAGGGTTTAGCCTCCGCTGGCAACAAAGTACTATGCAGCACCTTGCTCACCCCCCTCCACTTGCAGTGGGACTGGGAGGAGAATTGGAAAAAAAAAGGACAAAACTCATGGGTTGAGATAAGAACAGTTTAATAATTGAAATAAAAGAAGAAGAAGAAGAAGAAAGAGAGAGAGGAATAAAACCCAAGAGAAAAAAGTGATGCACAATAAATATCCCTTTGGCCAGTTCAGGTCACCTGTCCTGGCCTTGCTGCCTCTGGGCTGCTTGTGCACCTGCTTCCTGGCAGAGCATGAGACACTGCAAAGTCCTTGATTTAGAGTGGAACTGCTGAACAGCAACCAAAACATCAGTTTGTTATCAACATTATTCTTATACTAAATCCGAAACACAGCACTGTACCACATACTACCAGTATCACTAACTCTAGCCCAATGAAATGAGAACAGTTGACCCAAAGTGGGGTTTTCTGTGAAACATATACAAAAGTACAGCTTTTGCACTTACAGATTTCCTATGCATTTTTACATAGCCAGAGGGTCACAGGGGAATAAAGCTGCTTTGTATTATTCCCTAGTAGAAAAGGCATCTTCTTACCCACAAAATCGAGCAGAGACTTAGATTAAAGGCAGACAAGAGCCTGAGAGCATATGCAATGAATTAAAATCCCCTTTTGTCTTTCATCTGGCAATAAAATCCTGCCTCCTGTTTAAAAACACAAATGTTGCATATTCAAAAGCAAAGATTGTATGTGTTACACCAACCAGCTGCATAAATCCTAGTGGCCTTGGAAAATTAATGTTTTGTTTTAAGCAAAGCTGAAGTTACTCATGTTATTTCACTCTATCAATAGCGAGTACATTAACATTATCTAGTGTCTGCAAGCACACCATTAATTTACCTTGTACTGTCCCAATAGAGGGAAAAGAATTGTTCAAGGCAATGAGGCATATCCACTTCCACTCCTTGGGACTCCTTACCTCCAAATAATCAATATTAATGTGGTGAAGGGAGGGCAGAGAGGAAAAGGATTCTCTGACTGATTTATTAGCTAAAGCCACATCTCAGTGGAAAGAGAGTCTGAAGATTCTTTACTAGACTGAATAGACACTAAACGGTTTATCAAGGGTGGAGTCACTGTCACAATGTTCCCCTGAAGTCAGGATTAATATGAAATTTGCTAGCCAGAAGGCTGGCAGATACAAATTTCCATTTCCAAAATGATACTTTCTTGATTGTAGAAAAAAATCCAATATGTTCTTGAAAATACTTCTTCACTCCAGTATCACCTTTTTTTCCCATTAAGGAAAATGTTTTCTTACAGAAAAGCAGGTTGTTTTCTCTGATGGGAACTTCTTTTCGCCTGTAGGTCAGATGAACAGCCCAACACACAGTTCTTAACAATATCTGAGGCAACTCCCTGGCAAAGTACAATTGGCAAGAAGTGAAAAAATGAAATGGG
>VZTH01019024.1:18798-36724 GCA_013397815.1 Aleadryas rufinucha
TTTAAGTAACATTACCTGAGTATTTCTTTTCAAATGATGGGAAAAATAATTGGCATAGAATGACCTTTTGTCCTTTTGACCTTCAGCAAGCAAAAAGTTACACTTAAAATTGCATTATGGTAGCAAATGCTGTAATCTATACATAGGCTGAAGTCAGAGAGGGATGGCAAGCGCACTGCAGCAATACTGAAACATTTGGTTCTGGCTGTCCACAATAACACATGCTTCCACTTGAAGATATAGATAACAGTCACAAAAAAAGCTCAGCTAGGGGGAAAAAATATGACTCAGTGTCAGAAAAAACAGTTTATTTTCTCCATATTGCTAACAAGAGTAGAATACAGGTCTGAGTACTTAACTCCCCACTGTGAGATACAAAACACGGGTGCTTAACTTTCTTCCTTTCTTTACTAATTATTGTATCAAATTAAGATTAAAGAATGCCTAAATTCATGCCTATCCACATACACTTATATGGGAAAGCACCACTGAGTGTTCATCAGACCTGCTGGGGCTTTATAAAGAAGGTAGACCAGGCAAGTTGTTCATATTGTCCCTTAAATACTGTGGCCCAGGAGACACTTGGAGTTCACAGGGAAAGTAACAGGGGACACTTCTGTGCTGGAATTAGAACACAAAGCAACTTGTAGAATGATGGCACAACTATGAAATGATGGGACATATCCAGGCTATGCAGTGCTGACAGTGGGGAGGGATGAGGTGCTGTTCACCTTTTCTCTGTGCTCTGCTTTTCTCAGTGCTGGTGAGGATTCAGCCCCTGAGACATCTGACATTTATTGGGATGGTTTGTCACAGTGACCTGAAGTGAAATGTGTATCACAGAACCACAGAAATATTTGGGTTGGAAGGAACCTTAAACATCATCTTGTTCCAACACCCCTGCCATGGGCAGGCACACCTTCCACTAGACCAGGTTGCTCCAAGCCCCATCCAGCCTGGCCTTGAAGACTTCCAGGGATGGGACATCCACAGCTTCTCCGGGCAAACTGTGCCAGGCCTCACCACCCTCACTGTAAAAAAATTTCTTCCTAATATCTAATCTAAACCTGGTTTCTTTCAGTTAAAGTGAAACTTCCTCCTTGTCCTGTATCACCTTGGTTTAAGTGTCTGCAGTGTGGACTTTTACATAACTTATCAACTTTCTTCAGATGTGTATTTTGGGATCAGAAGAAATGCACCCAAGGCTCAGTTCATTACACCACCTCTGGCCAAACACAATCTGTTAAGGTTTATCCTTTACTTCTTTTCACAACCTGAAGTGAGGACACTGCCCACTGCAAAGTGTGTGCTGTGCTTTCTGTGTGTTGGTTAACACAACATGAATCTGCCTCTAAATGTATGGCAGGTTTATGCAGCCAAAATGTGAGGATTTAAAAAAGTGAATCAAGGGGCCATAACCAAGAGTAATGGGATGATATTAAGTGAGACAAGTGGTACAGTGAGTGTCAAGAAATGCTCCTGGGCAGTGCAGGCACTTGGACTGTGGAGGATGCTCTTGGGGGATGGACACTACATAATGTGCACTTAACGATATCTAAAAGGCACAACACTGCACTCGCTGGTGCCCAGACTAAATGATATTGCAGGGGTTTACTGCCCTTTATTCTGGGTACTAGGCTCTAAATCATTGTTTAAAACCTATATAACCTAATTCTTCTCTGGGGTAACTTATCTGAAGTTCTCAAGGGTGAAAATGAGGCCTCACAAGTAGGAGAGAGTACTGCAGCACCTGGAGGCAACACTAAGAAACAACTGAGATTTTCGTAACAGATAAATTCAGTTTAGTTTGAGACAGGAAATAATTCCATTTCTCCCTAGTTTCATGGAAATGACACCCTAGAAAACTCCCCTAAAGGATATCCAGTTGCAAATACTTTGTAAACAGAAAAAAATATCATGCGCTGAGGGCTTATATCAAACTTTTCCCACCTGAGTCTAAGGATAAAGAAAACAGGAAAGGCAGAAATCTCAATGAATATATCTTAAATTAAACACATATTAAAAATATGTGATTTTAGTGTGTTTGTTCAGAGAAGAATACCTGTTAACAACAGCTGCTGGAAGCAGATTTTGATTTCTTTATATATTCCTATCACTTCTAATTGTTTCAGTCCTTAGAAAGATTGATTATATTTTCAAATCCTTCTTTCTTGATATGCTTTGCACTTATACTGAGGAGAACACAGCCTTAATTGTCAAAGATTGTCTGAGACTGGTGGGTACACCCAGTCAATGTTAAGAACTTAGATCTTCAGCGCTCACCAGGTGAATGACCCTGAGATTTGCTCAGTTGGTCAGAGCACAGTGCTCATAACACCAAGGTTTGTGGATTTAATCCTCCTATGGGCCGTTCATTTAAGAGCTCGACTTGATGATCCTTGTGGATCCCTTTCTACTCAGAATGTCCTGTGATCTGGAGTGGGGGAGAAGGGTCAGCGTTGCTTGGAAACAAACGGGAAAAAGCATAAGAGTTAGTTAAACAGAGGTGACTCACTAAAGAGTTAAGAGTGATTTCTCCCAAGATACCAATATTCTGTTTTTCAGTCCTGCTTTCTGAGGAGTTCTGAAGAAGACATCAGCCAATATGTAATTTCATTTTCATGTTCCTGTTTGGAAACACAAAACCAAGACAAGAATAGCAACCTGCTCATTACCTTTCCATCCTGAGAGGAGGTTCTGAAACTCTTAGTGAAAATCACAGGAGATTTCCAGGGACATTTTGTATCTTTGGAACACTCAGGGATTCCAGAGATGTTTCTAAAAGATGTGTGGTACTTGATGAAGTGCACTAAGATGATGTATGAAGATAACTACGGGCACTGATTTCTCAGCTCTGCAAAAGTCAATAGCAGCAGCATCAAGTTCTATCTGACTAGCAACAATTTCTCATCAGGATAGTATTGTGAATCTTAGTTGGCCAGTACTGAGAATAATCTTCTTTTATCTTTACATGAAGAGTAATTTGAGATGTACTAAGGACAAAAAAAGAGATGGTTTGGTTCCCCTGCTTGAAGGAAACATCCAAACGTTGCCTTCTGGTTAAGATGATGTGCATGCTTTGGACCTAACCAAGAACCACCCTACGCTCCTCTCCTGAACATGAACTGCAGCACCTCCCTACACAGCCGGTGCTGTGACTGCATCTCCAGCTCTACAATTTGGCTTTTCTCTTCCACCTTCTGCTCTTGGAGATTTTAACACTGCCTTTTCTCTAAAAGAGCTGGTACTAAATGAATAACTTGACCACAGCACATCAGAGAACAAGAGAGATTTCTTCAGCAGGAGCACAAGAAAGGAAGATCCCATAATCTTCCCACTTCCTTCCTGCATTTGCAAGGCCAAAAGAGAAGCTGAAGCAAGTAACCCCCTGCCCTCAGTGCAGCAGCCACTGTCTCATTAGCACAAGCATGTTCCATCCCTCTTCTTTAAGTACAGATCTGCACTCTCAACCTCCTCGCTGTTTCTTACCTCCTATCACATTTATTATTGATATCATCTATCAATAATGCTTTCTGCTGCTTCAAGAGTTTGGCCTGTCTGCCAGATCCCAACTTTCAAGTGCTCTTTGCTTCACCTCATTATATTTTTAAAGACCTATGCATTTTTTCTTTCTTTTCCAACCTGTGCCTGTCCCCTTCCTCACAAAGTGAGAGAGAGAAAGGTGTTGGCTGAGTAAGTGGCAAAGGGAACAATGTTGGTGCTTTCAGCAGTTGCTCCCACACTGCCCCTCAGCTTCCTAACCAGTTTAGCAGCCTCTGAAAAGGTAGCAAATGCACTTGTTTAAAACCGTATTCAAGCATGGATGCTTGCTCAGAACCGCCACACAAGAGAGAGTAAAACCTACTTATTTCCTGCAATTTTGCTGCAAATAGCTGTACTTGATCTTTGAAAAGACTGTTTTCTTCATCAGGTTTCCCAACTTTATAAATTGCAATCTTCAGCCTATTTTATCTTCTTTTTGTTTTCAAGACCAGCTCATTTTATAATGGCTAAGGTAACATCCTGTTACTCAGAAGACACAGGATTACAGCACTGAACCAGACAGACTGAGTGCCAAAGGAAGACAGGATTAGTAAATTACTCTAATATTTAATTTGACAGCCTTGTATAACTGAGGAACCTGATCACAAAGGATTTGCCAGTGATATCAGAATAACACCAGCATACATATTTTGAGGCCATAGAGGGAGTTTCTTTTCCCTTTAACTTTTAACAACTCTGTCCTGACTCCAGTCTAACACAGCATGCTGTCTCTTGTTGCCATTTCCGCTGTCTGCTGGCTCTGTGAGTCTGTTTGGGTCAAAAGACACATGTGCTATGTTTCCAGAAACCAAATCAACCAATTATGTCATTTCCCATTACTGTAGTTATTTAATTGAAAAAGAATAGCAACAGAAGAAATGCAACAGGCAGGCAAGATCCAACTTTCTTGTTGGGTGGAGTGACCCTGCCGTGCTGCTTCTGCCCATCTCAGCCTGCTCAGGATCTTGGTGTGATGGTCAAACCTTCCAAGCTTTGCCAGAGTGGGGCCCATGGAAGGTAAAAATATTACAGTCACCTGTAGTCACTGGTCCTCCAAGCTCTACAAACCACACTGTGACTTCATCCACAACTGTGATTTCCAGAGTATTTATAGAAGGACCATAATGTGATTTAAAGTGGGTGCAAGAATTTATTACACGGGGCAGGAGTCAGAATGAGCAGGAAGGTGTTGTGAAGACACTGTAAATATCTGAACAGAGGAGACAGAGAGTCAAGTGTTCTTATGCTGCCTGAAAGACATGCACACATAATACAATTAAGCAGACATGCCTCAGCTGAGAAACAGTGCACTTTGCTGGCAGGATGTCAGCAACGTGTGCATCTTTCCACTGCACACCGAGGACGAGTTCTAGTCACAATCAGAGATGTGCAGGATGCTCAGGAACAGCTGAGCTCTCTGTGAGATCCATCTTGTTGATAGTCCGCTCAGCACAGTCTGTACCTGGCTCTGGAAAGGAAACTGGTGAATACTGCAGTGCACACCATTTAATGGCTGGTGTGCTGCAAAGGGATGGCTCTGCATGCTGCCTGCACCCTGGCCTACCAGCAGAAGCATTTCTAGGATTCAGGAAGGACAAGGTGTCCATTTTGCCATGGTAGAGCTGCAACAGGGCTGGCCCTTTGTTAACCTCTAATAAAGGGGCAGATAATTTACAGTCTGGTCTTGGTATCACAAATCCATGGCTTCAGGGCACAGAATTATCCTGATCTCTTACTCGCACGGGTAAGGCACAGCATGAGTGTGACTCGAATGGGTGCCTCTGGGTGTATTATAGAATTTATAGATATGGGAACACAACATACAAGGATTTTTGTCTTATCAGATTGATGTCCTCTATGCTCATACCTTTGGAAG
Source organism: Aleadryas rufinucha (assembly GCA_013397815.1). Taxonomy (NCBI): domain Eukaryota; kingdom Metazoa; phylum Chordata; class Aves; order Passeriformes; genus Aleadryas; species Aleadryas rufinucha. Next base: position 24,218 of record VZTH01019024.1, read on the forward strand.
AGCTGTGATAATTGAGATAATCCTCATCCCTTAAAGCAGCTTTTTAAGCTGTGATTATTTTGGCAGCACAGCTCAAGTTTTATCACTCACAGAATGCAGAGGAGGAAAAGGAAAAAACAGTTCTTTTTGTTCAGCTTTAACCCAAATAAGCCCAGATCACTGAAAAGAAGAAGAAGAAACACCTCCCTGTACTCATCTCTCCTCTGATTACTGTCCAGGCATTCACACTTGCCAGATAGTACCTCTAGAATTATTTTATCACTCGTTCATACTCTAAATATTCTTATAAACAAAAGGATTTCTAAAATGCACAGTCTTTTGCTCTGCATAAGCAACGGTCTGTAATCATGAAGATCTAAGTCCAGAGCAAGAGCAAAATATGGGAACTTCAAAACCAAATCCAGGACTTGGGTAAGTTTTCAGAACAAGAAATTTTTTCCCTAGCCTTCTTTTAGATAAATCATAATAACTGAACTTCATCTTCTTGTATTGAGTCACTTTGCTAACAACAATATATGTGGTATCTAAGACTTGCTACTTTCTTTGAATTTCCTATTTGCTATTTTAAAATATTTTCTGTCTGTATTTACTGCTTTTGAGATGTATTCTCTGCCTGACAATGGGTGGGAATTCTGAGGGTCTTGACTCAAGGCTGCAAATTTACTTAGGCACACTTATGACAGATCTTCCTGACTCCAGCCTCAAACTACTCCTGTCATCATTAAAGTAAATGTTTATGTCATATTCAATTCTGCCTACTCTGTGAGTACCATTGAAGCACACAGTGGATTTCCAAAGTATCAATGTGGGACATGAATGTAGGACACAAATCCTAAAGTTAAGGACTAAAGTGAAAAATTTAGGCACTATAATAACCAGACATATTAGAGGACTTACAGCCCTAATGTCAATGCCAGTGCACAGTGAATTCAAGATCCAAAGCCAGCATTCACAAAAATCAATGATCCAGGTGAGGGTGTGTTGTAAATTATACGTTTTTCCTTGTAGTTCCTGAACTGTGGAGTACAGAACTCCTTGAGAAACTGTAAGTCAAACTGCAGGTTGTCATCCAGCTTGCCCCTTCTTGGTATTCCACTTTATATGAAATTCTTAGTGGATGGAAACCCTGCCCATGGAAGTGGGATTGGAACTAGATGGTCCTTTAAGGTCATTTGCAACCCAAACACTTCTATTATTCTTACCTCTGCTGCAGTGAAGAGTGTGAAATCTTCTTTCTGGAGCATATAGATCAGAGATTGATCCCCGAGGTTGCTTCTTTAGGTACTTTCCAGGGATTCTTGATTAAAGAGTATTACATGTAGAAACCATTTCCAGGCACATGAGGGACAAGATAATTAGGAACAGAGTTTGGATAAATCATGTGTAATAAATCAGGGTAAATTGTCCTTGACCAAACTGATTTTCTTCCAAGCTGAAATAGCAGTGTCTGTGACTATGGGTGGGGTGAGATTTAAATAATTTACATCAGCTTTAGGAAAGCTTGCAACACAGTTTCTTTAGTATCCTTGCAGTCGTAATGAGGATATATGCACTGGATGGGTGCACTGTTTGGTGAGTATTAAATTTACTGGTTTGTCATGCTCAAAGGTGTGGCTGGGATTCTGGATCCCATTATCAACAAAGAATGGCTTAGGAAATGAGGTTTCTTTAGCCTGCAAAAGAGAAGGCTAGGAGGAGACCTATTTGCTGTGTTCAGCTGCCTGAAGGGTAGCTATAAGGAAGACAAAGTTAGGCTTTTCTCAAAGATGCAGAGCAAGGAAAAAGAGGCAATTGTTGCCACAAGAGAGATTTCAGCTAGTTACAGGGAATGATTATTCACACAGACCCATTCTTCATAGGTTAACCACAGAGACTGTGAACTCCCCATCCCTGAAGACTGCCCAGGTCAGCTGGACAAGGATCTGATCTAACAGACAGCTGGAGGTAACTTTAAAGCTAGTCTTGCTATGACAGGGGTGGTGGCTAGATGACCTCCAGACATCCTCCACTCTACGTTAGTCTATACTTGTAAATATTTTTTGAAGCAAGAATGCAACCCAAAGGGTCCTTCTGCCCCAAAATGAAAGGTCCCAAAGCTTCTGCTCCCTTAAAAGAAGGAGGCAGCAAGCTGAGGTTCATCCCAGAGTCCTGAGGGAATTGGCTGATGTTATTACCCTGAGGGAATTGACTGATGTTATTGCCAAGGCATTCTTCAGGATATTTGAAAAATCATGGCACTCGGGTGAAGTCCCTGGTGGCTGGGAAAAGGGAAGTATTGCACTTATTTTTAAAAGGTGTAGAACGGAGGATCCTGGGAGCTACCACCCTGTCAGACTCACCTCCGTGCCTGGGAAGATCAGGGAACAGATCCTCCTAGAAGCTCTGCTAAGGTATATGGAGAACAGGAAGGTGATTTGGGACAGCCAGCACGGCTTCATCAAGGGAAGGTCCTGCCTGACCAACTCAGTGGCCTTCTATGATGGAGTGACCACATCAGTGGACAAGGGAAGAGCTACGGATGTCATTTATCTGTGCTTCTGTACAGACTTTCACATAGTCCCCCACAACATCCTTCTTTCTAAGTCAGAGAGAGATGGATTTGGTGGGTAGCCTGTGGTGAATGAGGAACTGGTTGGATGGTTGCATCCAGAGGGTGGTGGGGAATGCCAAAGTGTCTGGATGGAGACAAGTGATGTCACTCAGGGGTCTGTATCGGGACCAGGGCTAATTAATTTCTTCCTCAATGTCATGGACAGTAGGGTCAAGTGCACCTTTAGAAAATTTGCAAATGACACCAAGCTGAGTGGTGAGGTTGTCACACCTGAAGGACAGGATGCCATCCAGAGGGATCTGGAAAAGCTTGAGAAGTGGGTCCATGGGAATCTCATGTGATTTAACAAGGCCAGGTGCAGGGTCCTGGTATAAATACAAGCTGGAGGATGAATAGATTGAGAAGAGCTCTGACAAGAAGGATATGGGGGTACTAGTAGATGAAAAGCTGGACATGATTTGGCAAAGCACACTCACAGCCCAGAATGCCAAATATATCCTGGGCTGCATCCAAAGGAGTGTGGGCAGCAGGGGAGGGATGGGATTCTGCCCCTCACTTCACTCTGGTGAGACCCCACCTACAGTGCTGCACCCAGCTCTGGGGTCCCCAGCACAGAAAAGACGTGGACCTGTTGGAGTGAGTCCAGAACAGGGACATAAAATGATCAGAGGGCGGGAACACCTCTGCTGTTAAGACAGTCTGAGAGAGATGGGGTTGTTCAGAGAAGAGAAGGATCCAGGGAGACCTCACTGCAGTCTTTCAATACTTAGGCTCCTAAGACAGATGAGGACAGACTTATTAGATAGGACTGTTGTGACAGGACAAAGGTTATTGATTTTAAAGTAAGAGAAGGCAGATTCAGACTAGATCCTTTAAAGGTCCCTTCCAACCCAAATTCTTCTATGATTCTACGAGAGACCTCTAACGAAATGGAGACTCAACTGGTCACACAATGTGGTTCCCCTGGAACTGGCACTGCAGGGAGTTATTACTTTTCTCAGAGAAACATGAAAGAAGGCACTTGAGGGCCAGAAATATTGCTTCTTTGAAGTGGATCCTCATCTCTGCTTTCTCCTCATCTCTGCCCTTAAAGCACTAGTCAGCTGAGTGAGAAAGACTATTGATTTGTAAACCTGAGGAGCAGGAAAAGGAGTTTGTGGCACGCTGGTCATTCTCACAGAATGTTCTCACCTTCCAGCTGCTGTTAGTGGCCTCCCTCACACTAATTTGCTCTTCTTACATGTGATGTTTCGAGGCTATGACTTACAGCTCTGCCCATATATGTGCCAGAAAGTGTCACCTGGAAGAAACTGCACTTTATGAGGATCTTAATTTCAGAAGTACACGAAGTATCCCTGATATTTCTTTGGGATTGTAAGCTGAGAAAAGGCATGATTTCTGGATCCCATAAAGGCATAGCATTAATTAGGTGCCAGCTCACTCAGCTCTTGCAAGATACTTCATGTGAGACATCAGATTTTGAGAAAGTTTCATAAATAAAAACTCTAGAATTTAAGTTCAGCACAGCAAAACCTTTTTTTAGGCCTGGGCCACCTTATCCATTCTCTTCCTCATACAGTACTAATATATTCCTTTATCCAGAGAGCTTTGTTTCTCCATATTGAGGTGCAGTGAGGATAAACACTGTGTAGCTGGTTGGTGAGATACGAGGTGAGGTTCTGCTCTGAGAATGTCTCCAGCCTCAGATAACCAGCAAGCAAATAAGAGAAACCAGAATCACTGTCATATTGTAACATTAAATCTGTGTGTACACTTATAAGAAAAGTCTAAATCAGTATAATCAGTATTTTCACTTCTCTATCCTATTGTCCTTTTGTTTTATATGAGATTTTTCTTCCCTTGTTTCTGTCTAGTGGTCAGGTTTATTGTTTTGGGTTTTTTTTTCCCCATCTCTATATCTTATCATTCCAGCACTCATCTCACCACATGAATTATTAATACTGGTTTTATGCTAAATGTCCCTGCCTTGCACATAATTTGACCTTACTTACTGAGGGAGTAACTGTGCAAACCCTTCAGAACACTTTACCCTCTCTGTGTCTATGAAAAGTATTTCTTCCTTGTGTTTGACTTACTTAACCAAGATTCAAAACACTTTGAACAGTCACATGACCAGTTTTTATTAGCCCCTTTTTCATTACAGAGTAAGAAAGAAAAAATAAAACACCAACCTTTCTGAAAGCTAATTACATTTTTGGTTGCTAGTAATTGTCCCTGTATTTTCATACTGGCATCTATCCTTGAACACACTGGCAAAGTGAAAAAATTAAAACTTGCCTTCCACTACACTTAAAAAATGACTTGATCATCAAGAAATATTCAGTGCAGCTTTCAAATGTGGTTTAGGAAGGAGCTGTAGCTTGTATTCACCTGAGGATAATTGGAAAATGTCTCAGTTTATCATATCGGTTCTCTATTCAGCAAAATGTTTTCTTATACCTCTTCCAACCTAGTAAAATTTTAATCCTGTACTGAGCTCAGCAGGAACAATTTTAAACACCTGCTGCCTCAATCATAATGTCCACCATCTTTCCCTTAGGGAGAGTAGTTACATTTCCGTGGGCAACTTGAAAGGTAATTCCAAAGTCTTTATTGAAAAGGTGTATGTTTACCAATGGTTTGGTTCACTTCCAGCAAAAATCACAGGAGATGTCAGAGATTTTGAAAGGCAAATGTTTGCTAACAAGAATCCATTACAGAATAAATAGTTATCAAGCAGCATAAAATATTAATCAAGTTAACAATTAGCATTGTGATTATTCTGATGACCACTGGAATGTCGTTTTGCTTTCTCAACCCTGACGTACTCTTGCTTCCATAGTATTCTATGGCAAGGGTTTTCATAGTCCAGTTAGGAATTCATGTCCTTTTTTGAGTACCATTATTTCCTCCAGTTTCAGTCCTCCTATTGGTTTTCCAAATATTTGTTGGGTCTCCCTTGTCTACTTGCCAAAACAAGGAAGTCCAGTCTTTTACAGTTTTCACTACTTACATATTCCTTCCTTATTACACTTATCTCCATGCATACCTGGATCCCCACAAGCTGTTTCTCTGAAGCAGTGGGCAGCACTGCAATAGGATGAGTCCCTCACTCCGGGTGAGTTCACAACCTGTAGTTCTTCATCTTTCAGCAGTTTTTGGTTGCAGAATGTGCTCATTGCTCACTTCCAACAGCCTCCATTCACTGTGATATCAGAGGAGGAGGAATGGACAGAGTAGGAGTCAGACAACATCTCAGTCCTTTCTGTCTGAATGTAAATTTGGAGATTCTTCTCCTTGAAATCTGCCCTGACACGGATAGGGAAACTCTGTCAATCTGAGTTGTCATCAGATTTTTTTTTTCTTGAGGAACCTCAGCATGTGATTTCTTACTGTCTTACCTCATTCAATTGAGATGAAACAGGGTCTCAGCCATTTGTAACCCAGAGAATAATGACGTCTGCATGCTTTTTTGGAAGTTGCATGAACACTTAAAGAAACAACTCATCCTATCCTCTATATGACTTACCTTTTGCCAGCAATAGAATTTATTTTATTTGTAGGTAAAAGAGTAGTTACATTCTCACACTCACAACATGATAGGAAAAAAATAGTCTTAACTGAAACTGCAAACAAAAATATTTATATATACTAGATTACCTAAATTGTAAATATTGGGCAATTATCACTAGGACTAATTGTAAAAATTCTCTCTCATTTATAACTAGTCAGAATGTCACTTATGGGATACTATTTTAAAGAAAATAGCTTTCCCTTTCTTATTATTATCAATCTGAAAAAAAGTGCTACTTAGAATTTAATTGTACCCATACCAGTGTGTAGGTTTTTCAGTGGTAATCAAAGTTTGTTTAGATTCTGCTATGTCTCTGACACTTTGCTTTGCTTTCACGAGTGCTGCATTCTGCTGTCTTATCAGAATACATTCATTGCACAAATGTATAAGGCTGTTTCTTAATAGACACCTTCAGTGTCTAAGTTATTTCTGAATGCCTTAAAAGTTGGCAAATTAAACTGTCCATTTTTGCCTTTTTACCAGAAAAATCAGAAAGAAAGAGATAATACAAGACAAATAATTATCATAACAACTTATACAGTAGAAGCTTAAAAACATAAAGTCAATTAATTTAAATGTCAACTTATTGTCAGGTTATGTTCTTAATTTTGTTTTATTTTTTTCACCTTCAAATGTCAGCCTTGAATAAAAATTGTTGTGCAATATTAAATTATGTACCCAAATCTTCACTACAAGATAAACCTTTAGAAAGGAGCAGGTTGACAGTGCTTTACAAAATAAACAGGTATTTGAGAGTATCTCCTTCCTCTGATATTGGCATTTGATGAGTACAGGTGAGCACTGTAAGTCTCTTCAAGTTGAAAACCATTTGGGCGTAAATATTTGCATGGCTGGATTGTCAATATGTGTTGGAGATAAGTCAAACTTTCTAAACTTCTTTTTCATTTTGTCTTTTTTTCTGTGAGAAGAAGGAGAAAGTACCAGGATACAACACAGGCTAAAACCCAGCACTGCTCTTTTAGTCACCTTAGTATCTATTTGTTTTCATGAGGAGAAACATGTCCTTTCCAGCATATTGAAATGGAATGGGCAAATCCATGCCATCCACAATTCATTGACACTGGCAGAGCTGCATCCACTGACACGAGGGCTGGATTTTAGATGTGAGAGCTACATGTCACTCTTATCCAGAGCAGTAGCAGTAGTATTATTACTGTTCATATATCATATTTATATCAAATGTCACTATGTGTGCCAGTTCCCTGTAGATGTAGAGTTCCTTCATTATATGGGATTAATGCAGGAGACAGAGAAGATCGAGCTTATAATGTTCCTCTTTGCTCTGTTTATGTTCCTTACAAGATTTTTTTTGGCTCACTTCTTTCCAAGTTACTAAATTGCTGTTGTTCCTATGCATTCATGCCACAATTAATAAACTTTGGTGTTACCATTCCCACATTTAATAGAGTTTTCACAGTTAATTAATACACTTCTGTGTTACTAAGCCTATTCAAATTCGATTCCAAATTCTGCTGCGAACTTTAATGAGCTTAGCAGGCAGGATCCTGTGGGGAAAGTTGGCAGGGCACCACATGGAACCCTGTGTTTGTTTGACTCTGGCAAGTCACTTCTCCATCTCTCACCCAACATCTGCCCATCTTGCACAGTCAGCGAGCAAATCCTTCGCCTGTCACGGCCGGTGCCAGCAGTGCACTGTTGGAGCTGGCAATTATTGGAGAGCTGAATCAGGGCTTAGAACTGTGCTAAGACTTTGCCATAAAAACAGGCAGTTTAGCAATGATAAAGGAGTAGGTGGGGGAAGGATTCAGTGTTAGATGTTCTTCTTAACAGTGTACCACCTCCCTCCCATGGATAGGTCAATGGTCAGTATCACAGGATGTTTAAAGATGAAGTTTCCCTTTCAGAGAGCTGCCCTGAAAGTGGGTATGAACCCAGCAGGTACCCTCACACATATGCTTTGGATCCACATTACTGCCTTAAACTTGGATGGAACATCCTCTCAGAGTGACATATGGTATCCAGTCAGTCTCTGTGAGCCATCTTTGTTTCACCTTTTTTGCACTACTGAAGTGTTCAACGTTGATGTGGGTTTTGTCTTTAAATAATAGTTTCACTGTATGCATCTGTATTCCAGACAGAGAGAGACAGACTGAGAAAGAGGCAGCAGATTTTACTCTGTGAACATAAATGCTCTGAACACCTCAGAAATGCATTATTTAAGCTGTGATTTGATAGCGATCACTGTCAGTTACCCAAATCCAATATAAACTCATTTTCTGTTCTTTTCTTCCCTTTTTTTTGTCTTCTCTTTTTAGCAGCCCTGGCACAAAAGACTAGAAATGAAATATTAACAGGAATTTTGTGCCAGAAAAGCTCAACTCAAGAGAGTGTGCTGGGTAATCCAATTTTAATTTCCCAAGTTTCTATCATATCATATGATACTTGGTCAATCAGCAACACTCAAACCAGTAGTCTGCTTTGCATTAACAGGGAAATTTAAACTGCTTCTTTAATGTTAATAGGAGAAATAATTTGCCTGATTTAACTGACAAGCAGCAAGTTCATCAGTATGCAGTGGACAAAGATGACAATAATTTGTAAATCTCCTGTGAAATGTGATTTTCACACAAGCTCTAGGGAAGTTGTTGATGTGGTCAAAAGCTCCAGTTTTTGATCTCAGTACACTTTCTAATTAAGTCTTATTTTAGTTATGCCCAAGCTCATTGTGGTTTTATCATTTGGACATGATGTTTGCTGTATCACAATATGCTTAGACAACGCAATAACAAACTGGCTCCTGGTAGTAGTGGTGTAGGACTGAAGTCTAAACTTTTGTGAAAAATTCTGTTATACTCAGCTATGATGGTCTAAAATAAACCTGGAGACAACTTTGGATCCACAATAATAATGAGGTTCTGTAGCTAATAAAGATTATGAAATATGAAAAGTGCATATATCAAATGCATATCAGAATTAGAAAAGTAATATTCCCAGTTAAGACAATTTAAACACAGCACCAGCTTTGGTGATGGTGGATCAGTGATATTTTTGGCCCTGAAGACAGGGCAGTCAAGCTAAGATGGAGGTCTGCTATCTCGTTTCTGAAAACCCCATTCTTTCTCTCCCATCTTCCTAAATGAAGCACTTGAATCTTTTTTTCTGCTTGGCTGTAGGCCAACTCTGTTCTACAAAGTAGAGTGGTCTACTATAATGTGTCCTAGAAGTGACAGGGACCTTCAGGATTAATGAGAACAATGACATGGGAAAGAATGGCAGTGGAATATTGGACTCACAGCAGTATTGCACAGGTATGACCCAGAAGACAATCTGCATGTCCTGGAGCAATGGTGTAACTGGGTTTGGCTGGGATGAACTCACACAGGTAAATTCTTCTGTCACAGCCTGTGTAGGGATTTGCCTTTGGGATTAAAACAGCGTGGATAACACAGCAGTGTTCTGGCTTTTCACTGAGCACCTCTTGTACAGTATCAAGGTTTTCTCACTCTCTTCCCCCACCCTCCCAAGTAAGAAGGTTGGGATTGAGCAACAGGCTGGGAGGAAGCGTATCCAGGAAAGCTGCCCCAAACTGACCAAAGAGTTATTCCATGCCATATGACATCATATTCAGCCATAACTCATGGCAAAGAGAAGGAAGCAGAAATTTCAGAGTTCTGGCATTTGTCTTTCCAAGCACCTGTTATACAAGCTGAGGCCTTTCTTACCAGGAAACAGCTGGACATCTGCCCACCAATGGGAAATAGTGAATTAATTAATATTTTTGCTTTACATGCACACACAGCTTTTATTTTTCTTAATAAACTACCCTTATCTGGATTCACAAGTCCTTTTGTCTTCCATCAATTTTCTCCAGCCCCCATCCCTCCCAAGATGGGAGCGAGGGAAAGTCAGGGTGAGTATTTGGCTGCTGCCTGGGGTCAGCCCATCACAACTGGCCTTACAGAATAGGAAAGTTATGGCTGTTTTCAGAGGCAGAACACATTGGGCAAGAGCAGAGGACCTTGCACATTCTTTTGCATAATATACCTTATATAATGTTTCCAAAATTGATTTTTTCTTTTTCCAAGCACAGTGGCTGGGGTTGGGACCCAATTTAGGACAACTGCTTTAGGGGTCTGCTTCTTAATGTCCACTGGGTTCTCACTGTAATTGGTGGTGATCTATGGGCCCTCCTCAATCCCCCAAACACGGACACATATTGCCACATGAGAGACAGTGGGGTGCCTTGCCTGGTCTCTGGCTGCTGGTGCAGAAGAGCCACAGGTATGTTGTGGGTCTGATGTTGTATCTGCCAGCCCCACTTGCCTCTGCTATCTCAGACACCTCCATACCTACCTGAGAGCGTCTGAATATTGCCACTACCCAATGTGAGCAGAGGGGGAGATCCTGTTAGCTCACCCTAAAGTCGATGGAGCAGCTGAATTTCTCTCTGGGCTCTGTTGGCTGAGCTGACCAGATGAGCTAGGCAAGGGGATGCCTATAGATGGGTATCTGATGGCTCCTGGGACAGTCAAAGGTACCCAGGACTACCCAAAAATCTATGACACAGGACTTCTAAGAGTACATGACTCTTGGAAATGACAGCTGGAGGAAAAGCAGGGTGCTCTGAGTGTGTTGTCCAGCTGGAGATGACATTCAAGCAACAGAAGCCTGTCTACTAAATCTTGACCAACCACAGTGGAGTCTTAGACAGCAAAAGCGGAGGTAAACATCTATTTGTAAACACTTACAATTAGGAGTATTAAAATGAATCCCAGCTGGTAAAGGCAGGATAACTGTGCCCAGGATGGGTGGGTGGCTGCTGCCATTTCATGTGCTTTTCTGCTCCTTTTCCAGCTGCTGCTCCAGGCGAGCACCACCATCCCACGGGTTCTGTGCGGCAGCTGCCAGCCCTGGGAAGATGTCTCAGCTATCTGTGGGCGTTGCAAATAGCACTTGACACCTATGAATAGGCAACTGACTCAAGCCTCAAGATTCATTCAAGCAGTCTATGAAACAAAAAAGGAAACTCCAGCAGTGATGTGTTATGAAATGCTATGTTTAGAATCTGCATAATTGCAAATAATAGAGATAAAATGCCTTTTGACTGTATTTGCTGCACTGAACTAAAATGGAGTCATCATATAATCATCAATAACTGAAGGAAAACGCCTCTTGTACAAAACCTGAGAGCTATAAGTGATGCTAAAAAAGCCAACAAAAAATTCCACCAAGAAGAAAACCCAATGAAACTTACTTCATAAAAAAACCTGGAAGCAAACTGGCTGATCCCATGAAGCAGGTAAACTATACATGTGATGGAGGGATGTCAAATTGATTACATGAGAAAACAGACAGACAGTTCCCTGAGTCTCTGAACTCTCCAGTTTTGGTTTTAATAGCTTGCCTAATTTTCATAAGAACACGCCTTTTTGGCAGTATTAGTTAGATTCCACTGAAAATCTTTTTAAGTAATACTGCCAAAATTACACTACTAAAAAATTGGTAACATCTTCACATTAGCATTTACATGACACTTAGGTGTTGTCTTTTTTATGTGTGATGTGCACTGTGCAAACATAGCTGTTACATCTTTCCTAAATGCATAGTCACCTTTTTTTTTTCTCTCCTTGGAACATCTGCAGTAGTTTCTGAAGCTGATGAGCCTCAGATGTTTGTCATATCCTCACAGCTAACACATAGAAATAGTTACTTGAACTTTCCAAATTAAAGTGTAAACTGAACCAGACTCACAGAAATCAACAGCGATTGTTCCAGTCCAAGACACCTCTGCAGAGAGGAGAATGGACCCCTTTCACTTTAAGAAGAGTAGGAACCCCACATATTCAGCTTCTATGTCTTGGTGGGCACAGTAGTGAAGAGGTGAACAGTGCTAGCAAACTGCTGCTTTAGGAGTCTGTGAGTATGTGACTACATCTTAGGTTCTGTGACAAAAATTCATACATTTCCTGGAAAAAACTTGATTTTTTTTTAAAAGATTGTGCATGACAGCTGGAAAAGATGAAAGTCATAGAGTCTGGAAATCTATAATATAATAAAATCTTAATTAAAAGCAGAGATGCAGATCTTCAGAGAGTAAGTTGGTGAATTTCCTCAGTATAGAGTCATAGAATTGTAGAATTTTTTGGTTTGAAAATACCTCTAAAGATCATCCAGTCCAACTCTTAATCCAGCACCGTCAATTCCACCATGAAGCCATGTCCCTGCATACCACATGTCTTTTAAATACCTGCAGGGATGGTGACTCAACCACAACTGTTGGAAACCTGTTCCAATGTTTGACAACCCTTTAGGTGAAGAAATTTTTCCTAATACCCAATCTAAACGCCCCCTGGTGCAACTTGAGGCCATTTNGTTAACTGGTAGAAGAGGCTGACTCCCA
>VZTH01019025.1:4078-90298 GCA_013397815.1 Aleadryas rufinucha
GCCCCGCTCCTTCGCCGCTCCCGGGCCGGGCCCCGCCGTGTCCCCGCCGTCCCCGGGGGAGCCGCGGAGAGGCGCTCCCGCCGCCCCCGCGCTCCCTTTCGTCGCTGCTTCCACGCGGGCCGGTTGGTGGGGTTCTTCCTCCCCCCTTTTTCTCTCCTCTTAATTAAACCAAAAATAACCCGAAATGAGTGAAATCGCTGCTCGGAGACGGAGGGGAAACACGCTAAGCGAGGAAACGGGAGGAATAAGGCACTGTGGCTCCATACGTGAAATGGCCATGGAGGCGGTGAGAAATGAAACTGAAAAACAACTGTTTTCTATTTACAATTTTAAATAAACAGAACAGCCTTCCCCGCGGTGTTTGTCTAAGTGCAGCAGCATAGCTGCTGTGTAGGTCATGAAAAGGTTGGTGCATAGTTTAAAACTTCCCATTCTGTTAATTTCTTAAAGAACAGTCGTTCATAGTCTGAGCACAAAAGCTCATGATTTAATGAGGAACAGAAACAAAATCTCTGATTGTTGGTGTTTCAAACTTCATTGGAGTCCTCTGGCAACCACAAGTTGATCCTCTGCAGCTTCAATACCCTTTAGCCCTCCATATAAGAGTACATGCTGAATAGAGGACAATGCCTGGTTGTTATGTTTATTTACCCTTACTACAAGCTGGGTTAACCTCTTCAAAACAGCTTTACTAAGCCCGTTAACCACACAGCCCACATGATCTGTAGCCGTATCCCTAATGTGATGTAAATCTGACTCGAGACCATATGCACAAGTTCTGCTGCATTGTGTCTCCAAAAACTACAAGTTTATTGCCGTCCAACCCTTCCCGGGCTGGACGCTTCCAGGAGGAAACTCTCTGAATAGCGACTGCTTAAAAAAAAGAGAAGAAAGTCAAGAGTCCTGCATTGTTGAAGCATTATTTTTAATGGCTCTTGCACATTTACAGAAGGGTGATGTGTGGGGAAAGCAAAGCTCGCACAGGGTAAAGATTTTCATCGCAGTTATTTCAACTGGTGCGTAACTATTTGAGGCTTTCTCCTTTCTGCCAGGAATTCTGTACCAGAGTGGGAAGAAGCACAGATAGAAATAGAAACAATTGAATCAGTTTTTATCTGCTCTTTTAACAGAGCTCATGTCTTCTGTTTTCCCTTTCTCCTTCAGTGAAATCATAATCCCGAATTTGTAGTAATTACTGTGATGTCACAGAGTTGGTGATGTAACTTCATTGTGGGCTATGAGTAGAACACGGGCCATGCAGGAGTGAGCAGTGGTTTAAGTTGGGAATAGTTTTAGTAATTAGCAATTCTGGCAAGCAAACTATAACAGATCTGCAAAATGGAAATGAATTTCTGTTTAAGCTTGATGTCTTTAATTTTGCCCACCCCCCACCCCCACCCCCAAGTATTATAGTCATCTTTTAAAACAGCTACAGGGGCCCCATGGCGAGAGCTTCATTTACCAGCTCATTTTTTCTTGATGGCTGTGGCAAGCGTAACAATGTTCTGTGCCTGCTTCAGTAATGGCATGTCGATCATGCTCCCGCGGAAAGTAAACGCTCCCTGGAAAAGAGAGAATATGAACTTCCTGAGACACCTTTGGAAATTGTAGTTGGCATGTCTTGTTCTTTAAAAACACATCTGTTTGCCAAGAAACATCATCTCCCACAGGAATCCTGAAGAAGTTTTAGGAGACAGACTAATCAAGACAGGGCAAGTGCATTTAAAAAAATGTGGAGGGCAACAAGCTCTCCAAAGAGGAGGCAAAAAGAGAGAAAAGAGAAGCCCAGGGTGCAGCAGGCCTGTTTCAGCCTCTCTAGCTGGCAAGCACTGAGGGCCAAGAGCAGTGCGGCTGTGGGGAGAGGGGCTGGCAGACACCACACCTGGGGGCAGCTCTGCTCCCCACCTGCAGCATCACCATCCAGCATCCATCCAGGGCTGTGCCACAGGGCCAGCGGGAAACTGCCTGCACACATAGGGCAAAGCCAGAAGTTACCTTTGTCAGTGAACAGTAATGGGTGTTTGTGGGGGTGGAGGGAAGTTTTCTTGACTCGGGGGTTTGCTGAGGTTGTGCTGCTGCTGCACCTCTCCATTAGGTCTCCAGTGCTAAAGATAGACTGGGTCTGTGCCAAGAGCCAGGGACTGGGATGAAAGCTGGAATAACCAAGTGGATGGCACGATAATATTGCCCAAATCTCCTCTGGAGCCAAGATAAAGCCCACCTGAGCACCACATATAGGGAATTTCCCCAAATGGATGCAGAACTACTCTGTGTGCCTCAGTGGTGGCGATCCGAGAGTTAGGATAGGTTTCAAAGGTCACTTTGTATTCCTAAGGATTTTTTGTTGGTACCATGGTGACAAGTTTAAAACAATTAACTATGAATCATAGTTAAATATTGAAGAGAGGACATATGCTTTAAGTAGTGCCAAACCTGACTCATTCCCTTAGATGCTTTAATCCCCATGTGTCGCTGAGGTAGGATTTGGAAGATAAAACACTGCATTAAGACATGCTGAAGTTCAATAGACAAAAAAAAAAAAATCTTATTTGAAATTCTAACAGTAGTTTGACACACTAAAAAAACCCCAAACAACAAACCCAAAAATCCAAGTACAAAGGTGCAATCCCTTCCCTGAAGAACTCAGAACTGAAGGCCTGGCCCCAGCATTGCATAGGGCATCTCTGTGAAGCGCTGCACACCCTTTTAATGTCCTGCTGCAATCGATGTGGGATGACAGGCTGGCCCTGGGTTTGACAGTGAGCAAGGCTAACCTAGAGCAAGGTATGGACAACAGCAGCACTTGTGTCTGTGCATGAGCAGTGACAGAAACGCAGAGGAGAACAAACCTTTTTCCGGTTTTCATTTGGGGCTTGATAATTATTAAATAGAGGGCTCCAGTAAGTAAAGTGAAAATATAACCCATTTACAGAAATGTTTAGGAAATGCATTGCTCCAGTGGCATATCTAGCTAAACTGAAGCAGTATTAATTAAATACTAAATCATGTTTTGGAATAGTTAAGACAAAAATCCATCTTAAACAGTAATCGAATACAAACCAATATTCTTGCATGTATGAGCAGGCTGTATTAAAGCCATTGAAAACATAATAGAAAAAACTAGTATTTTATTCAAAGTAGATTTTCCTACTATAGTTTGCAATATTTCAGGTAGATTTGGAGAATAATGGGACTGACAGATACTCAAGGGTTGGTGTTTCAAATAGAATTTTTTTGTTTGCTGAGCAAACAATCAACCCCACCTTACCCCAACAACACCAACACCAACATCAATATTATTATTATTATTACTATTAATAATATACCACTTTTAATTATAGCTACATATCAGTAATTTTCAGTTATTCTTTTAAAACTTTAAAGAAAATGCAGCCTCAAACTATTCAATTCATTAACTATTGTGAAAAAAATTGGGAACTAATTAAACATTTTATGACATAGGACTTATTTGGAACAATTTAGGGCTATGCAGTGATCTCAAACTGCAAGGTACATTTTTTTTTAACTGTAAGAGAAACATATTTTACTTGCCCTTTTTTTTCTACAAGCATTCAGTAATGCCCATTCAGTAACAGCTGATTCAGTAGCAAAATAAAGAGTAAAGCTAATTCAGTAACAGCTATTGCTTACAGGAGAAATTTGCATGTGGGATGACAGTCATAAGCAGAAATACGTTGAAATAAGCAGAAATAAGTCTCAAATCATCCTTCCTAGTTCTGTGAAAGGGTGACTTAGGAGTACAGTCATCCTAAGTACCTGCAATAGTTTGCAGAAAGAGATGGGTGCCTAGCAACGTCAATTCTGATATCTGGTGGTCCAAATCATGGCTGGGAGGGTCTTATCCCTTCCACTGACTGGATAAAGAATGATCTAAAGTCAGGTACCCCTGCAGGTACCTAAGTTGTACCATGATGAATCTGGGTCAGAATGTCTTTTTTATAAAGCAAGAGTTAATTAAACAGCATGCCTGTCCTCTCTTCATTAAAATAATATCTTTAGAAAGGAAAACAGGGTAATGGTGTGTATATGGACACACAAACACTGAGCCACGTGAGAAATGCCGTACGTTCCCTGCTTGTCAGTGTGCAGCTGTACTTGGGGTTGCTAGGAATTTGAATTCTTGAAGGAAAAAAATGCCTTTTTTTCTTTCCTAACAGCAAAGGGTAACATGAAGTTGGCTTCTCTGCCTGTTCACTCTGAGGCTTATTTTCCCTCTGCTAATTTGCAGTGTTGAGCTAAAGTCCAGAAAAAGAAACCGATTTTAATGCCATTGAATACACCCTATTCACTGACTCTCTTTCCACCCACAGGTTTCAACAGATAGGAAATACCAGTAATTACAGCTTTGTCCCCATGCTCTCTTTTCCAATTCTGCTAGATGAAATTTGCCTCTAGCATTCTTTTGATTTTCTCTCACATGAATATAAAGAAAACAAGACTTTCTATAAACACCATTTGCTTTGATAGCATTAATCTGGAGATTAATTTAGTCATAGATCTAAATTTTCTTTTTGGCTAATTTTCTCAACAATCTCACACTTCCAGCCTGCACTTAGATTTTCAGTAGTTCAACCAGGGGACCAAGGGCCTGCTCTTAAGGAAGCTTGCAGCACGAACGGGAGCAACGGCAGGTGGGTAATGCAAGGCTGGGATTTGCATCCATCGCATTCAGCGGCTGGGCTTCTCACTCACCATGTATCCATACAAATCATTCAGAGGGAGCCTTTTCAGAACCCTGTAGAGGGACTCTGCCATCAGGCTAATCAAATGTGTCAGACCTGCCTTGGGAAGAGACAGGTCCTCCAGGTAAAGGCTGATGGAGAAGCTGGGATGAGGACCATCCAGGAGGCAGAGCTGCAGATGATGGGCACAGCCTCCATGTGACAATATCGGGATATTGTCACATGCAAGGGATGCAAGTAACTCAGGTGGGATGAGAAGTGGGGGAGTGGAGGACAACTGTGGCACTCACCAGGCAGCAGTCTGGAAGCGCAGCCCTTCTGAGGAATGGGTGGCTTTGTGGGCCAAAGACTCTGCCCCCATTTTAAGCGATGCAGCACAGATTCTGCTGTGCCTGTCCAGGGCCACCCTTCATGCAGCCATGCAGAGAATGTGCGGAAGGCAAAGCCCTGTGAGAAATAGGGTGACTTTGGCACTCACCACGCTGCAGCGTATGGGAGCTGTAAGGGCACTTTGGCTGGCCCATGCTGTACAGCAGTGAAGGCAGCACAACACAGCAGAGGGGTTTGTAGATACAAAATGTCTGTGCTCCCTCAGCCTGATTGCTCTACAGATCTGTGAGGGCAGACTATCACATAGGAATCAAGGAAGAAAGTGAATGGGCAGTGTTCCTTGTTTGGGTCATCATGCAGACTGGTTAAAAGTCCTTCCCAACTGACTGACAGGCAAGGAAAGACTCAAGGTGTTTCCTTCTGGCATGAAGTATTATTCACGATGACGTTTAATGCTCTGTTAGAACAGTCGTAACATTTTTAAAAAGTAACAGCAATTTACGCAAGATGCAGGCCAGGCTGAGTAAGGTCTTAACAGCTCTACTTCGAATTTCAGTATATCCTAAAGTGCTGTGAGGATGGAACAAAGAAAATCTGGCAAATACAGAAAACAGCTGCAAGCAAATTAAAATTTTGCAAAACTGTTAGGTTTTAGGGTTTTTTTCTCAGAAGGTAATGGCAAATGATAGTCTTGGAAAAACGGGAATTGAGAATGGTCAGCTCCAAGTGATGCAAGGATCCAGCCTACAGGCAAGAGAAGCCATAAGGCAGAGTTGACAGAGAACAGTCATTTTCACAGGTCAGGACATGAAGGTATAGGCTCACAGTAAAGGAGGGCAAATCAGTTGTGCAGTAAGAATAACAAATGCAACAAGTTTTCAGGTGGTTGTAGAGAGACTGAAGAGATGCTGGACCAAACTTTGTAACACACTAGTTTGGCAGATTTTATGCTTGTATCTTACGAACTTCCTTTTAGGTAAATGCAGCCACTCCAGCACAGCTCAGACCTCGCAAAGTTCAATGTGTAATTGAGGGATCTTCTTTGACACCTTAGAATACAACCCTGGCCATGTGCTGCCATGGGTCTTGAACATGGCTGTTGTTATATCTATATGTCACCTGAAAGATTTCCCTTGCCTATAGGAAATGACATGTATCAAGTCACAGAAAGAGTCTCAGCGTTGGCCTGTCATTTGCCATGGCAAGAGATGAACACATTAATGCAGTGTTTCCTGGAACATGAACACCTCCTCTTTTTGTGTGTGTCTCTCCTGTATTCAGGAACATTTACTTTGTGAAACTTTTGAGAGTAGTGAAGAGCTTGGTAAATCTATAAGACCATTTCATAACCAAAGTGTACTGGTTTTTAGTGGCAAGAAGCATTTTACCTTTCTAGAAGTTAAATGATTCAGAGCCCATGATTTCTGTGTTGACTGGGGATCAATATTTTGTGGTGGAACAAGGAGAGGGGAAGAAATGATACAGATAATTTTCTTGCTAGTGTTTATCATGGGTATAATGGAATTGTGTTATATACAGAATTGTGTTGACTTTGACTACAACAGGGGATGGACAGGATGACAAGTGAGGTACCCTTACGTTTTTCTGTAAGATCAGGGAATGTAAAGTTTTATACTTCTTTCTCTGTACCAAAACCTTTTTATATGATACACAATGTTACATGGGGTTTTACTCTCACTATATTTGATTTCTTGATGTACCACTGGATTAAGGAGAGAAATAAGCAGTAAAAAACTATCATGATACAGAACATTTAAGGCACCTCATAGTAATGTGACACAATTATGTCTGAGTTGTGCATTAAAGTACTTGAGTTAATTAAAGTCAAACAATAATTGTTCTGGGACATATGGGACAGTGATCAGACGAGCTAGTCCCCTTTGGCTGACAATACAGAAGAATTAGATGTACTCCTGCGCCTGGGAATGCTTGTGGCTTTTTCCTCAGCATTTGCTCCATCTGTGGTTACCTGTGCCTCCATCCACATCTATCCCAATGACTGCAATGAGCTCACTACGAGGGTTACTGCAGACCCTCAGTTCTCAGACCACTGTAATCCATTAATCACCTGCACTGGTACTGAATATGAAGATTGGTTTTCCCAAGACATAGCAAGTATGTAAATTTTGAAGTACCAAATAACTCCCATAAATTCCAAAAAGTCTACTGGCTCCCTGTCTGTTGGCAGATGGGACTCCAAGCATAAGCATCGATTTTGAGAACTCTGTGCTCTGTTTTTGGAACCACTGCTGTTGTCCACTCAATCATTGTCCAGCCTTTGCTAAAAAACCTTTGATTTGATGCCTTTATCTCATCATACATGTAGCCAACAACTTTAACTCCCATGTGACAGGTGCTAGGATTTTCTCAGAGATATTTATATAGGTTGCATTAAGATCGTGGCTTGCCTATAGCAGAAAGAAAAACCCCAATTATCTTACATCAGATGAAAGAATATAGCCAGTAGTGCTAGGTTAATTTGTTGTGTGTGTCCACACATCCGCTGTCCTAGGCCACTGTGTAGAGATAGCCACCTTTTTCAAAAGCAGCTTACTCTGGGAATCTAGTCAGGCTACTTAGATGGCAGGCTTGAAGGTGCTAGGGGATCCTGGTGAGTAGGTAAGGCTTTGGCATGGGCGACACTCTGGGTAGTGAGGCCAGTGGAAAAAAAGGAAAAGTAAGACAAGATACTGTTCAGGAAACTGCAATAAGGACAAGAAATCACCTGCTGAGGAATTTTGAACTGAGTATGGGTCTAAAATAGGGGTTATCTAATGCTTATGAAATTGCCAAAATCCCCTCTTCCACTACTTAGGGGACTACTGATTGTATGACAGTCTCACAAGTGAGGGGAGGTCCTTGGACAGTACTCTGCTGTCACATGGTTAGAAATAGTGCACCACTGATAAAGATTTGGGGGTTTTTTCCAATTACTTTTCTCAACAGTTTTGCTAGCAATACTTTTCTTTGCAGACCAAAGCCCTGCAGTGTGTGGCAGTCTGGTTATCTCCTTGTCCTACTTGGCTGTCTTGGGAGGGGATGTGCATCTAGGACATGGGGGAAATGGGCATAAGGGGACCAAACGAGCCAGCCACCCTTCTCTCCTCCACCCCCTTCATCATTAGGAGATGTCGTGAGTCAAACAGAGCTCCCACACTGCTCTGGTAACACGGGCCAGAGGCTGTGTGTGAATACAGCCTTTGTGTAAATAAGTAATTATGTAAGTCCCCTTCCAACCCCTGTGACCTGTGTCGGCACTCGCGGGCAGATGCCAGGCTAAATGGAAATGAGCACAAGGGGTGATGCCAGCTGGCCAGTGCAAACCTTGTGTACCTCCTAACCCATATAGACAAGCGTCCTCAAGTCCACTGACATAAGAAATCTTTCATCCAGTTATCAGAGAAACACTAATTCTTTCCATGGTAATTCAGTGTCTCGCCCACTTCTGAAACCCAAAGGTCTAGTTATGACTTTTTGGAGACACCAAAAATACGAGGAATAAACACACTAAAATCTGCTTGGCTCTGAGAACATTACCTCCAATCCTGCACAATAATAGCTGTTATAAGGAAACGAGTTTTGTGTTCTGCAAGCAGGGCAGATTTGGTCTTCTGAGAAGCGAAGGGAGCAGGTGGATGGCAAAGGCTCCCCCTAAAAAGCATGGTATTCAGGAAGATAATTCCCCTGGGATTAATGAAAACACACATTGTTTAAGTGACTCCCTGCAGAGGAAATTTGGAAGTCTTTGCTTTGGGGCTTAAAAAGAACGCTTGGATTTGCTTACAGGTAATGAACAAAAGAGAAGAAGAGCCTGGTCACAGCAAATGGCGTTGGGTCTGTGCCTGGGGGAGGAGTGATTATCCTCAGTACAAAGGAATGATTTCTCTTGAAACAGAAGGTTGAGACCATATTTTTGGGGAAGTCATGAGCTAACAGCTGTGATGGTGCTGAATGCAGGTTTAATTAATTTTTTTCTTCTGCAAGTTGTAGCCAAAGAGCCGTCGTAAAGAGCTGGGTCATGATTCTACCTTCTCGTAATGAACTTGCAAAAGTTAGTGAGCTGCTAGGAAGTGTTCAGTGAAATCTGGGTCAACTGAGAATATTTTCCAGACTGTGACATGATAATACCTCTCTCTCTTCTCTGCTCAGGCCTCTCCTGCCTCCAGAGCAGGCTCACACATAACTCTGGCTTTAAGTCTTTGCAGTAGGTAAGAAATGCCCAAATAACCAGTACAGTCACATATGACAAACTGAAGATTTCACAGGCAGTGAGCTGAATGGATAAAGCTTTTTGGGCTGCATATTTTCGTAGCCTCTCCTTTGGACCCTTTCACATTCACCCCTTTTCTGTAACAACAGTATGAGTGGAAAGACACTTGCACACAAAATCTTTGGGGAAAATAAATGATCCCTGAAAAGGTTTGTCAAAAATATCTTTTTGGCAAGAGGAGATGCTCAGTGGGTCTCTGATCTTTTGAAGCGTGGATGGGGAGGGAACTCCTCAAAGTATCATCACCATCAACTTTCTGTAGCCATTTTGTTGATATGTAGAGAACATTAGAAATCACTGCCTTTTGTTTCTTTTTGCCAGCGTAATCTTCCACTGGAGTAGAAGTAGTCAGTGAGTTCAGAGGATGAATCAGTTTGTAATGCCAGAAGCAGGCCTGTTTGTTGGAGATAGGCTTCTACCTCTAGGAGCAGACGGAGGGACACAAAAGGTCAAGAAAGAAAGAGCAACAACCACATGAAATAGAGATTGATTTTTGCCTCAAATAACTCCCGAGCAGCAGTGCAAGAACTCTGACAGAAGAAGCCCTTTCTAAAGCTCAACAGGTAGAAAGGACTTTGTGATCCTTCAAGTCCACAGTGGGGCAGGAAAGATGAAGAACAAGGACCTACAAGGTCCTTCATTTCTTCTCCACCTGGCATTACTGTTTCCAGCCCATATATAAGGGTTTTGCCCTGCTGTGGGAGCCAGACAAGCTGGTTTTCCTTCTTACAGTCCCCCAAGCTGCCTGAACCACCAGGGATAACCCTTTCAGCTGGGGTGGGCCTGGGGATCCTGCTTGGTACAGCTTCAGAAACTCCTCAGGCCACCAAAGTCTCTCTGTTTCCCTGAGAAAACAATCTATTTAAGATCCCTGAATGAAAGGCAGATATAAGGATTTTTTTTATTGCTGTCTTTGCATTTTCTTTCGTTACTTTCTCATTGTTGTTGCTGCCTTCCTGTGTGCTCCTTTAGAGCAAGAAGGAATAAAATTAAAGAAGCAGAGGAAAGTTCTAGAAATCAGGAATATTCTCCACTGGTTTTCATTCTCTGTCTTATACTGTATTGGGAACGGAAGAATCCTAGAGAGTACACTTGCTGCTGCCAAGCAAATCTTTATTTTATAGCACAAAAGCAGCTTCCTGGACAAACAGCCTATCCAACCATGCATTTTTTCTCCCTAGAGAGCATCATGGTTATTATATGGAAAAGTGAAAAGTAACTGATATTAAGACTCTAGGATCCTCAGATGCCCTTCATTTAGAAATTTGGAATTAACTTGAGGTTTATAGTCATGGAAGCAATTTGTTAAATATAAAGTAGAAAATTCAATCTGAAAACAAATGACTACAGGGCACACAGACAGCATTTGATACTGAAGGGAAAGGTAGCTGTAAAATAAAAGAGGGTTGGGAAAAATAATAATAGTGAGGCTCATTCTGCCAACAAGCATGGAATTCCTCATATTTTTGTATTCCACATTTTTTCTAATTTCAGATTCATTTTCTGAACAGGATTGAACAGCCATTTTTTACTGTGATTCTCTATTTCAACCAACAGAGCTTTTGCAGAGAGCACTCCAGGTCCCTGAAAAAGCTGGCTAGCACAGAGAGGAGTGAAAAGGCAGCAAGACTGCTGCTACTTAAATTAACTGAAACAATATTTTGGCTGTACAGGCTTCTGAATTCCCTCAGTAAGGCTTAAAAAGAGCCATCTGGTCAGAACATTACCTCTCCAGTTAGATCCCGCTTTGGAAATTGAAATGAGGCTCATGAGCACTCATTAATGCTTTTTAAAGAGAGATTTTGGAGGTGGGTAGTTGCCTTGGTGGGTTGCTTGGTGCAGAGCAGGTTTTGGCACAATGGTGGGCAGGTGTCTGCAGTGCTGGGTGTCTTCCCACTCCATGCCCACAGCAAAGCATCGCCTGCACTGGGAATGTGCCGACACAGCATGGCCCTTCCAAAAGCAACCCACTCTGCATTTACCTCCCTGAGCTGACAAGGATAGAGGAGTCGTGCCTTGCTAAGGAGGAGCCCAGAGAGCTGCCATCCTCTGCAGGGCCTGTGTCCCCTGGGACAGGAGCAGTTGGCTCCTCCAGGGGCTACCTCCGGGTGGAAAGGCTATGGAGGCGCACAGATCCATCCTGCTCCTGGCTCATGGCAAAACTTCTCCCTGCGGGAAAGATCAGTGTGCCATTCGAGTCCCTCTCCCTCTGCGTTTTGGACACAGGTCTTTAATGAGTGGAGGAAAACAGATTAAGAGCCACCAAATGCCTGCTGGGGAGTGGAAAGCGGGGAAGCTGGCAAGAACATGTTTTTGTATGAGTTTCTGCCCTGCTTAGAAGCTTTTGCAGCCCCGTGTAGTAAAATCTGTCTCCTTCTCTCCCCACCTGGCATAACTCCCTCAGGACTGATTGCACCAATGTAGGAACCAGTATAGCACAAGCAATTAGCTAATACAGCCCCTTCTGCTCTATTGTAAAGGTTCAAAATCTGCCCCCAGATGGATCTTTCTAAGAAAAAAGCCTTCAACCATGACACAAAACACATTTATAAAGTATTTTTCAAATACTAAAACAGTATAGAGGAACTTTGAGTACCAATATGAGCTCTCTGGATCTCAGTTTTGACATTAAAATTTCTCTTGGCCACTTTTTAAAAAGATAAACAACGTAACAGTGGCCCATCAAGTGGCTTAAATCCCACCAGCACTCTTCATCTTTGCACGGAGATGCACCCGAGCCTAGACTTCTAAAGGCTGGTGCTCCTTAAAGGTGGCAATTTATCACAAATTCCTGAATCCCCCCCTCTGCAGTGAAAGGAATACACATTGCCTGATTAACATAAAGGACAGCAAATGCCCTGTGCTGTCGGAGGGAGGCCTGACAGCGCTGCAGCCAGCACACACAGAGGTACCCTGTGCTGCCACTGTCGCCCTGGGATGGGATCCAGCTTGGGTGGAGGCACTTCAAAACTTGGCAGCCTGTCCTGGGCAAGGGGAGTGGGAGGCTGGGCTGCTCCCTCACTCCCAGCTCTACATAAAGCCCCGAGATACAATGTCCTGTAAAGTGCAGTATAATCCCTGTGGGTTGTTGGGGTCTCATACAGCCCCATGCCTGAGGGATGCTCCCGTGCATCCCTTCCAAGAGGCACCCCTGGGACACAGTCCTGCTTTCCTAGCAACCACGGGCTGGATTGAGACAGCGTGGATCCCACGTGGCTGAGGAGCCCTCCTGGGGTCCGTGGCACAGCCAGGAGAGGGAGCAAAGCCGGGAGAGACCTCCCTGGGAGGCGGTGGGAGCTGGAGCTGGCCCAAGCACGAGGGTGCATCGTCTCTAAGATACAGTGGCTTGGGGTAGCTTTTCCTAAACAAAGAGCATTATAAGGGAGCCACTGCTGGAAATTTCCATTCCTTTGTTGGATTGATGCTGTGTAAATAAATGCATTCCTAAGATTTTTCATAATCCTGGAAAGGTCTGTAAATGAAACTGTATAGTTTGCCAAATCACTGGAGTTCATATATATTATTCCTCAGCTGCTAGGAACATGATATACAATGGCACAGAATATAATGCAAGAAACATATGCTAAAGGTCTTCTTAGAAGCACTCTGTGCATTTGTATGTGGCACATACAAATATTTCTTTTGATTTGCTCTATGGGATTTAAATATTCAACCCATACTACAACTTGGGTTTGTGATACACTTACCTTAGCTCTAAATAATCTTTACCTGACAAGTGACCTTGGCAGCATCATTTAGTTATTCCCTAGTTTAATATGTGGGCGCTTTGAAGACATTTGTAAATTAGTATGTGAGATAAATGTGTAATCAACCTTTTACTTTATTCTTCTGCTTTTCTTTATATTTGAATTTTATTTAAAAGTAAGGCAATTCGGAAAGACTCAATTTCAATAATGATATTGTGCCTGAAGTATTTACACATTGAATGGCTTAAAAATGCATTTTCAATGTCTAACATTTTTGTCATTTATAAACACTAACTACGTATAGAAGAGATACAGTCCTGTATCCAGAGTACTGGTAATGTAAAACTCAGCAGTTACTTCAATAATAAATACTCTTATATCCTCACTGTTAGAAATCAGATATTTTTCTTAAAATACAATAGTAACTTCTCCCACTAACTCTACCCTCTTAGATTCAGTTAATCTGTATTTATAAGACCACTTCCCTGTTTAACGTAGTACAAATGCTTTAGAAATTTCTAACAGAAACTGTCCTTTAGACTACTGGGATGATGTTTATCACCCTTCTTTTTCATTTTTGAGCACACCGACATTTATCTTGTATTTAGACTTTCCAACAGCTATGCCTGCTTTCTTTAGGATGAATATTTTAATTTTGAAAATCATATCCCCTAGTAATGCAGTTCTACTGGAAAAATATTGAAACGACCTGGAAATAACACTTTTCTTTTTAAGCACTTTTCAGTTTTAGATCTCAAAGTTCTAGACAAAAGAGAGCACTTAATAAACAGCTGAATAAAATACAAAATGTACTTTTTCAACATTTGTTTCTACTTGTCCAAAACATAAAATTACTATTTATTTCCTAGACATGCTATTTTTTAGTTGGACTAGAAATGTATAAAACAGCCCTACAAACAAAACAACCTAGAAACCAAACCAAAGCAACCCCTCAGACAGGACTATCTCCACAATGCAAGCCCAAATACTTCTGGCTAGCTGGTTAGCTCTCTAATTTCCTTCTGTTTGGACACTGTCACAGCATCTCTAATTCCACAGTGCTCATCTGAGATCCTAATTTTTCCTGACCTCAGTACTCACATTTGGGGGCTACTATGTCAAAGCATTTCAGCGTCCAGGATGAAGTAGCCTGGTTCAGCCTTCTTTCAAAAGAAGATTATTATGGTAATTGTAGGTCTCAAATTGGAATAGATTATAAAAGCTTATTACTGTATTTTAATATAAAATATTGTTAACTAAGAGCATCAAACTTCAAACCAAATTAATAGCAAACTACAAGCCCAGAGACTGCAGACCAGTAACTTATCTACCACACAAACAGCTGCACAAATCCCTCACATTTATTTTTTCCAGGCTTTCAACTTTGATTAATAACATGGTAAAACCATGCAAGTCTCAACCATATTAACCACAGCTATATTTTTAGTCTTACTGACATGAACACTTTAATATAATAAAAGGGAAAGGAAAACAGAAGAGGTGTTTCATTAGGACACGAGGATTACTGAAACCGCTGTGTGGAGTATTTGCCAGGAGGTGGTGGGGGAAGAGTTATTACTCACATTTTAGCATGTCGTTAGGATGTGGAGCAAGAGGATCCCTCAGTGAGATATGTTTGCTTTGGAAAAAAAATTAAGTAATCAGACCATCCAAGCTCTTCTCACTGACACAGTCATAATAGCAAATTAGAAACTCACTTAATGAGTTTCCAGCATTACATGGGAAACTATTTTTCCAATTCTGCTATAAAGTCCAGTAATACGACAGTGCTACAAGATCCAGAAATTCACATATTAACCTGCCAGTCCTTTTTTATTGATAGACGGCTACATGCAAAAATATATGAAGCATGCAACCTGGTTGGTTAAAAAAATAGCCTGCACCATAAGCCCTTAACAAATTTGCTCTTGCAGCTGATTACAGAAGCTTATAACATATTTTAAAAGCATTTATGAAGAGAAAAAAAATCCCCCAAACCCAAGTAAACCCCCCCAAATGGCTGATATAAACAAAAAACCTCAGCGTTATGTCAGTAAAATAGCAGCTTCAAAACAAATCTAAAGACTAACGCTTGCCTAACACAAAATTATTCAATATTAAACATGTTTGGCTTAATGATTATGTGATACTGGGACTAGAATAAAATTTAGTCCAGTCTCCTAGTTGATTGTTCATATGACAGGGGTGTTCCTTAGATGAGTTTGTGACACTAAACTCAGCTGAATGAATAGTATTAAACACATCATAAACAATATTTGGCTGAGTAAGTAGTTTGACTTTTTTCTTGCTGCATCTACCTGCCTACACATTTGCACCAGCAGTATGTTTGTAATGATGCCTTTTGTAAGGGTGCCAAGCCTTGTAAAACAGAAAATTGGGCAAAACCGGTCACATATTTTCTATTTCTATATTGTTTGCATGAAGAGAACTACACCTCAAAATTGAGGGGAAGAGAACAAAGAGATCCAGGCATACAGCATCCTAAAAGTAACCCTGAAATCCCTGCTCTGGACAGCACCCAAACAGCATAGTCATGGCTGTACTGGAAACACCCAGGTACCACAAAGAGGATGCAATACCCAAGCAAGGAGAAGGGCAGGGCAATAGCAAATAGCTTGTCACACTTCAACTCAGAGAAGAAAGCATAATTTCTGTTTTGACCTTTACAGCATTTTTAGTGCACAGCATCCGCAGTATTGGAAATGCAGGGGAACAGGGAAGGCAGACGTCCCATTTTTTTTCTACCCACTAGAAAGTGGAAAAAAATGTGCAGAAAACATTTATATGGCACCAGAGAAAGTGAGACCCTATGCACAGTCTTATAGATGAACTTCACAACCGGAGTGATTTGTCTCCTACTTGAATGCCACACAAGCACATGTGAACCATTCCCACTCATCTGCACTCCCCATTCTGACACTGGGACTTTCCTTTTTAACTAGCCCAGGCTTGGCTGAGACTAAGATAAACATGTTTGGCTGCAACTTTTTTTTCTTTCAAAAAGAGGCAAACTGGATTATAGCAAATAACCTTTAAGATAATTAACTGACAATGCCGCAACTAGCATAAAATCTTCCTTCAGGCGACCCCTAATTTAAGTATTACTGGCACAAAGTGGAGACAGATTGTGCATCACCACCGCAATATTTACATAGCAGAAACCCACAGAGCAGGAAACGTGAGACTCAATGATGCACTAAATTAGGAACAATCATATTCTAGTGTTAATTTGCTTTCTGCTCTATCCAAAATTCAGGTCCAGCAATTGGTACAAATGCACATAAAACATTCCCATTTTTAATGATTAAGAACCACAATCTGCAAGCAGTTTCACTCAAAAGTACATTCACTCACTACTGGGCATGTTTGAGGGATCAAACCCCCAAAAGTGAAACAGGTCTACCAGCATAGAGATTTTTTTCAGAAACCGAAGGCTTCCTCATCCATTTATTTCTTTCCATAAAAGATGTCTGTGCAAGCAGTCTGAGTCCTCTGCCAGGCTATCTGACTTTTGGTTGCAAATATTTTCCTCTGACAGTAACACTGTGATTCTGCAGCATAATGGAGCAGCAGTTTTAATTCTCCGATGCTGTAGATATTTGCAGGTACTTAAAAGGCTGTGTAATCAAAGAATTAAAGTTAAAATGGGGATGAAGGAAAAGATAGCCATTCTATTTCTAAATATATTGGGAAGTGATAAATTTATAATATACACTATCCAGAGACAGATTTCCCATGCAATACTCTTAGTTACAGCACACTTCATAAGGTAAAAGCAAAGAGCCATCATTGACCTTTCTAAATCTTAAATATTATTCAAATTTCGTTCCACTATGGCATATTAACAAAATATTTACCTTGCCTAATCGCTGATGTTCTTCAAAAGCAGAAATCAGTTCTTGTGCCCACTTTATTTTTTCAGGGCTCGGAGAGAACTGTTCCTGGACAACAGCGATTTGGTTGGGGTGAATCACCTGCTTACCTACAAAGAAGATTAATAACACCAGAATCATGCATCGACAAACAGATGTTCAAGCAAAATGTTCCAACCACTTGAGGCTCTCATATGCCTTGCAGACTTTCTTGCTCTCTAACTAATTATTTTACTTGGTTTCTTTTATTTTTGAAACTGGAAAACAGGCAGCTTTTTGACAGATTATTTTAAGAGTAAAAATACCTTGTGCTATGCTTGCATTCAGTACAGTTTGAAAGAACCCACAATTCTTTCTCCTCCCTCCCCATTTCGATCCTTACATCTTCTTTCGGTCCTTTCAGGTGCAATTGTTTGTCTCGGGCAGTCAATACCGATTAACTATAATACATCTCTGAATTTGACTATATAAATAACAGCTCCAGCCACTCTTAAATAAGTTTGTTAAAGTGTGTTCAGAAAATGAGATCTGAAGAAGATGGCAAGAGATCTGTAGGACTGAAAAGTTACCAGTAGCCTAAGGATCATACCCTAAATTCTCAGTATCAGCTTAGCATCATATAATCCTCGATGCTGTTTAAACTGTTGTTGCTGCAATTATTGGTAGTTGCAGGTAGGCTGCAATATTTATTTAGTCACTGGTATATCAAACAACCACCAGCAGTGCCCTGAGGTTTTGTGAAGCAGTTTTTTTAATCCTTTCTTGTATAAACATGAGTTAAGAAAAGAAAAATAGATGTTGTCTTTTTTTTCACTAGAGATTTTCAAACGTGAATCGACAGACACACAATCTGTTTTAATCTGATTGAATTTAGCTACCTTAAAACAAATACATGTCTAATTTGTTTGACAGTTTTAAAAGTGCAGCGTTTGACGTTATTAGTTCATTTCTATGGGAATTTCACGGACCGGTGTGAATTCTGTGGTTTGCTTTTAAGGTGTATTGATAAAGAGAGGCTACCGTAACTCCCAGCTTCCTGCGGAATAAATGACTCTCCTCGGTGCCAGATAACAAAACTAGTTAGAGAGATGAGCCTGATCCTGCAAATCTGCCAGCAAGTGAGCAGTCCCCTGCAGACCGAGGCTCCCACAGCCCTGCTGCCGCTGCAGCCTCTCGCGCGCGAGAGCTTTTTGCACGCCAGGAAAAGTTGGAAGTGTCAGGACCTAAGGAGGTTTCCTGCACAACGGGGTCTGCTCCCGTGTTCTCACTGACATTAAGCCAGCTGTACTTTAGGAATCAGCCCATCACTGGATCTGAGAAGTCTCACGCATGAGCGCAGGAATACACCTATTTTCAATGAAATAATCGCTGCAAAAATCCCTGGGATTACTTCCATCACACTGCAGTGGGTCTGAGTGATAACCTGGAGTACAAAGAAAATCTACTTGATTAAATGAGCAAAGAAACAGTAGTGCATTAGCATTGCTACGTTCCTTTGCTAAAAAGCCACAAGTAGCGCAATTTTATTTCTTCTTAAACAACGTTTAGTTTATGATATTATAGGCATGCAAATATTGTTTGAAATTTCAATATCATAACTATTTTTAAAATACCTTAAAAATAGGTAAAAGCTTAAACTCCATTAAGGATTATAATTTTTGAAAGAAATTACACAAAGACTTTTTTTAAACTAATGTGTTTTACCTTAGGTCTACTCAGAGGTTTTTCAGTCAGTTTAATAAAATGTCATCATTAATAAGCTGATGATGTTCCTTATTCGTAATACAACAAATTATCCCTAGCTAAATCATTAACTCCAAAAGTGAAGTGTGTACAAGCATTTCTTGAAAAATTCTAAAGAGCTTAACTTTCTGAAAAAAATGTTGAGTATATTTTAAATTATATTTAAAGTCAATGTCTAATTATAACAAAATTAAAAGTACATATATATGATTTTTTAAAAGTAGAAAACATTTCTGAAAAAATATTTGCTTTTGATAAAGATACAAAGCAGTAAACTATGTTTTTTATAATTTAAACACTACTGAACAATTTAGGAAGAATATATTCTAACTTGATTTATAGAACTCGATTGATTTTTGTCACAGCTACCTATCCAAGTAACTGTATAACAGGCACAATGCCATGCAGGAACGAAGTAAATATTTTAAACAGGATTGTTGTTATTGACAAGTTACTGAGAGAGTGCAAAATTGGAAGACATTAAAATTTATGACCACAACATCCTTTTTACAGTACCACTTGTTGTGCTTTAAATCAATACTTGTCAAGTCTTTTAGGTAACTGTATGATGGTGTCATTTTAGTCTTCTACAAAAGACTGAAAAACAGAGGACACCTAGACTCTTTAGTATTTATATATGGTTTCTCAGCATGTAGCACAGGACTTTTTAAAGACTAAATCAGCTGTTAAATCTTATGGCAAGGTTTACCTAATTTTTTGCATAAACATTCCTAAAACCTATGCCCATTTATATAGGCAACACACTGATTTAAAGTCCACATGTACCAGTAGTGTCAAACATTTTCCTGGCTATCTATGGATATAAATATATATATAAATATATATAAAAAATATAAATATATATATATGTATTTATAAATATTCATATGAAAGGACTAGTAATTTGGCTGAATTACATTTGAAAACATTTGATTTCATGTTTCTACACTCACTGAAGGAAAACCAGGCTGATTTTAAGGTAACTGGAAAAGAAAACTTGGCTACAATAAGCAGTGAGGTTCATAATAATATTTAAATACCTGGTAAATGCTTCATTATATTATTTTGCTTGTTTAATCTTGAGTGAAGCTATTTGATTACATTAAGGACAATTTTAGTGGCCTAATATGGGAATATCTAAGGACATATAACTTTGCTGAATATTTTGGATTTGCATTGCTTTTGAGGGTGGTGAGTTCAGCCCTGTGCATTGCAAATCAGTGAGTGTTCTCCAGCTATGAGAGCAATTTGCAAGACTCAGTTCATTTTAGTTCTGTTGATTTCAATTATTTTGATTCTTTATGAGAAAAGTATCAGGGAGGCATCATAAATTTAAAAATGAGAAGAATTGCACATTTCAAACTTGCTGTTCCGGTGACATTTCAGTACGTTCACATTATCAGAGGGCTGTCAGTGGCAAATACAATGTGCAGACTTCTGCTTTATACAAGGTCATGGATTAAGCTAAGGCCCATTTGTAATTTTCTGTGATGAATGTGAAATTGGAAATGTTTAAATGTTTCATTTATATAGATTTGGAAAAAACAGTTGTATGGGTTTGGAAAAACATGATTTTGCTTTCAGTGTTGAAAGTGAATTTTATTTCAATCAAAACAAGCAAGAAAGATTATAAAAATATTAGATAAACTGAGAGCAAAAAACACCAAAAAACAAGAGAAATATTTTAGATTGACCTAAATTTTTTTCTTTTTTGCAGAAGAAAAGGAAAAATGCTGTTTTGTTTTAGCTTAAACAGATTTTAAATTTCCTCCCCCCCCACCAAATCAGAAGAGTCAGTATTGCCTCATCTCTAATTATGGTTGGACTGATTGTCAGGTTGTTTGCTGAATTTTGGAAATGTGTTTATGATTTAGCTGCAGAAAGGCAGGAGGCAAAGAGCAGGTCCTGTGAGTGCACCTCAA
This sequence comes from Aleadryas rufinucha, assembly GCA_013397815.1. NCBI lineage: Eukaryota > Metazoa > Chordata > Aves > Passeriformes > Aleadryas > Aleadryas rufinucha. The sequence goes on from VZTH01019025.1 coordinate 24,668, forward strand.
TAAAATCTGTACCTTTCATGGACCTTTACTCCTTGTATGGAAAGGCAAGTATGACACACGTTCGGCCAAGTTAGAAAGCCATTTTACACCCTAAATTGCTAAGTGACCTTTTTGTCTTCTGTCTGGACCCTGTCTTAAGGTCAGACAACTTCCGTCATGAAGTCAGTGGAGTCCAAATCACCATCAGTGTTGGTTGTGCTGAGCTTTTCTAAATTTCCCAAATTGGCAGCCTCAGTTAAGCATTTAAATGCACCTTAAGCATTCAAAAAGAGTGCTCTCAAAGGTGCTAGGCATCCGCAACTCCGTCTTCTGTCAACAGGAGGTTCAGATGTTTATGTTTTTTCAAAAATCAAGCCTTTCCTTAAGCTAGGAAATATTGGTCAAGATTAGGTAGCTGTCAGCAGGTGCTACCATTCAGCAGCTCTATTACTTTCCCAGCTTCAAAGGCAGACGAGTGAAGGGTGGAAGTCCACATGGCCGTGGATAATGTAGCTGTGAGGAGATAACTGTTTCACCTCCAAAACAAGGCTTGGGTTTGCAAATGTCAAAGCTCAACAGACAGTAAAACAGAGTTTGTGCCAAAAAGCATCAATTGCTATTCTTTCACTGACATGCCAAGATCACTTAAAATTGTACTTATATTATTGTTTGGTGCTTTAAGATATCATATACAGCTAACTGTAAAACCAGAGTTTGCTAGGTGGCATTGCCAGGACCCATGCTTTTGGTAACAGAAACCTAAGGGATGTACTATTCTCACATGTATATCCTGGATGGTGGTCAGAGAAAAATATTGTAATGTTCGTCCTGTATGTTAGAATTGTCTAGTGCATGTGTCAAATGGCTGATTTCTATTGCAAACCCCCAGTCTTTGGTGGCTGCACTGTCCCAACGGGGTGTCCAAGTGACCTGGTACACCAATCACAGGGTAACAGGCTGCATTACAGGGCTATGGGGCAAAGAGCCTGCTGCTCTTGCTGTCTGCTAATACCCGTAGGTGTCACCAGCACTTACTGTGGGGAAAGCCGGGAGATGAAAAACAAACCAAAGAAAACAATAAGAAAATAACTTTCCCCTCGCAATTAGCATACGAGATTTACTGCTCAACTTTTTCGCCTAAACAGGATTTTTTAACTACTGCCATTGTTCAAACAAAGAGAAAGGGCTCTAGTTGTGGAGGGGCCATTGCAGAGTACAGTATTGCCTTTCCCAGGCTCTGTGATGGGAGGAATCACTGCACAGCCTCTACCCCAACTTCTCTTCAAAACCAGTCACACGCTTCATGGCATGTGGTTTTAAAAAGCAGCCTCTGACTTTTCAGGCAAAATTTCCAGCCACAATTTTTTAAGACACTAATAAACATAGAAGAGCTTGATACCAATGAGTTTTTCAATAAATGACCTGAAATAAAAATCAAGTTATTTGTCTAAGTGACAGTGAATGCAGCAAGATATTTTAAATGAACAAGATCTGCGTTGTTTTGAGACATCGGCAGAAAGTCGTACCAGTGAATCCCATTGAGGCACCTTCTCTCGATTGCCTGCGGAGCCCATCTTCATCATGGAAATCAATGTAAACAAGGTCTATTGCTTGAAGGCCAAATGCCTTTGCTGTGACTATTATTTTTTGTCTGGCATATAGAATATCGTGAGTTTCCTTACTGCTTGTTGCACCTAAGAAAATAATGAGAACAAAGAAAAGCTGACAAGAGTGTTTTAAACCTTCCTGTGTTAAATGTTTCTTATGTTAAAAAAAAGGAGAAAGTTTGAGATTCTATTTAACTGACTTAGAGAATAGAAGAGGGGTGTAAGGTTATACTATAGAGTCAAAATAATATTTTTCTGAGGAAAAAAGAAAGCTGCTTTAGCAAAAGTAAAAAATACTGTCCCTTTAAGCACTGGCTTATAAATTCAGATTTTGATTTAGTTTAAATCAGAAGTTGTAAGCCTGAAGTCAGTGGAAGCTTTGTCTGGTAAGGACTGCTGACTTGACTAAAATGAAAGTAATTATTTGATTTTACTATTTACTGCATGTATAGTGAGAAGCATTACAGCAAGAGAAGCTTTACACACAGATAGACTGGGTCCAACTAAATGGTTAAAAAATTCACACTGAGAATAGAATTGCACTTTCCTTGGTTCTGATTCTTGTCACAACTGATGTCCTAAGCTGAATATTTAAGCTTAGTATTCGAATGAAAAACTGATGGTAGATGACTTCTGAGAAGAAGCAAAAGTACTCATGAGACTTCATGTGCTCACAGGGCACCAGCTAAGCAACGTACTCATGTGAAGGCTAGTGGGAAAAAAATAATAACAATAATAACCATAAGGTAACTATTTACATACAGATTTTCAGTCTGTAAGGAATATTTTTAAAAAGCAATGCTGATTTTTACATTAACATACTTATTTTTAATGTAGAAGTTGATACCTCTGTGCTTTTATCTTTTATCTCTAAACTGAATCAGAAGCTAAGGGCCCTCTTATAAAAGAAATGGTGAAGCACTTTTTATTTTTTAGGAAGACTAATAGTGCTTTCATGTGAATATGTGGCTGTATTGACATGTGACATATTTAAAATAAATTTATGAAAGCAAAATGTAGCAGGAGAGTATTTGTGCTTGATGTCAAAAGCCTGAGTGACAGTTGTATGTAAAGAAGTGGTGAAGCAGACACCAGAATTTTAGGACTTTCAAATGTAGTTCTAAAAAGCATGTGAATGTTGTTTATGAATACAGTATTTTAAAATTATATCAGTGACTCAGCAGGGTGGGGTTTTTTTTGTTTTTTCATTAACTTTTGGTACTGACTGGCAAGAAGCACAAGAAAGTCTCAGTGCCCTGTAACACAAGGACCATGTTTTAATTTGCCAGTGATACATTCTGCATTGAAAAGAAATTAAGGAGAAAAATGGAAATATAAAATGAGACTCAGGTGTCATTACTTTAATTATTGCTGCCAGAAATTTCATGGGCTTCTCCAGTGCAAATGCCATACATAAACATTTATAGTAAAGAGAAAAGTAACAACCTATGCTGGCACGGAAATCCTCTCCTCCAAAGACAACTGCATCCAAATGAAAGCCAGCCTGGGATCCTGCTCTCAGTGCTTCTTCACAGACAGCCTTCAAATGAGAACAGAGTATTAATGTCTGCAGAAATGCAGGATGTGGAGAGTCTACAGAGGATACTACAGCAACTCAGCATTACCAAAATCTTTCCAAGAAAATTGGAAAGTGGCTGCTATTAAGCAAAGCCACTGTAGATGCTCGATGCATGTGCATGATGCATTTTAAAGCACATGCACAGTGCTTTAAAATGACTCAGCAAAGGAGAAAAAGTATTTTTCTTTCCCTAAGCACCTATATCCCCAGATTGCAAATACAGGACATCAATAACAGGTTCCCCACCTTCTGGTTTATGTTATGCCCCAGGTGTTACTGTGACCACTACTTGAGATATTTGTGCAGCAATATGAAACAAAATTTGGCAAATACTGCATAAAAACAAGCAAAAAGTATTAAATTTGACTAGTTTGACGTACAATATATTGCACAAGAAACAGACATAAAGATCAGAATCTCTTTTATGAAATAAATAATACGAATGGTTTACAATTATTTTAAGTTCCTTACAGGATAGAAGGATTGCCAATTTAAAGTCTTCTGCTACATATAACTAAAAATAAGCTAAAGAAGTTAAAAATGAAACAAGTGCTGCAGAAAAGCATTTAAATAACAGTAAAAAATTTTGCTGCTGTAGCTATTTCATAAGGAGAGTAATATTGCTATTTTATATTGATGTTTGGATAATATTAGTATCTTTTAAGGCTAAGACACATGGAGAGAGACATGTAATTATCAGCTCTACTAATGGATATTCTTCTATGGCAGCTGGTGGGACACAGAATTATTCTTTAACAGAGTGTGCTTTAAAAGGCAACTCTCCTGCCAGCATCAGCAACTGCAACATTAAACCTCTAATATAAAATACTGTAGGTGAAGAAAAACCTCAATGGTTTAAAATATGATCTAATTCTGTGTTTGCACACGGGACAGGAGCGTGTCCATTTGGTTACTGCTTTATTATGCTCCCAGATAGGTTAGCGTGTGCTCTAAGATAAATGGCTGTATCAAACGATCAGGCTGCCTGTGAGGTACTTCTGGAGGTACTTCTGATCTGTGTGTCCTCAGCTGGTCTGAAACTTTTCCCTTAGAGCTTGGGAGGGGAATGCAGAGTTCCTTGTGCATGCACGACTTCTTCCGTTTCATTACCACGCTGCCTTGCCTTTCTGAAAAACCTGGACTCGATAGTAAGGGTTGGGGAGTGATTTAATTAAAATGAAATTTATAAATCAGATTTGATCTAAAATTACCCTAAAAAATGAGCATGTTCTTCAGATATTTTCAAAGTTAATTCCACTTCTAATCTTAGCATTAAATACTCCATCATATACACGAAGAAACAATAAAATGGAATTTGGTTGTAATGTTATTAGTAGAAACCATCATAAAGATTCAAGTTCAGCAATAGTGAAAGGATGATTAACTCTTATTTCAAATTAAGTGTATACAAAAGTTGAGTCTGACAGCTACTAAATAGCCATGTGTACTGCAAAACTGAGTAGTCCAAATCTTTGGAGAGGCCCATTTCCTCTCCATGTGTGTTCAAAACAATAATAGGAATGAAGAGAGGTTTTGTTATTTGGTGTGGACTGTCTGGAACAGTTCTGTCACTGGAATATTTTGAATTTATGAAGGCCTTTACAATACAAACATCAGAGTTCAATGTGCAAATGTTTTTGGGGATTGAACAATATGTTTTGTATTTTTTAGCCTCTTTTCCTTGGTGAAATCAGGGAGAGACTGAGGAGTATTCTGCTTATCCTACTTTGCTGAGATGGCTAAATATGAACACTTCAAGACTTTCTTACCTTAAAATTCAGCAAACCCATTGCAGTTTCCACAAAGGGGATAAAATTCATTGGTTCTACAAGTGTTCGGCCATTTAGGTGATGTAAGAATTTGTCTGAAAACTAAAACTAGCAGAATGAGCTATCAGAGGGAAAAAAAAAGAACACTCTACATGTATATACAACATGGCAAATATTCACCTGACTGCAACAAACACCCCTCCCCACCCCAAAAACCTGATAACTAAAAAACTTAAAACAGCTTTTAACAAGGCCTGTGATTTGAAACTGCAGCATTCCCAAACATTTCTAAATTTGGAGGCTGGTTTGCAAGGAAAAAAAAAAATCCAAGCTTAGCAGCTCTCACTCTGGCTTAGTGAAATGCAAATCCGTGGGCTCTGGAAAACAATGAAGTGCTGCTGTACCTGAGGTCCGGTTTTGTTTCAGGTCCAGCACTGCCATCACTGGGAGCGCTCACCAGCCTTCTAAGTGGCATCCGTATTATTCATTACGGCACTGTTACCCTTTTGTTCAATAGGCTTTTCTTCATAATTTTTTAGCTTACCTAGGAAGGCCTTAAAAAGGAAGTTTAATTCTTTGAAGACCAAAGCTTGCCAATTTTTTCCATGAGACCAGTTCACAGCTAGCTCTGAGCTGCCAGTGGGGTAGCCCAAATTCCAAAATCTATCATCTGGAAACATACAAAAGCTCTTGCACAGATTTTTCCCCTTTCAAAAGGGGAAAAAAAAAAAAAAAAAAGAGGGGGAAAAAACCTTCAGCCCTATATTGTAAATGTATTATGTCTGTCCAGGTCAAGTAATTTGCGTCAAGATAAACATATTGCAGGTACTGTAAAAATGTTAGTAAATAAAGACAAAAATCACATATGCATATATTTTAAATTTAAGGAATATTCGACTATTAATGGATATCAAAGGAAAGGGAATTTTAATCATCTCTCCATTCAGTCTCAGTTGGGTAAATCATATCTAAGAGATTTGCATAAATATAAACCATCAAAGACTTTTCATCTTCAAAGGGGGTTTCAAGACCCTATAAGCTTTGTACTGTAATCATCGCAGGTCACAACCCTGCAGGAATAAGGCTGCTATGGCAACATAAAAAACTAATGCTTAAGGCTTAGCATAATATTCTGACTAATAGAAAGGAAACTCATTTTAAAAGCTGGCAGCCTATTTACCAGAAGCTGGATTAGAGGTGTTATTTCCCCTTTTAGCTTCCCCCCACCACCCCTCCCCAAAAGAAGGAAAATCTAATCACCCAGATCTTGAAAAAAAAAAGCTTTCCAGCAATTTGCAGTAACTTTACAATTAGGCCAAAATAAATCACAGCTTTCTCTGATGAAGAATTCTGCCCTCCCATCTCTGCTCTGCATCATCACCATGGCCCTCTTGGTAACTTTTCTTTAGTGAAGAGAATTCCACTCAAAAATGTGCAAAGAGAAAAAAAAATCAATTCATTTTGTACAGTATGGCAGGTTACTACAGTGACAGAAAACAGTAAAGTTCATCCAGGCAAATGCAGAAAATGAGGTAATATAATGGTATCAGCATATATTCTTCAGACTTCTATCTGATTTTTATTTTTTTAAGAGGGAAAAAAAGTAAAAAGTGCTGCTGTGCGTATATTTTAGGTGCAAGTTAAAGACCACAGTTCTCATTTTATTTTAAAATATTTTAAAAGTCACACTTCTGGGATTCTTCCTATCTTTTGTTTTGAAGGTAAGGCAAAAAAAGAAAAAAAAAGCACATTTAATTAAATATTGCCTCCCTTCCTCTCCCTTGTAAAAGATTTGCAATAAGCACCAATACAAAAGGTAATGAGTGGAGAAGTTTCAATTAATTTTTTTTTTCAAAAGGACACGATTAAATGTTTCCGGCCCGGTAAAGTGTTCATTTCAGGGAGAAAGGGGAAAAAAAAAAAGAAGGCGGAGGAAAAAAAAAACCCACAAAGCTCGGGGAGGGGATGAAGTAGCAAGGCCTCAGCAATTCTTTCAATTCCAGTGCACACCCAATAGTGTGTCGGGAAGAATGCACACTGGTCGGGATTTGTGGGAGAATTGTCCCGCCACAAAGGAGGGAGAGTTACGCTTGTTATAGTCCAATAAGCCATGCCAGTCAAACAAGTACCCACACTAGGGACAAAAGGAAAGCAAGAGATTCTCACACAAAAGAAAACAAGTAAGCCCATCTTTTAGTTGTGCATCAGCCTCCAGGTTTTCTACTGCACATAAATAAAAATGAAGGGGGGGAGCGGGTGTGCCTGGGGGGAAAGAAACAGCTTCTGGGAGGCTGAGAAATCATGCTGGAGTGAATTTTTGGAGGATTGGGAAAAGAAGGAAGCAGCGTTAGGCAGAGTATGTTTTTCGTGTGCAAAGGCTGGGCAAAGAGAGAGGGAAGCAAAAGAAGGACAATGAGGCAGAAGCTTCTGGGGCTGGCTTGTTTTCCATGACAGAAATAAAAGTTAGCGAGAGAGAAAGTGGAAGAGGATAAGGGGACAAAGAGCCCCGGCATCCCATCTCCCTGTAAAACCTACTTGGAGGCAGCAAGGGCTCTGCCATTTTGGTATCATGAATATTCATCACTGACAGGTTACGTCTAACACTTACATGGCTGTAAACCCTGAGAGGTGTACTCTGGTTAATTTAATTACCCGCTGGTGGAAGGGGATGGCGAACCTTCCATGGCGAGTGGTGGAGGCCGAAGGGGCAGCGCCACGGAACGGACGGGGCCTGTCACATACCTGGCATATGGGGCTGTGCTCCATTCTGCACTCAGGCCTATCTCAATGGTTTGATCAAGGTTAGGTGCTGAGATTAAAATACATCCTAATATGTCTGCCTGCCTTTCATCACAGCTTGCACGCGTGCTAGTTGCTCAGCTAGCGGTTTGCAAAAATATAAAGTGAATAATTAAGCATTATTCCTTTACTGGCATGTTACAGCAATAACAGTATATCCAAACAAGCATCCCTCTTTTTTGACAATTAAAACAATTATAGCATAATTAGGCCTATTTCAAAGTTTTCTTAAGTAATTTGACATGCCAACCATTTACATTTCAGGGTTTTATTGGCTGAAAAGTCAGTTGTGAAACACAAACACACCTGTCAGCAATTAAAAAGGAAGAAGTAGAGAACTGTTCAGGAAATAATATCTGTGCTAATTAAAAACACTAGTTAAAAGCTTCCTGTTTGTTCCTCCAGTTGCCCCAAGGAGTGACCTTCCCCCCAGCCCATTTTTTCATATGTTGCTAACATGGTTTCCTATCTCCTGCTTCCAATGCACGTAACTAAGGCTCTTGGACAGACAGTAAGTTTGCTTGCCAGGGTAGTTAGAGAAGAGTCAGGCACTTACCCTTCTATTTTTGATAATATATTCTGACAGCAATATTGGTTCTTTGTCAGCCGTGAGAGAAATACACTTAGTTTTCTTTATAAACGTGTTCCATATATGCTTTTTATACAGCACATCCCACACACATTTAAGTGGATGCACTTCCCAATTACCTCAGCCAAGCAACAACATCATATGGTATTTGCAGCCTTCCTCTTAACTCACAGTCATTCATCTCTGCACCTGTGTGAACTTGGCCCAACAGCTTCAGTCAAAAGCTACTGTGTTGTTGGTACTCACCCATCTTATCTCCTCAATATTTTCAACCTTTGGTAGCATCATGCTTGAAGGAAGGGTCTTGGACTGCAAAAGCACCTCTAGATCTTCTTCTGCAAGGCCGCTGGACACAGAGTTTATCCTGACACACTTTTCTGCATGGCCAAAGTCAAACTCTTCAAGGGTTTTCACGATGGTCAGTCTTGCTTCTCTCTACAATATATATGAGTTCAGATGCGCAAGAAAAGAGAAAGAAAGCATATTTTCTATTGACAGAAAAATGCACTGAGAAGAAAACTTGTTGAAATGACATGGGGGAAAAGCTAGACAGCCAGTATAGTGGTGTCCTCAAAATATCTGTCAGTCTTGGACTTTATTGAAGCAGTCATCACCAGAACCTCACAATTTTACCTTCCTCTTTAATGTTTCTTTATAACTGGTAAATTCAATGCATGGGGTTTCTACCACTTGCAGAAAACAAGACTTTTGTGTCTGCTAGTGCTGAACATGTGAAACACAAATTTTTACACTAACACAATGTGTTGCACTGTCTTCTCTCTCAAAAATGACATGTTCTTAAATTTACATTAAAAAATTGATTTTTGTAGTTCATCTCTATATTGCCTGAATGTCAAAAAGCACAGATGTACGTATACTTCTTTGGCTTTCCTTTACTCCATGTATTCAAAGTGCATTAAAGGCAGTAATAGCGTTCACAACTTGCATATAAAAACAACACTGAAATAACTCTAAGATTTTTCTTAGACCACGTAAAAGGGTATTCTGTTGGCACAAAATAAAATATCCAAAGACACACGCTTCCCCTGGTCATTTGCTATTTTTGTGAATGTAAATTTACAAATCTCTTTAATAGCAGATTTGCATGAAGAATACTGGCATGCTTTTCTGAAATGAAAAGCATTTCTTGGCCTGGAGAAGGGGGTAGGGGTCGAAGGAGGATGCTGGGCTCCCTGCTTCCTGCCAACTGAAGTTTCAACCCCAAATTCCTTCCACTCACCAACAGCCCCTAACAAATTCGCATTGTCAAAATGCACACTTATCAAAAGTCATTTCATTTGTGAAGAGTTTTTATGAGGCTAATAAAACTTTAAAGCTCCTGACTCATGGAGGCTCAGGAATGACTTTAACAATATGCAGTTGCTGAATAGAGATGCTTTTCAAGAAAACAGGCAAACTCAAGGGGAAAAAAACAACAACAAAAAAAACCCACCAAAGTTAATATCCAGGCTAATACAAATCAGCAAGAGAGCACATGACAGTAGATTTAAACCAGACGGATGCAAACCTCTGCTGGCAAGAGGGGCAGAGGTGGTTTCCCAATGTGGTCTGAGTTAAACAGTGTGAGGGAACAGTAGCTTACAGTTGTCAGGACCGATGAGAACAGGGTCTCCCAGGCCAGTTTAAGACAGCTCTGCAGTGTACTGATTTACAGGGCTGGGACCCCTGATGATTAGGGTAAGTTTAGAGAAAAGCAATTGGTGGCTCTAACTGGTTAAAAGGAAGGAATAATGAAGCAGAAAGTTAATGAAATCTGAAGCGAACAGCCTTCAGCTTGGGGCTACTAGCCGTGCTTCTTCGAAGGTTGGGAGCATATGCCCGTTAATCGGACAGACAGGAACAAGGCACCCACGTATGTATCCCTGGGTTGCGATCAAGGGGCACGTTCAGAGGTAATCTCTGGAAAATGCAACCCAAAACATTTGAACTGCTGTGAATGGATTCTGTCTGGGGCCATCAGGGAAGGCACATAAAGATGCACGCAGTTTAGTACAAACAAGTCCAGCTTGAAGACAGCTCCGGCGCATGGCTGTCTGAAATGGTTCTTCCAAATTAGGTAAACCGAACCATATGATGCCAATACCGGGAAATGCAAATTCCCTATGTTTTCCTCCTCCAGCCTGGGCTAATGGGTTTCTAGGGCTGGGCTGAAAGTTTCTGGATATGATGCAGAAGGGTAGCTTAAAACCCCACTCCAAACCAATTTATGCTTTTAATTAAAGTCAGATTATCACCGTTTCAGCACACACCAGTCCAAATTGCAAAAGAGAGATCTCCCCAAAGTATCATCTAAGGCAGCACCCAATTCCAACTGAAGGCACGTCTCTAGCAAACTTGCAGCTTAATTTGTTATGGTTTTTTTTCAGAATATAATAATGAGCACTAGGCCATCTCATATCTACTTTTCTCCTCAGTCTGCAAACTCCCTTCCCAAAAAAGACAGATCGTCTCTTTCTAGGTATATTTCCATACAAAACACTTATTAACAGGCTGTTGCTGTTATCAATTTACATAAACTAAATGTGCAGCCCTCTGGTACGTATCCCAAAAATAACCAACAACTTCACTGAATTTATACCAACCAACAAACATGGGGAGGGGGTTGTTGTTTTTTCCCATGTTTTAATAGAAAATATGTTGCTATGTTAGTTAACACACCCATGCCATCTGTTGGGTTGAGAATTGATGCATTTTCTTAGAACCACTATGTTTTAGCACTGTCTGCCTAAATACCCCAGGAATGGAAACGTTTCCTTTCCATGATATAATACTTCTAGTCACTATAGTTTCCACAGCAAGAATCAATTTATGTTTTTAATTGTGGAACAAACTGATGAGACCCGGCTGCCAAAGCCAGGGCTTATGAGGGGGCTGACTCAGTGCCTACCCTTCCTACCATGGAGGAAATCCAACTGATGTTAGTGGGGAGCATCAGGTCCCCATAAAGCTTTCCAATAAAACATTTCATGGGTAAATAAAAAATATATATACTAAAGCCTTTGACTAAATGTACTAAAAACATGAAGGAAAGAGAGAGCCCTTTCTACCTCATTATGCAGAGAAATGAAGATGTTATTCTTATTGTAGGATTCATGCAAAAGCTAAAGGTCCAAGCTAGGTAAATGACTTCAACATTATAACAGAGAAAAAAAGTAATCCTTTTTACAACAATATCTTCACTGCCAAGAATGGGAAAACTAGAATTTTTAAGGAATGATGAGAAAAGTATTTGCCCTGTTCTTCACATGAGAACTACAACATCAGATGATACTTTGTCATGAAAGAAAAGCTGATAAAGAAATAAAGCCAATCATTAAGTAAAACATTTCATGCCCAGGTAGCTTGGGATGGTGGTATGTTCCTCGGGTCCCACGTGAGTTGGGTTCTTTATCAAACTGAACAAGAGAGAAAGACAGCAGAGAGCTTTATGGTTAATAGCGATACTATTAAAATCTGCTAAATTTGCAACTTGTGCTGGAAAGCTCACTGAGGAAAAGAAAAGGTTGGTCAGTGTGGCTACTTTAGCACCCCTTCTGTTTGACTCTGAGGAGGACACAGGAAGAGATTCATTACCACGTGCAGCTACGCCAACTGGTGAAGACAAAGGTTTCGGTGACGCAGCATTGCTGACAAATCCACTGCTACTCAAACACACAGACACTGAAATTAAAAATGGGAATACGCGTATTGCCAGCTCGACTGGCACCCATTAAAGTTGGTTAGTTATTAGGTTTATTAGTATTAAACCTAATAACTAACCATCCTCATGAGTTTCTAGCTCTGAATTATCAAATCTGCAAAGAAAACAACATCCGTCCACTTTTACACTCCAGTGGAAGAGGTGGTCCCTCGCGGCAGGGCTGAGCAGTCTCGCCATCTGGAGAATAAATCGAGTGTGAAGTACAGTATAGTTTGGGACCAAGCTCCGTGGCGGCAGCCCAGCAGTTACTTCATTAGTCCCAAACTTGCGGGGATTAGTGCGGTATCAGCTCTACTGTCGGATGGGATCAGGCAGGCAGAGTGCGAGGCTTGAGGAAGGGGGTGGCGGAAAAGAAGGAGCCCCTCGGGCTTATTGGTAAAACCACACAGTAAAAGTGCACCTAAACAGGTGCTTTTGGTAACAGTATTTGGAAACAGCTTCCCATCATCTGAATCAGTACCTTTCCATTTTTCCTTTTTTTCTTTTTGTCACCTTTTTTTTCCTTTGCATTGTATGTCAAAATATAGAAATTTCCACTTCAGGACAGAAAAGCCACAGAACCAGAAGAAAGAATGCCAAAGAACTGGAAGCTCAGCCACCCACTCACCCTGGACACACTGTTAATACAGAAAAAATGAAGCAAAGATGGTCAGATTAACAGCAGATGGAAAAATTACATTTTCTTCTTTCTTTACAAACTGGTACAATTCCCTACAATCCTGCTTTTCAGCACTGTGATTTCTAGACCTACCTGATTTTGAGGATAAAATCTCTGTTTTGCTTTATTTTTCTTGCCTAGTCTTCCCTTTTTTTTTTCCTAAAGACCTCCAGGCCTTAATGTAAAGATAGTGGTCATACTTAAATATATGTTTATATATAGATCTCATCCTGTTAACATCTTTCGGTAACAATTCTTCATATGGAAATGTAAATATATGATGCACTAAAACGGCAGGCCAGAATCTATCATCCTCAATGCCATAATAAGTTGGCATGTTTCAAATGGGAGAGAAAAAATTAATTACTATAATCACAATTCAAGTTCTTTTTTTTGTGACAGGTCTGACATGGTAAAAACATATCATTATGTGTTAATGTTAATTCCTTGGAGAGGTTTGTTTACAGAACTTGACACTGCTGAATCTTTTGTCACTTATATTAGTGCATGCCATATGAATGCACCTCTCAAATAAGATTTTGCAGAAGTGCACATATATATTCTATACCTATAGTAGCTTTTGTGCAGAATAGAGTTTCTGCAGGGGGAAAGTATGACATTTTCTTCATGCATTATTCTCCATCAATGAAGTAATGCCATACAGAATGATGGCATAGAAATGCCATTTAGTTTCAAATTCACAAATGGGATTGGCAAGAGAAAAGAAAAATAACATTTGTTTTTAAGGAAACAAAGAGAACCTTAAATGTGGAGCAGAGTGCTTCTGAGAGCAGGAGGAACTTGTCTCATGAGACTTGCTTTCTACCTCACACGCATCAGGTACTTATGAGAATAAATCTTTGAAATGGCAAGTACGTATTTCTAGTTAGTCTTGTTAGACTGAAAAACTGACATAAAATACGCACAAAGCCTCCAGAAAGTGGTTATTAAATATTTTCTTATTGTTACCTCTGAGCAGATAATCAGTTAATGAATTTTTAAAGATTTAAGAAATTTTAAAACACATTTTCTTTTGGTTCAACATGGAACACACCAAACCCACCATGTAGTCAATCCAAAAGGAAAGAAGGAGCAGGAGTGGGGAGGAACAGGGAGAATAGAGTCTCCATCATGTATACTGATGTCTCTCCTCTGTAGTTCAGGCAAACACACATTTTAGAGCACTGCAAGACACTGATTTTTCTGCTACTCTTTCCTGAAATCTTCATATTATGTCTTTAATAATTATTTGGTCTTTTTTTGTTGTTTGTTTAATACCAACCTTTCCATTTGTCTGAAAAAGATTCTTCATGACATCATAATGATTCATCTAACTCTGTGCACTTCTAGCATCTGCTGCTTTTCTCTCTGCTCTGCTAATTGTCCTTACATGCAGTACATGTCTAGCAACACTAAAATGATGCAAATGTCAGTAGTCAGCATTGTGAACTAAGCAGCTATTTAATCATGCTCTGCTGAGGAAACCAAATTTCTTTGCCCATTTCTCTAGAAGTTTCATTTCAGGTTTGGGAACACATCAGTGCTCTTATCAACAATATCTATCCTGTATTTTTAAAAGACAAGATCTCTAAAAGCTGTCTAGGAACAGCTGGGAGTGCCTGCTGCTATGTAAGCCTAGCAAGCCTCTCCCTCCCTCTACCAGTGTGGACGATGTGGATCCTGAAGATATTAGGTGGGGTCTATCCAACATCATCAGAGTTGGGAAGTTTCCACATATGGAGGTCAGGTAGCCTGTCCTGAGATGCTGTGAATGTGGAGAACCAGGGAACAAGAGCCTGAGCTCAGGACCCAGGGCTCGTGAATCCCAATAAGCTTTAGGGATGCTCAGCTATGTAAGTACTAAATTTCTGCTGATCCTAACTGTCCAAGGGCATGTATACGAGTGCAACAAAAGACATTTTCACAAGATGTCATCAAGGTATTTTTCTGACTTGCACATATCTCAGAGGAATTTAAACAGAGGACAGTAAGCTGCTAGAATGAACTGGCACATAGGAAAATTCACATAATATGAGGACTGAGTATAAATGTCTCAGTAATAAAAATAATACAGCACGGTATGTGTGTGTGTGTGTGTGTGTGTGTGTGTGTGTGTGTGTGTCCGTGGGTACATAAACACAGAGACAGGCCTATACCTTAAGACTATGTGTTCAGAAATGTTTCAAGAGGTTTTTAATGATAGTAATAAAACCAGCAGCTTAAATAAATGAAAGTTTTGTTCATGTAGGTAGGCAGCTATTCTTCTGTCTGCCAACTTTTATAAACACTTACAAAAGAGATGTAAACAACCTTTCAATTAACACAAATCAAGCTAACACTAATTTAAGCTGGCTGCAAGAAGTAGTTTCCTTACTTTTTTCCCTGGCTTTTTGAAGATACTTTTGGTTTTGTGACAGATTATCATCACAAATGAAAATTCTTTAGAAGCATTATTGTTAATTAGTCTTCCTGGACAGTCCAAATGAGCTGCTGCATGATGAAATAAGGCCACAAAATATGCAATCTAATATATCAGTTAACAAAAGGGTAATACTTTTCTTTCATCTGAACTTAACTGTATGTTAATTTTTTGTTTAAAAATATTACAGTTTAAGATGTATTTACTTGGCAGTATGTAATAGATTACTATGGAAAATGTGTACATTTAGACATCTGTTTTTTATTTTTAGAAGTGCATTTTTTGTTAATGCTGATAATGAAATACACTGCTGTCTGTCAAAAGTACATCTGCTTTAGTAAACTGTCAATCCCTGTTCAGCAGCTGATTTCAGGTGTGATGATTCTAAGTGAGATATGGATCAAATGTTTTAAAGACTGGCAAATTATTGCCTCAATTACTTAATAAATCAATTGAAAAAAAAATACTTAAAGCCAAGAGAGGTAAACAGAGGTTTTCCAAAAAAACCCCAACTGGTCAGAACTTTATGCCTGTTTGTACTAGAGGAACCAGTGCCTGCCCCAAGCTGCTTAATAGACCCTAGGAACGAGGAAGGCATTAAGACAAATCAGGTTAGGTATGCCATGGCACCTTTCATCCTTCTTCTTTTCTGGAAGAAACTTTTCCAGTCTACCTACAGTCTTAATAAAACTAAGTGTTTCAAAGAGAAAGCTTGAAACAACTGTTGTGTTTCTGGTGTTGTGCAAATACTGATTAACAGCTCTTATCTCAGTTTTCATAAAGTGCCTTATCTGCACTGGTGAATTAAAAAATTAATATTCTGTAATGTGATCAAAGCCCCACAGAATGCCCTAAGTCCAAGTGTTTACAGCTCAGGTTCACAGTAAAACTGTAATGGTACAAAAAAGCTCTCAACTCTTCATTTTCAACTTACATTTTAAAGTTAAGTGGTGTCACCTTGTAGATGTGTGTGTTTCCATGCAGTGGGGATTCAAGACCAAAACTGGTCACTCAGGTGCCTCATGCTAAGCAAGGCACTTCCAGGAACTCCTCCCACCAGATGGGTTCTTGAGCCATCTAGAAGAGGACTTTTGAAATCTTCTCATCCCACAGCTATTTTTTTAAAGTAGAAATTACCTCACATAGTACTGTATATGCCCTTGTGAGATCATGCCATTCATATCAATTTCCATGTACAGACTCTCAGAGAAGGTCTATACCACTGAATTGACTTAGCTCCCAGCTTCACCTGAAGGTCTTGAGTCCCAGCTGCCCACAAGGCACAACTGCTCACGTACATCCAGACTCTCCTTTGGGGGACTGAATCATCTATTTCCTCCAAACCACAACACAGGTGTGGTTTCAGAGATAGATCTCTTCAGGCATCATGCCCAAAGAGTGGTTTGGGCAGGACTGCACCAAGTTCAGCTGCCCCCATTCTGCTCCAGCAAAGCCTGTGTCCCTTCAAACACTCACATGAGCCATCTTGCCATGCCCCAGGGTGTACATCCTCAGCTGAAGTTTAAAAACCTCATGGTGGTATGCCAGCCTGTTCATACGCTGGAAATCAAGAAAAACCACCCAAAAACCAACCACAGTACAAACCTAACTACTCTATCAAAACCCCAGGAGGAGACACAGGGTACCCATGTGCTACTAAACCATCACTGCACTTAATCTGCTCTAGAGATGTGCCCCTATGCCATGTGGGCTTGTCACACTAGGTGAGGTCAGCAGGGATCTCTCCTTGGATCACATTCATTTGGCCTTGTAGAAGTAGCCTGTGACTGCAGTAATTACTTCCATGGGAGAATAATGTTAGAAGATGTTGAACACAGGAAACTTTGATCTAACAAGCTTTGCACTAAATTGACACAACTCCTGCCTTCCTGCAAAGCAAACTTGTTTTATACTTGTATTTCTCAGCCAGTGCTCACCTTAACAAAGACCAACCTCATTAAGCTGGATTTTGCCAGAAATCCTTCTTCTTTCTCTACCAGAAGAAGGGCTTCCTTTTGATAGAAATCCCACATGGATGGGTGAGCGGGGTGAGTCAAGGAACCCAACAATCCCACTTCACCCCAAATGCAGGTTTTGGCACGTCCTGCAGGCAACATTTTCTCAGATGCTCCATATGATGAGGCAAAGGCCACTATGCCTTCTGCCAGAGTCCCTGAAGGATGGGCAGCAGTACAAAAGCAGCTCCCCTCCCTTCTTTCCACCCCCAAACCCCAGGAGTGGGAGAGGGGAAACAGCACCAGAATGCCACATCCCATGTGTCCCTGCATTGGCAGTGACTAGCTGAGGCAGAGACTGATCCCTGATACAAAATAAAATTATTAAAAATAAACTCCATGACTCATGTATTCATGGCAAGGAGTAGGAACCTTTTAGAATTGAATTCACTTGTGTTCTGTGGTCTAAACAAAACCTGACAATGTGAATTTTCCCCTGCCTAGATCTGTGATTGGTGTCAAAGGAACTGAGATTTTTCTTCAGTTTGAAAGTGGGACCTGAGAAGGTGGTTGTTTTCTAGGTCAGATCTCACCTGTGTCAATCCTACAGTTGTAGGCAGGTATTTGTACATCACTGATAGTTGTATTGTACTGGTACAAAACAATACACACCTTCATAGACATAGAGAGAATTGTTTACTGGTATTCTTCAAAACCTGATTAAGTTCCTCATTTAGATATTCCTGATTGTAGTGGAAATCAGGAACTTGCGACATTTCTTTCCCTAAGCTTTTATTCAACTTACTTTCCTGATGAAATAAATTATTTTTAAACACTAAGCTGACTGAGAAGGTGCTCCTCAGTGGGGCTTCTGGAATATCAATGAAGCTGAAAGTAAATTGGTGAATATTTCCCAATAAAACAATAAAACAGACCAATATATGATTATTTCTGCAAGATCTAAGCAGTTCCTGCCCTATTCCACTTATTCCCACTCTAGGCCCCACTTTTTCTTCATGCAAGAATTTCTAATCAACTGTTTCTTGAGCCAAGATGCAAACTGGATCACTGAAGCAATCCCATTAGAGAAATTCAGGTTTTTCTGTATGGGAGAGTAGGATTTTGTTTTTTACCCCAGCCCATTTAATCAGTCTTGTTTACAGCCTGGCCAAATAAACAATTGCACCACTGCAAGCAAGGGCATGGCAAAGGATGACAATAAGCAGCTAGGAAGGACAACATGGAATAAGGAACTTCTTGAGCTGTTTTTGTTTTTCTTTCCACCAGAGCCCAGCCAGCAAAGCACCCACTATTTCACCTAGTTTGTGCCAATGAGGGGAGTAGCAGGTAGGATTCAAGCAAATGCCTGCATCCTTTAACAACCCTCACTACAAACCCCCATTCTTGCATCCATGTATATTTCCCCATAAAATTACCTCAGCATAAACAACAGCGGCATCTGGAAGCAGAGCACCTTGTTAAATCATTGATTACTTGACTAACACAACTTCTGCCTTCATTTACGGGGTTCCCTTCATAACATTTTTCCAGGCCTGAATATGCAGGGCTCCTTCACCTGTGCTTTTGTTATCTACTCTTGCATCTGTCCAAATCTGACATGAATTTCATTCACCTCAAGCTCACTGTCAGGGTTTGAGTTCAGATTCTTTACACATGGCTTATCAGGTATCTTCTCTCACTTTCTGGACAATGACTCTGCCAAATGCAGTGTAAGTAAAAGACTAATAAGAAGATGGGTTCAGCTTTGGACCATTTCTAAAAATATACAATAAATGCTGGGGTCAGCCTGGACTTTGTACTGATTTAACTACTTCAGATTTAGTTGACACCAATAACATTAAGTTGATGCAAAGCTCTGGCATGAAACTATTTGCTAAAATGCTACTAGCAATATAATTTATTCTCCTGTGTGAATAAAATTCATGGACAATCAGGATTTTACAGCAATATAACTGCATTAATACAGTACTGCTGCTTTGTTTATCTTATATTAATTTTAAACCAACAGTGATAAAATAGAATTCAGTGTTTACAAGCTTGGCACCCATTAAACTGCCTTTTTTTCTCCCGTTCTTTTCCTCTTATATTTCTTCCCAACTTACTTTATTGTTGTGTAACTGTCTGAACAAAGTATGTATTTAGCATTTTTTTTGTCCTTTTACTTGATATGACTCTCCTTCTTGATCTGAATGAAGGACTGCCAAAAGAGGTTAGTGAAAATATGTTCTAGTTACCTAACAAATATCTTTTTTGGGAAACTGTTCTGCTTTACTTGCTAAACCTGTTTGTATTTTTTGATTGCCCCAGTAATAATGTGTTTTGTATCAAGAACAGAAGGTAGTTTTCCCCCCAAAGTGCTCAGAGACATTTTCTCCAGCCAGAATCCCCACTCCCATCACCTGCATCAGGTGCAGGTTAACCCTGGTGGGACTCAGGTGATACTCCCTTCCCTTTTCTTGGCAGTGGCTTCTCCCTATGCTGCCAGCCTGCCACCGAGCATCGTGTCTGTTTGGCAGCCACCCCTGCAAACCTCCAGAAGCTCCCTGGCTCCATTTTCTCATTCTAGCTGGGCACTGAGGCTCTGTCCCTGCCAGTGTGTTCGCAGTGCTTGTGCTGGTGTGTGGTTATGCTGCTGGATACAGAAGGTCGTTCATGCCCTTTCCTGGTTACAGTGTCTTTACTTTCGCTTACAATGGGGCTGTAGCCAACACAGTCCAAAGTGCTCCTAGCAGTTACTCAACATCTAGAGAACTTCACTTATTTTCTGAGGACAAGACACGCAGCGGCATTAATGCCCTTTGGCTTTATCTGTTGGCAAGTTCCCTACCTATTTCTCTCCCCACTCTTTGATTTGGCAAGCAGTCATCAATATACTTCTTAGGAAGTCTCCTCTTTAGAGACAGGTTCTACAGCACAGGTGCAGGAACAAATCTTTGAACCCACTAGACCACTCCAAAACTGAGGGTGCCGTACCAGGTACAACAGTACCAGAAAACTCTTGCAAAGTTTGTATCTTAGCAAAGTCTCTTTCTTTCCTGGTTCTTCATTTGATCTATCACCTTCCTCACTGGGCTTCAGATGAAGTCAAAGAATCACAGGATTGCTGAGGTTGGAAGGGACCTCTGGGGGTCATTTGTCCAATGCCCCTGCTAAAGCAGGGACACCCAGAGCTGCTCTCCTGGGACTGTGTCCAGATAGCTTTTGAATATCTCCAAGGATGGAGACTCAGAACTGCTGGGAAACCTGTCAGTGGTCAGCCACCGACACAGTGAAAAACTGTTCTAATGTTCAGAGGGATCCTCCTGTGTTTCAGGTTGTGCCCCTTGCCTCCAGTCCTGTCACTGGGCAGCACCGAGCAGAGCCTGGCTCTGTCCGCTTTGCACCCTCCCTGCAGATGTTTATATGCATTGATGGGATCCCCCTGAGCTGAAAATTCACAGCTCTCTAAGCCTCTCCTCAGAGGAGAGATACTCCAGATCCTTCAACGTTTCTGCAGCCCATTCCTGAAGTCTCTCCCAGTATATCCATGGCTCTTCTGTACTGAGACCTCTGGCATTCTCTTCCAAATGATTTGTAAAGTTTAGAAGTCTTCTCTGCTATTTGTCAGACATCTTTGAGCATATTAAAACTGTCTACTTTTTTTTTTTTTGAAAATATTAAGGTTCAGGTTAAAAAAAATCCTAGTATTCAGCACTCCATTTTATTTATTAATATTACTGTTTTTAAAATTCTCATGTCCCTTCATGCTCTAACCACCACCTAATACAATTCTCATTTCCAACTCAGTGATTTGATCTTTGCTTTAAGATAATTTTTCATTTGTTGCTTATTTGGCTTTATTTCTTCTTGACCAGGTTTCACAGCTTCAGATTCTGTGTTGGCAGTTTCTTGGCCAGTTTTCCTTTCCTGTTGACCAGATATAATCTCTGCCAGTATGGATGCTAAGTTCTCTATTGCTGGCCAAGCAAGAATCAATCATGCTGGATCCTACTAATATAAATTTACACTTAATAGAAATGTAATCCTCTTGGGAATTAACATCTGCCCTAACATAAACTTTGCTTATGAATGCTTATGAATATTAATTAATTATTCTAGCCCACTTACATGCATGTTTGCAAATAGACAGCTATTAAGACAATTAAAATAGCAAGATGAGTAGCAAAATGGCTTCAGTCTAACAGCTATATAAATATATATATATTTAAGAATAGTACTTCTGCCTGTGTTCCTCAGGACAGGCCGTTGTTTGACTCCATACGCATGTGGACCTACTTTCCAGCTATTCTCGTTTCACATCTATATTGCAGAATCACTGCAGAGCCACAGGCAGGATGAACCCCATTGTCCTCTAGACCATTCAAGCTTAGCACAAATGCATGATCTAGCGATGAGAGCTTTCACACAGCCAATTCTGTGTGCCCAGAAGTTCAGCTCAGCTTTTTCATCCTGAACAATGGGGAAGCAAGGGGGATAGCCTAATATTTTATCTTCTGTTTTGCCTACGTAGTCTTTGTCCGCCAGTGTTTTGTGGCATTAAAGGTGAACCTCTTTCATGCAATAGCTTTCAAAAAGCCTTCCTCCTCTAGACAAGGCAATGATGAGTTAGAGTCACTGTTTGCCATTATCCTGATCTGCTTTTCAAATAAGGATGCTTTTTCTATCATCTAAATAACTTGTTCTGCTCCTTCCGTGTCTTCTCACACCATGGCACACAATCTCTGGGTTAAATACAGGACCAAAATTCTGAAAATTTGTTTTTCTTCTGTCCCGTCTCCTAGGCATCCCCCCCTCCCCTCAAGCTTTTCTTGTACTTTTTTCACTGCTCCTGGTCAAAAAAGTTATTGAAATGTTTTTGTTTGTTTTTTGCTGTTTCCCTCCCTCACCTTCAGTCGATGTTTGTAAAGCATTTAACACTACACCAGGCGGGTTAATTTACTGCACTGGTAAAACAGGCTATTTGGAGTGTCTTGCAAAACTGACATGTTTTCAGCTTGAAAATCAGATGTCTCCATCCCAAAGGAAAGAATTCTTGCCAAAGCTTTGTTTATATCGATGCCAGGTGCAATCTGGCCCAACAGTGGTAATGACATATGAACACTAAACAGTTTGTAAAAAACATACTTCAAAATGAAATCTGAATCCTGTCTATAAAGACCCAGGTAAAGGTCTTAATAGGAATTTGTCTGGTGTAGAAAAGCATTTCTTTGCAGAAACATTAACTTGGCTTCTGGGCTCCCTTTAGTGTTATTAGTGGCCTCTGATTTCAGTTTTTTCATTACAGTTTATGTTTCTTTTGCTTCTGGTAGAGTTTTCAAAGCCAGAGGTTTATTGTGTAAAAATATTTTAACAAAAATTACTCTAATTACTGTATTTAGTACTTTATTTTGTACACGGCTTTTGCATGTACGATTAGCAAAATAAACCTTTTCTTTTTTTGCCTCACAGAGAGCAACCCTGACCTGGTGAAAATTAGAAATACTGCAATGCAAAGCATACTGCAGCACCTCTTGAAAGGGAATTGCCAGAATTTAATTGCATCCTCCTCTTCTTAAACAAGTTCAAAATAGGCTTTCATACCTAGAGGCGATTTTTTGGTTACTGGTAAGTTAAACCTGTGTAAGAGTCCTGACCCTTAGATGAAGTAACTCCCTGCCCATAGTGTGAAAGCATCAGAAACCCTGGTAGGCTGCAAATTGTGTATGTTTGTCTGATCTCTGTGATGGTCACATCCTTTGCAAACTTACAGTCGGATAAAACCAGGGAAAGCAGAGGTGGGTATACACATTGAGGGGTTTTTTAAATGTGCCCAGATTTTGTTTGCAAATCTGTATTAAATTGACACTCCCACTAAAACTCCCATTTAAATGAAGAGTCGGCCCTAAAAAATCAATGACATTTATGCAGTGATCATATTCTTCTCTCTTCAGAGGGTCAGCATTAAAACCAATTGCTCATTGCTGCTGTCAGTACGTGTGCTGCT
The DNA here is from genome assembly GCA_013397815.1 of Aleadryas rufinucha. NCBI lineage: Eukaryota > Metazoa > Chordata > Aves > Passeriformes > Aleadryas > Aleadryas rufinucha. The sequence continues at coordinate 47,747 of VZTH01019025.1, forward strand.
GTAAGGAAGGTGCCCAGTGTGATCTACACATCTTATAGGCATAGAGCAAATCACTTCCTCAAAGAGTAAACCAAACAAAAGCTAGAGAACAACAGCAATAAGAGACGATTTCACAAAAAGCTATTCATGTGCAGAACCCATTACCTCACCACATACCTAAGTGTGAGGCAGTGGCTTTGGGTTTTGTCTTAAGAAGAACGCTGAGGGAAATTTTCAGGATGCTTTTCTCATGTGTTTGAAGTAAAATCAGGAGATCAGTATGCCTTTCAAATGAGAGATAAGCCTCTTAATACTTTAACTCAAACTTCACAAATCATGATTTTTGAATCAGTGCCTCAGCAGTAAAGGAAAGACTCAGATTTGCAGATGGCAAGTCGCTTGCTGCAATCTGAAAGGGTCTATACTATAATGGCAAAAAATATGACTATATACACTTTCTTCCTGTGTCCATCTGCCACTGTTATAGTCTAGCGTGGGGGTGATTTTATTTAAATTTGGACTGTTTGCAGGCTGATTTCTCATTTTTGCAATCATTAGGTTTGTCACAAAAACAGTAAATAGATTTTTTTAAAAAAACCCCCAACTGCTGCCTTGGTGCTGTGCGACTTAAATAGTGAAATCATTGCTATAGACTTCCACAGAAGAAATCTGCGTACATCTGCTGCTGATCTGCATGGTATCTCATCCAGTGACTGTGTATGTACATATATACATGGAGGGAATCTTTGGGAATCTTCTCAATTCTTGCAAGTATTTTCCGAAATGGAAGATGCAGAATCTTCTGCTGGTAACGACCAGACAAACAAAGAATAACAGAAGAGAAATACATTAATAATAGAAAATGAGTAATGCAAAGAGATATTTAATTTATTAATATTTAAAGGTCATAGGAAGAGTCATCTTGTTTTACTCACTTATTATTCTCCTTCATCCAGGGAGATTACACAGTAGCTGCCCTGTGAGCTAGTTTCCCCCACACTCATAAGAAAAAAGGTCAATGGACAGAAATATGTATTTATCAAGACACAGAGACATAGAAAAGCTGTCAGGAACCATGACTGCAAACATCAGATAATTCACCTTTCCCCTTGCTCAAGACTTACCACGAACAGGACATACAGATGGATTTTTGTTTGCTTGTTTTTCAGAGGGAGTGGATTTGCCTAGAGAAAGCCTTTGTGCTTTTTGCCATCAGAGCTTCATCACTGCAGAGACCACTTGGTGGACCTGTCTCCTGGACTGGTGGTCCTCATGGACAAATTCCCCCAACTCAGATTGGTCCCCTGTGCTTTCCTCATGCCCTTGGCTCCCAGCGGCACTGGCGGCACCAAGGCGGTGTCCCCAGGGCTCTGCAGAGTCACCCCCCAGCACATCCTGCTCCTCAGAAGGCAAGCTGGTGACTGCAGGGAACAGAAACAGCTGTCTAAAGCTGCCAGCTCTGCCAGGCTGATGGCAAAGGAATTGCATCAAATAAGGGAAATTGGCTCCTTGACATGTTATGTTTTTAAAATGGCCTGTGATGTTACAAGGTAAGTTGTTTTAGGGCTTGTAGGTCATTAGCTCAGGGGATCTGAAAAAATAGTATCTGAAGATAGACTTTTAAAGGATTCACTTTAAATAGCTTATTCTGTGACAATGAAAAAATATCAAACTAAAATTATTGCAGAACACTGATTCCTGTCTTTTTTGCTCGGCAGAAGTGTCAGTGTGCAAGATGGAAACTCAAGCCCACTGGGACAGTAAATATTTTGGATCTGTGTTTTTTGCAAGATGGAAGAAAACAAAGCAGTTGCCAACAAGGTTTCATCCTGCTCTGAGTCCCATGGCAACGTCACCAGTGAAGAGGGAAGATGACTTTGGCCTATTGCTTGGCAGTAACTTGCAAAGTATACATGGAGGTATCAGTCATCTGCTTGGTCTAAATACTAAAGAAATTTAGCCACCTTTTGGATGGCCCACCTTGTATATTTTTTTTTACTTTCTTTCTTGTTTTTCCTTTTAAATTTAAAAGGAACTTTGATTTTGTTATAGTTTGCATTCAATATTTGTCTTCCATTAAGATGGTATTGATATAATTTGGCATGCACGTTGTTCTAAAGTCACTGAAAACAGTGGTAAAGAGCACTGAAGAACATTATTTACCATGGATCTGAAAATTTATAAACATTAATATATTTGTTTAATATAAGAAAATGAATAGGCAGGACACATTTTGTTGCACAGTTCCGAAATCTTGCTCTTTGTCTAAAGCTCATGTAAAAAATAAAAAGGTTTTAAGCTATGTAAGGTTTAAACTATCCAGCATCTTTGTCACTTATTCCATGTCAAGTGGGTATACAATGTAGTGATTGTGATAAGGAGGCTTTTCACATCCATTTCTACCAGTAGTAACCCAAGACGCAGAGGGGGGTGAAGAACAAGGGTCATATTTATAATCTGGAATGCTGCAAAATATATCTCTTCAAGTTTTCAGCTGAACTGAGATATTTATCTTAACAAGATCTAATTAGACCTAATTTCCATAGCATATCAATTATTTTCCTCATTAGAGTAGCTAATGCCATGTTCAGATATCATGGCAATCAAGCTTGCGATTTCTGGAAAAACTGGTTAGAAGGCTTAGTATTAAGTGTGTTTCCAACTGTGAAATTTATCCTTCTGAGCAATGCCTCCCAGTTTACTCACTTTGTTCCAGGATTCTCTGCAGCATATGGCCGCTGGAACCCATTAAATAACACAAAGTAAGACAGGCAGCGATGAGTCAAAAATAGCTGCACTAGTGAATCGCCTTTCAAAATTCTGTCTCTAACAAGAAAAATAATGAAGAATAAGACATGCAATTAGAAGAAATTAAGGTCAATTTTCAAGCCGGGTTGCCTACATGGTGGTTTCGAAATCCATGTTAGGCACCTCAAATAAAAGCAGTCTGATTGAACACCTGCAGCTCTTGGCAATGCACTTGTGCATAGAAGGCAGCCAGGCAATTCTTGCACTCAGAGTCTCTACCTCTTGATTTTATTTTCCCTAATTCCTAAAACTCTGGGTCCTAATCACTAGGTTTAACATGTTCCTTTTTCCTGCTAAGGAAGATACCCAGCGCTTCCAGTGCAGGGCCATATGCGCGCCATATACTTGTTGGACAAGTCCCATTCGCTCAGCATGAGAGTGCAGGCACTTTTTCCATTACAGGAGCTTGTCGCATTGTATTTGGCCAAATGCGTTGTCACAATATACTTGGATTCCTTGCATCCAGCCTGAGTAATCTAAAAGTTTGGTGTCTGCTCTAAGGTTTTTTCCAGAGGTTTTGTTACAGAGATCAGTATATCTGGAAGGAGATTTATCTTCTAGAGTGGCTGCCTGAGGCATTGAGATTATTTGTTCTTTAGAGGCACCCAGCTCCCTCAGCTGAAGCACCTTCTTCCTAGAGAGCTACAACAGGCAAGCTGAATCTCACCTCAGTGTTTTCTGGGCTGGTGTCTCCTATTCCAGATGAGACACAGCATTTTGCTAATATGGAGGGCTGAGGTAGAGACCTCTGCTGCTATTAGAATATTACAGTAGCAGTGGATCTGAGCTCAATGTATGGTTATACTGACATGCTGCATGGCTGAGGGCAGCTTCCATTCACAGCTACACCCTAACCAAACATTTACTTATTTCTTCTCATTTAAAATAGGTCTAGTGCTCTGAATGGGTGCACCTTGAATGAGGCACAGGAAATATGCAAGTTTCTGAATAAATGGAATTCTTTACTTGATGCATTTTCATAGCATCACAGAATGGTTTTGAAGCTTTGTAGTCATTATTATTTGGTTACGTTTGTATCCAACTCCCTTCATTCACAAATAAAAAGATGCTTCATCTGGCTGTCCAAATAATATATTCAAACAAAGTATACCAGGAAATAAACAACTGTGCTCTTCTGACCTGTGTTATAAACAACAAAAAGTTACCGAGGAGTCCAGAGAATGTACATATTGTGTCTGTCCCCTTATACCTAAGCATGTCTACGAATTAAATGGGCATGTTCAGGTACTGTGCAGATAGGAATCCAGCCACATTTCTCCTAATTGATTTGAAATTATATGGATGGTAACGGTGCCAGAAGACAATTTAGTTTGCTCTTTCATACTGAGCTGAAGTTGTTTGGTTTTCTTAAAAGAAATAAAACTGATAATTGTCACTACAGTAAGTAAATATGTCTGAATACATGCAGAAAGCAGATCTATTGGGTAAGAAGGTTACAGAATCTCATTTTGTGGTCCATCTGCTCCCTCTTTACTTCCCAAGCCAACAGACACTAATCTAGGATGAAGAAACTGACAGGACATGGGGGAGGAGTAGACGGTCATGATTCCTGCACGTTTCAGCTTTTTGATATATGTGCTCATGCCATTGTGATATAATAGAAGGAAAATAACTTAGTGGAGTCAGGAGGACAAATCAAACAATTATGCATTGCAGCAGCATTTTACTATTCAAGACTTTCTCACATATTCAGTGCAATTTACGTATTTTTTCCACTGAGATCTGAGCACTCAAAATTAATGTTCAAGTGGAAAAAGATGCATTGCTGGAAAAGATTGCTAAGCAGATCTTAAACAGAAATAAACAGTAAAATAATAAGATTGAGTTAAGAAAAGTGTCCAGGGTACTCCTGCTGGATTTTTTTCCTAATTTGCATCTATGTTGATGGTCTTGGAGAAAATGTGAACATCACCCTAGTAAAAATTTCTAGTGGCCTTAACATGAAATAAAATCAAAAGCAGTTCAAGAGGATGAGAACTAAATAAAGAAGAGATAAGGATAAAAAAAAAACAACTCAAAGCCACAGACCACGAGTGAGAAACACAAAGCCGAAGTGGCGTTGTGGCTAATGAGGGATGAGAGTGAAAGAGAGATGTGCTATATGACTGTGCAGTAATCAAAAAAAGGGCCAATGGAGCTGTATCATGTCACCTCCATCTCTGCACAGCTCAGCAACAACAGCACTGCCAGTTTTTACTTCTAATTCTGGTCACTTTGTCATCAGAAAGACCATATGAATAGAAGTATGTTTCTACGGAAGCAAGAAGGAGCAAAATAAAAAAAAAGAGATTAAAAGAGATGAATATATATTGTTTGGTTTAACTATAATCAAGATGCAAGGCATATACAAATAATTTAAGCATGTGAAGACTTCACTAAAAGTGGTAAGTTCTTGAACATAATAAAAGAGAAGCATCACTAGCATTTTGGATAAGTACTGTGAAGAAGTTACAAAAACCAAAGCTGTTGTCAGCAGAGAAGTGTGCCTAATGATTAAAGCACCTAATCCAAGATTTAAAAATAATTTCTACCACATGATGTGAAGCAGTGATGCAACATAAGGTCCCTCTGCCAGGTGAAGGCTGTTCAGAATTTCTGAAAGGGTAACTTTGGACCAGATCAGAGGCTGCGGGTGTGCACAAAAATTACTGTACTTCCCTCAGCTAACCAAGGATTTCTCATGGATTCCTTCTTATTCCCTTTCCATTCCCACCCCTCCAAAGCCACCTGGCTGTCTCTTGGATGGGGTTACCCTCCCTTATGTTCAGGGCCATGATGATTCATGAGGAGAGTGGCTTAACTTTGTTGCTTTTTTTTCCACTACAGAACACCTGAACTGACTGAATTGCTCTGAAGACCACACCAAGCAGTAGCAGAGTGACGTCAATCACCAGTGTCAGGTTTCTGCTGGTGGGCCCAACCAAACACCAGGATTGGGTCATCGCACTGAATGCACCAGAGTTGTGAAGGCAGCAGCCATGCAGGGGCAATCAGGGGGAGCTCAGGACATAGCCATGCACATGCTACATGGATACTTCAGGGCACTGGAGCAGTAGGCAGTCAAGAGAAAGCTTTGAGCTAAACCTATGACACAGTCAAGGGCAATGACAGAAATTCAAGGTCAGCTGTACAAGAAACTTGCCTGTATCCAAAGAAGGACACACACAACTGTAAATACAGCAGGAGGTTCCCCGGAGAAGCCATCAGCCTTTGACTAAGGACAACTCATTTCTTTCCATAAGGGGTTAATGACCACACCACAGATGGAGAAGAGATGACTAGAGAGAACCTCTTTGAAGATTTGTTTTCCAAAGATAGCCAGAAATTGGCTTGACTTCTATGTGCCTTCGTGTGAAAGCAATGTTTGGAGGGTCTTTGTTTAACGTTTTTATTCTGGGCGTGCGGAGAAGTACTGGTCAAAAGGGTAACTTTTTGCAGCTCCATTCTCTCTCACACACGTATATACACCTATATAGATGCCTCAGTCTCACATATCCCAAACAGCCCTGGCCCTGACACAGGGCCTAAACTTTCCATGGCCTACGGACTTTCTCTTTATGGGCTTGCTCTCACTAGGATTAATGGCTATGAATGACATGATATTGATTTTGTGGAAGCCAGGAATTTTACACAGCAAAGCCTATACATAATTACAGATCTTCCTCTAAACTTCATCTAATGCACCAGGATTTATAAAAATCAAACCTGAGATAACAAAAGAGATTCCCAGCACAGCAAGCTTTTCCAGACAAACCTTCCCAGAACTCTTCTCTTATGGTTTAATGTACTGCAGGCACAGTATGCAATCACAAAATAAGGATATGCTTGGCATGAGCCAAGATGCTCATTCGTCAGCCTAGAATAGCATGGATCCAAGTCACATCCTCCGGTCTGTGTGACGCCTTCAAATGGTCAGAGTCATCACCAAAAAGTCAATCTAAGATCTTTCTCTTCACTCTCTTGTATTTTGGAAGCTGGTCTTGATGCATTCATCTTTCACAGAGGCTGTCAAAAATTCTCTCTTCCCAGGAGTAAGAAGAAAATAACTTTCTCCTTCTACCTACACTGGATCAGGTATCCTTGGAACAAGTGGCAGGCCCTTTGTGATTAATAGTCCTTGACTGGATTATTTCATGAATATACTCTGTTGCTTTTTGACTGATGTTCATTTCCACACTATTGAAAGGAAAACGAGTCTAACTATTCATTGTGTGAAACAGAGCTGCTTTTCGATTTGCTTTGGAACGTGACACTTGATAATTTTTCCTGTTTGAAGCATCCTGGCATCTGCAGACAAAGGCAAACAACTCAAGGACACAGCTGGTCCTATAGGCTCTAGAGAAATCCTGGGAACAAAACCAGGGCTGCAGAGTTAAGAGAAGACTCCACAGAGTGAACATGCAAAATCAGACTTGGCAGAGAAAGCCACCATGAGCATGGAGCACAGCCAGGCTTCAGCGAGTGCCTCAGTGGAAAACGTAAGGGTTTTTGCCCAGAACATGACTAGAAGAGGTCAGCTAATGAATGATACAGTAACAACACTTTCTCCTCCTCTAAATCCCATGTTCAGCCTTTAGATCCCATCTCTTGATGCAGCTGGAAAGCCAATGCAAGTGAAGGCTACTTTGACAACTCATGTGTCTATCACCTGCGGGCAGACAGGGCCAAAAGCTCTGCTGGCTTTCACTTTGCAGCCCCAAATGTTTGGTAGTGAAGCAGAGAAGGCTATGCAATCACCAGCTTCCAGGTGGCCATGGCAGTGGTTTTGTTCCCTCTTTGCAAGGGAGTTCATCAGTTATGAATGCAGTCCTTCTCATCCTGCAGCTCTCGTGTTGCTGCTAAGTCCTCACTGTGCTGCTGCTCAACCCCCTGCCTCTCCCTCTCCTGCAGGACAGACACTGGAGTGCTCTGCAATTCCAGATCCTCCTGCAGTCTGGCTCTCCCTGTGCATGGTCTGGATGGCACAGGAAATGGTACTGGTGGCTGGAGACTCCAAGCACAGCTCTGATCCCCTTTACAGGGGCTTTGTTGTCTCCCAGCTCATGCTCCTGTATTGTGTGAGCTGCTGAAAATCAAACAGCATCCTGGAAATGGCACAGTTTCTGTGGCAGGTTATCTGATGTGGTGGCCAGTGACCCACACTGCAAGGAGTGGGGTAGCCAAATGCAATGGGACAGGGGATGCTGCGCACCAGACCTATGTCCAACACCGGCAAAAACCTGTCCCATGTGCCCTGCCCTGCTCAGTGGAGGTACCTGATCTGGGCCCCCATCCACTGACTCAGCAGTGCATCAGATCACACAGCACCAGCCTGGGACTGACTGCTTTGGGAAGGAGCTGGCTACCAGAGTTGTGAGACTTGACACATGGCTTGCAAATGGAAAGGAACTAAACCTCCGTCATCTGCTTCTACTTGATTCACTGCAAATTCCTTTCTGGGGAAGGAAAAAAATCATGTCTTCTTCTAGACTGAAGATCTGGGTTTGGAGCTCATGAAATACATCAGTCTTTATAGGCACTTAAAGACTAAACAAAATCAAAAGCTCTGGAGAAAATAATATTCTACATCTCTGCACATCCATCTTGGGATCCCATTTTTTGACCCACCCAAGCGTTAGGTGAAACTACAATTTGTGGCTCTTCTCCTACCTTCACTCAGCCACTTGCTACTGAATATCTTGGTTCAAATTCAGGTACCTGTCCTGAAAACAGGATCCACGACTTCTAAACCCCAGGCAAGTCAAAGCATTGTAAGGATTTACTGCTCATGTTAAATTACCAGATGAAGTAACTTCTTAAGAAGGGAGCAAGGCCAGCCAAAATTACACAGGTGGGCAGGTTGAAGGAGCTGAGTAATCCATCCCAACTGAGCAGACCTAGAAGGAACTGCTGCCAACCATACATGTAAGAGAAAACACTTGTTGTAAAATGCACCCTGAACACAATTATAAACAGAATTAACATGAAAATATGGATGTTTCGATGAACGAATTAAAAGCAACAGCAATTTTGATTGGTTCATAAAACATGCAATTAATTTTTTTTCTGCAGATAAATCAAAACACACAACTTGTAAAGGAGAACTCAATTCACCCTATATGCTTTAGGTCCAATATATTTAGCAAAAGCCAAATTTAAGAGATTTAAATAAACCTTTGCACAAGTGTTGGAGAAGAACCCAGCCCCCTTGATTCCAGACCATGCAGGGGCTAGTGCTGTCCTCTGTCTGGCACCAGACTCCCACCCTTCCCACCAAAATAACATTTGCTTACTAATGTCTCTTTCTCCGAAAGGTGTAAATGGGCCCTTGTTTGAGCTCATCACAGATTCAGCTATATTCTTTTATCTCCAGTAATCTGGAGATTTTTTTCCCCGCAGATAGTTTCTGTGTTCCACTCGCTGCTATTTGCTAGAGAAAGACTCTTGGGCTTTTTGCCCTTTGTATTTCCTCTCTTCTTTCATGTGGAGAAGACTGCCAACGTGGGATTTGCAAACTGCTGCCAATATGGGATTTGTGCTGCTGCGGCTGCCAATCTTTAATTTAGCATATGTATAAAGCTAATTTTTGGACACGATGCTAGTGCCTGGCATCTCTGCAGGAGTCAGCCAGGTTGTAATGTTTGTATTGTACTGCACTATAAAAAACAATAAAAAGAAAATATAAAGGAAAAAGCCTTTTATCTCTAGCTTTATAGCTACAGCTATGGTCTAAATACTTGTATTCTCCCTCTGCATCTAAAATTTGCTTCCTCCTTTCTGTGCCATAGCCCTTTCTTTTTAGATTTGCAGTTTGTGTTGCCTGTAGTAGGAGCCAATGATATGCTCCTGCTCCCTACTGAGAATATCTTCATATTAAAATGTATAAATTCAACCCTTTAGAGGGAGAAAAAAAGACTGGTTTCCCTTTAATTATATTTAAAATACACAGTCACATGTGCTAAGAAATATTTTTGCTTTAAAAAAAATATTTTAATACAGACAATCAGAGAAAAAAATATTAATCATTCAGGAAACATCTTTCTTATAGAAAACATAAGCTTGACTACCCTTCCTTGGCAAGGACATTGACTGTTTGGGAGGATGTTCCTGCAGTGAATTCTCTAAAATACGGCAGTGCCATTCTGGCCACTCAGTGGGAGTGTGAGTGAGATGAACTCCAGCTCCAGAAGCGCCCATTTGGAGGACCCCATGCAGCTCCAGGGAGCTCCTTGGTCAGGCCTGGAGGCAGGCAAAGGGAAAAGCTTCTGGGGAAGCCATGGCCACAGGATGGGCATAAGGAAGCAGCTTTATGCTGCCCCATGATGGTGGCTGTAGCAGGACAAAGGCTGTAATAGAACCACAGTTCCCAGTGGTCCTAGATGGATTTATAGGAAGAGATGGATTCATAGGAAGAGCCTTCAGTGACAGTTCACTGTTCTTCCTTATGAAGATTTCCTAAACCTTTACCCAAACCTATTCCAGCCCTTGTACTTGAAGGATGGGTGTTCACCAGAAGAACTGTGGCACGAAGGAAATGCCAGTGAATGGGCTATGGTTTGGAAAAGCCTGGCAGACCAGAGTGGCAAACTGAGCTAGTGACTTAAAGCAGGACCCACTGACTGCATACAGTCTGAGCATCTTTCTCCAAATGCACAGGAAAAGATCATCAGACAAACACAGAGAAATATGAGGATTTTGTAAATTTGCTTTGTACAAATATTTAGTATATCCACGGGCTGCAGAATCTATTTTGATATTTATTTTTTTGTTATCAACAGAGATTTTTGCAATTTGTTTTTCCACTATAGGTATCAGATGAAGGAAAAGGAAATTGCTCTATCCAGGCATCACTTTTTCATTTTAATTATTGTGATTTAAATTACCCCATCTACGGAAGTCCACAATATAGCTTTGAATACCCAGTAATAGAAGGTAGTTTTTCCGCACGGCTAGACTGGTATTTTCTAAGAAGGAGATCTGCTAGCTTGCCTACTTTCACAGCAGCAGTGCCATGGGCCGTAATGAGACAGGATTATTGTTGCAACTGCTCCTGAAGGCCTCTCTCCCCAGGCAGCCAAAGAATGACTGAGTCACGCAGGTGATGCATTCGCTGTAATGAGACAGACAAAACCCTGAAAACCACATCCAGAACAATCCCCCGTGCCTCTGGAGGAGGGTATGGGGGGTGGGGGGAGGTGAGAACAAAACCATTGATGCCAGGGGGAAAAAAACAAATAAAAACTATTTATTTAAAATAAATAAATAAAGGCGGAGGGGTTCTAATGCCAATATGCCCTGCACAGCCATGCAGAAAAACCGGAGTTTGATTTCTAATCCCAGCCTCTCATTCCCCCGGCTGGCAGGAAGCACGCATGGGGTGGAAGGAGGTGCCGTGCATCACTCAGCAGCAGCCCCTCTGGCTGCTTAATGAAAGGGGTTGACAGACTCTTACGGGAGACCCATCCAGCCCGCCTTGGCTGGAAGGATGATGGCCTTGGCACAGAGCACCGCACCACGGGAGGGGATTTTTTCCTGGCTTTATAAACTACATCCTTGAGGCCCTGTGTCGCTGCCAACTTCTTCTGTCCAGCGCAGGACTGTCTAGGACTCCCTCTGGGGCTCATCCGCCGGTTGGAGAAGCTGTTATTGAGAAACACAGGATACCCTCTCACAGAGTGCGCCAAGCTGGACCACCCTCGCTGAGCTTCCCGCACCTGCTGGCAGGGAGACCGAGCATCGGGACTGGGAACAGCCACAAGAATAGTACCACTGATAGAAGCAGAAACGTAAAGCAATTATTTATGTTGTGCTAAGAGTATGCGAGGTGGCGATTGTGCAGAGCCCTCTGTAAGTTAGAAATCGGCTCTATTCCTAGAGCACTGGTGCATCAAGGAAACTCTACTGACAAGCACCTCAGAAATATGGAAAGTATTAGCACTCTGAATGCCAGGATGGTGTCACCAATGTTGTGCTCATGTTAGCAGCCATGCTCTGACTCCCCCACCCTCTCCTGTCATGGGGGCAGCAGAAGGAAATGCTGCTATCTTTTCAGAGTCAAGCACTGACACTGACAGACACGAGACAAATACTATTTTATAGATCTCCATGAAGCTTCAGGATTACAACACAAACATTAACTTCCAATCTGTAGTGGAGAAGGTGGGGTGGATTTTTGCACTTTTGCCTTGTTTTTCAAGCTCCTGTACTGGACAGCAGTCTGGGAGCACTGGTGACTGCTCTGGGGAGCTGTTCCTGGTGACTAAGTTCTCCTTTCCACCATGAGTACCTGCTGTGGTTTGGATCAGTCATTTCATTTCACAGCACACAGGGCTGCCCTCTGCTATGTGCCAGTTGCATCTGAAGCAAAGCAAGCAGTTAAGGATACTTCAGGCCTGTCTACCAGGATAAAACCTACCACAGGCTTTGTTTCACTTGTGTCTGGCCCTTCTGTTCTGACTAAATCCCATGACTTATTAGGCTAGCCTGATGCAGGCAGAGCCTGGGCACCCTGTTTTCCCTAACAAGGTGTCACACAAGCTCATGCAAGTACTGCTCATCCCCAAGACAAAGATTTTATCCCTGGACTGCAAGCACTGGCCACTGTCTGTGTCTGACCAACCACTTGTGACCCTGCTAAACATGCCAGAAAAGGGGCTGCTAGCAAGTTTCTGTCAGAGAGTCGCCACCTTTGGCAGTGCCAACCAGGAATAAATCTGAACCAAGAGGAAAGTACTTAAACTGCATGCTGCATCACGAAACCTATTCAGAAACCTACACAAAACCCAATCCAACCCAAACAACAATAAAGAGCTTTTCGGGAGGTCTTGGTATGACCTCATCAATGACCTGCTGATTCACCATTCAGTTAGGCAAAGGATTCATATGACACTAGTCTTCCCCAATCATGTGAGAAGGGTACCAAATAAAATGGACTCACTGGTGTGAAACATGAAATTATCCTCTCACATTTCATCTGTCAATTATTTCACATCAGCAGTCAAGGAAAACAGATGTAATGAACAGCTCATCATTCAAAACAATCATCCACTAAACACAATTCCCTTGCTAAATATATTCAGGAGAAGATCTGCAATGGTTGGATTTACACGCAATGTGAACTGAGTTCACTGGCCTGTTTTTCATGTTGGGCCACACCAGCCCAGCTGTACCCCACACCTCTGAGGGTCCAGGCAGCTGCCTGCTCCCAACACGTGACCCTTCACTGTACAATACCACATCCAAAGGCAACTCAGAATAGAAGTGCAATGTCTTGATGTCACTCACTTGAAACCTGGGCATCTACCTCTCCCAGTGTACCAATGCTCAAAAATCTATCTGTGCAAAGCAATAAAATAAGGACAATAAAATATCCAGGACAGGAGAAAATCACCATTGCGTCCAAGGTAGATCACAATCAACACTGAAAATGAGGACTCATGAATATTAAAGCTTCACTTCAAAAACCATTGATGTTCCCCAAAACAATCCATATTTAAGAGACAGGCAGACACCGCACATTTTTCCATCTATTTTCTTCAAATCTTTGCTCTTACATTTGCCATCCTACCCATATCTGACTTCAGGACTACCGAAGCCTGAACACCACTGATTGTATCTCAGTGTAAGAAATACCTTGGCAATTGCACAGATGAGATAAATATCGCTGCAGACTGCTATTTAAAAATGTGTTACTATGACTTAAGGGAGAAGAAAAGAGAGTTTTTTATTTATCATAATGTGGTACACACAACCATTACATCCTGAGCTCTTACATATAACCCTTTGCTGACATAAATACTAGAAATGGATGCTATATGGTCAACGGAGCACTGCAGAAGCACGGGCAGTCACACAAGAGCGATGCTTCCCACCTAATTGCACAAACATGCCAACAAACCGCAGCACCTCGGTGGTCTGGTTCCTCACTGATATTTCAGTTGTTCAGCTGCCACAGCCACAGCCACAGCGAATTTTGAATTAAACACTACTGCTTGGTGATGCTGACACTCGCAGTCAAGCATATCTTGATGAAATTAGAGATGCAGAAAATATTTTTTGACAGAGTGCACGAGCAAAACAGCCAGAAGTGCAGCGAGTTCGGTGTGAATGGCTCGTGCAGACAGAGAGACCGGGGAGATGTTGAAAATTGGACTCTCTGATTTTGGCAGGAAGAGGCGAATTTTATTAGCAATCTATGCCGCAAACATAACTTTCCGACTATTAACAGTTTTTAGTTGCCAAAAGAAAAACACCATTTCTAATTGCTTCTCAGCTCTTACATTTTATAATGGAAAAAGAAAAAAGGGCAAGGCAACTTACATCTCCATTATGTAAAATATCAAAGCAGTGCAGAATACAGCAGCATTCCAGTTTAACAAAATCTTCACAAATATTAACACTTCACAACCTTCTGCCCAAGCCTGTAATTCCATGACAAATTAACACACACACATACTAAAAATGTGCAGGAAAGTTTTGCAAAGCATCGTAGACTATATAGGAATTGGTAAAAATAAGATCGGTTATTCTTACTGTTGCTACCCCCCAGCATGCAGGGGGTAGCAACAGTAAAGGCCCTAAAAGTCTAAGGGCATTTTGTTTCCTTGAAGAAACATGATTTTCCTTTGAGTTTAACAGAATGGAAATTTTAAATTAATGCAAGAGACAGCAGGATTAATTCCAACCTGTAAAGCTCCAAACCCCACCTGTTTGCCTGTATTTCTTCCTAGTCTAAGAAGGAAAATACAGCCTTTCTGGCTTTGCAAATATCACCATGATCCCTGAGCAGAGAAAATTGCTATGAAATGATACTTTAATTGTCTCTGACTTAGAGATTTGGATGGGCTAAATGAGACTTTTAAAGTAGCATGTCTAAACTTCATTGAAAAGATCCTCAGCTTTTTAGAAGGTCCTCAAAAGTTCACTAAGACACAGTTTGTGAAAATTAGTAGCTAGCTCCTTTGCAGAGAAAGGCTGGCGAGCTCGACTGGGAAATACCCTTTAGTCAGAGCAGAGAGAGTGGCCCTTGGGGAAAGGCCCAGATGGACTTGGTTCCCATGGGCAGCTACTTCGCCCAGCCAGAAACACACAGCCTGCTTCTAAAACCAAACCAGCTGTTCTCAGCCACAAGGCTGTGTAACTAATAATTGCAAAGGTGTCTTTACCCAGTGCTCTGATCATCCTAGCTAAGGTGACCACACACGTGAGCTTTCCAGCTGCATAAAAAAGCATTGACTAGATGCTCTATGAGGTGAGTGGGGACATTTCCTGCTCTGCATCGCCAAAACACAGACAGCATATGTACTAGCTTGCACAGGACAGGGTCTTGAAAATGAAATACAAATTCTCCTGCATATGCCTACTGGAGCATGGATGTTGGAGAGAAGATAATGGAGAGCTGAGCACTGCCTGGTGTGCAATGGTTTGGAACCCATGCTGATGACAAAGCTAAAAGAGCAACACTGTGCCTGGGCACAAGGCAGGAGGGATGTGTTCCACAACAAGCTCCCCGGACTACAGCATGCCAGCTAAAGCACAGAGCTGCTGATGGCCACACTTTCTCAGTTGTCTCTGTTGCTGGGCACAGCCAAGCATGTGTGACAGTGGAGGCTCACCCTGAGACCTCTTGGGGCCCTGGATGTTGCCTGCAGCACTGCTATGTGATAGCCTTAGGTCATGGTACTCTCTTCCTCCTCCATGAAATACTCCCAGACCAGAGGGACATGCAGTTCAGGTGACACAGATGAGCGGGAAGCACCCCACACCCACAGGAGCCCCGGGTAGGACGCAGCCACAATGCAGACCTGATGTTCCCGTGACCAGCCACACTCAGGCCTAGCTCAACTCCCATGTGCAGTCTGGGTCCCCAGAGCGACCACAGAGGAGCAAGGGGACAACGAAACCCAATCTTTCCTTCGTCCTTCTGTGAGACAGCAGAGGAGCCTCTGCATGTGTGTGCTTGCAGCTTGGAGCCAGGCCTGGGAGATGCAGCAACCATGACAGCCTGAGCACGCCGTGCCCCGCCAAGAGCCCGCTGGGCTCTGCACCCACCCCTACTGCTCGCCCCCTCGCAGTGCAACAATTTACCCTTGAATAAATTAGCAATAATTGGAAATCCACTTCACTGGACCTTACGCAGCATGACTAATGTGACTCACTTTTTAGCTCTGTTCCTTTTGTGTGACTACTCAGCAAAGAGGGTGCCTTAGAAAAGAGAAGAACCAATAAACTTTATGCTATGGAAAAAGAAATTACAGTCTCTGAAGAGTGATATAAAGGTTTAATGGGTGCTTTGGATGCACAAGAAGCAAGTGTGCTAAGAGTACTGTGGGGCACAATGCTCCTACAGATGGCTTTTTTGCCTTTGTATCCCTGTCTTTACCTTTTAGATGGTGCCTGCTAATTTTGGTGGCATGGGGACAAGGCTCAGAGAAGTACATCTCTGCAACAAAGACAATACAAATCTGCAGAACACAAATAATTTTGAAGAAAAACTCCAGACTTGTGCTATTTACTAGCAATGTTGCAAGGGATGGGTGGGCTGAGTGCTATCTGAATCTCAGCCTTTGTCTTCGCCTAGATCTATTATGAGAATGTGGTTAAACGATTTAAACCCCTCCTTTATGGAAAAAAAAAATATTAAAAGGTATTTAGAATGGTTAACACAGAGAAACTACTGCATAAAAATATAACATGCCAGAAATGTAAGTTTTGAGAAGCGAGAGTGTAAACACCGCTAATTCTAGAGTGTCACATACATACATTTTCTTTCATAACCCTATTCAAACTCATTGTATCGAGCTAATTGTGAGGCTATGTTTTCTCAAAAAAATAAAATGAGGAGCGTTCA
Source organism: Aleadryas rufinucha (assembly GCA_013397815.1). Lineage (NCBI taxonomy): Eukaryota > Metazoa > Chordata > Aves > Passeriformes > Aleadryas > Aleadryas rufinucha. The sequence continues at coordinate 64,383 of VZTH01019025.1, forward strand.
GCACATAAATGCCTGTGTAAGCCCTGTAATATAGCACAGCTACAATATTCAAACAATTTGGCAAACTCTGAGCACTCACAGTAACTTGCAACCTGGTATATGAAGCAAGAATTGTGAATTACAATACAGAATTTGCGACATAATCCGTGTGGGTTTATTAATGTTATATGCAAATGCCATGTTTAAATATTTATCTTTTGGTACCTGTCAACAGGTACTTTCCATTCTAGGGGGAGTACTTTTCTCTTGATTTATGCACGTAATTCCTACTACATGAAGCCCAGATATGCATGCAGAAGGAGAGAGAAATGCATCCCTGTAGCTATACTTTTTTCTAAGACATTAGTGAGACAAGTGTTTCACAATTTCTGAGCAGGATCCTTAAGCAGAAATTGTGGTGCATGAAACAATCCCAATTTCCAAGGAAAAAATTATACCCTTTCATTCTCTTAGCAGCATGTAACTAAGGTTTAGATGAGTGAACAGATGCATGCAAAAATCAGCCATGAGAATGGAAAACATTCATTTTCACAATCTGCTAAATCTGCTAGGTATGCATGAAACGAAGCCAAAGAGATCTCCAGCAGAACGCAATGTCACAGTCTTGGCACAACGAGGAACTTTCTCACAGATGCTGCTTGTGCCAGCACTGGCACTTCCACTGTACAGCTGTGTTTAGAGATCACTGAAATACACTGGAATCTCAAAGAGTTAATAATACAACTGCTATTAAAATATATTCTCTCCACTTGACACTTTTTCAGGAAATTAGATGTGATTTTTTTCCTTATTATTGCAGCTACTGCTTTACATGAACTAACAAGTTCAATAGTGAGATTTTCCAAGTGTGTTTCCCTCTGCAAAAATACAAGTCCCTTATCAAACCCTTTCAATGAAAATCTGGTGTTGTCTTCACAGCACTTACATGACCCTAGCTTAGTGACCTCATACAATGCTGAAAAAAATCTCATATTTTATATTATTTTTTTATATTACCATTATTCTCAGCTAGAGAAGAAATGAGCTAGAAATGAGTAGAAGAAATGAGTAGGTTAGATTGAATTAAAGAGCATAGTCAAATCTTCTAAATAGCAGTTTCTCAGAAATAAGGCTTCTGACTTTTCAAGAGTGAATTACATGTCTTATTCTGTTGAAATGTAGATCTTATCAATTTAACTTCACAGCTGGTGCCTCTGACTCTCTAAAGCCCAGAGAAAGCAACTGCACCACCCTGTTTCATTTTAGCACGTTGAAAACAAGGGCCATGGGCAAGAAATGATACATGGATAAGAAGGAAGGGAGGAGACTGTTTCCTAGAGCGGCAGGCTTCATCTGACAGCTCCTTTGTGCCTCCTCTTGGTGTGGGAGTCTCAGGTCCTCCCATTCTTAAAGAAGGCACCTTTAATGTCTTTTTCCCTAAATGCAATTGCTTGGAAGCACTTGGTTTTAGTAGCACCTTCAGGATGAAGACCTTTTTTGGAAGTGACAGGGAGAGGTTTTCTGCAGAGATAGCATTGTTTTCTGGTCTCCTACAGGGATTCTTTCTTTTTGGAAATCTGGCGGCTTCACAGAGAAGGGGAATTTCATAGCTTATCTTTTGGGATCTTGGATCAATTTTAATGGCAAAAAGCTTTAAAGGAACTTGTCACATGGCTTCTGGAACCACATGGAGAGCCAAGGATGTCTCCACTCTCCAAGGCTGCTGCTCAAGCACTTCCATTTATATTTCTTGGCAAAACCTGTATTTATGTACTCACTTGATTTCCAGAACAGGGTGAAAACCAGATGCCCTTCTTTGCACCATGCAGCTTACTCCCTGGGATGTCTACATGAAAGATACTGTGATGATGGGGTTTATTTTAAGGAGGTGGTTGATTGGTAGCCTACAGTGTTGCCCTTTTCATGCCACACTCTGGAAGGAAAAAAAAAACCAAAAAGCTATGAAAGGAGGTGTGCTTACGCCAAGGCACTCTGTGAAGTATACCTTCCCTCTGATCTATGACCTGGAATCAGTCTCCAGAGGCAGGGAGGTAGATGCTGCCACGATGGCCCTTGGACTGCTTACAAAACTCTGCTGGAGTCCTGGCATGAGGAGGAGGAAAATGAAAGGAGTAGTTTAGAAAAAAATACTTTTGTTTAGGCCAGATCTGTGACCTGTAAAGCTGCCTCAAAAGGGATACACAGCCTCTATACTTCCTTCAGAGGCTCCATCAAAAGGAATGCCTGGAATCTGCAGCTCCGTGCAGTATAATGTTTCACTGCATACTCCTTCCTCTTTGTTAAGCTCCAGAAGCGTGCATTACAATTTTGTATCTTCTTCAATGACTTACTTGTCCTTTTCTAAGGTATCTCTCTTTCTTCCCATTTAAAAAATTTCCAGGGAAATTTCCACCAGAAGAATGGACAAATCATTTGTCTAAGTCAGATGCAACATCAGCATCCACTTCTCTGGCTTGTTCTATAATTGGCAATAATGATTTTTAACAGTGCTTTGGGGAATGAGTACTCTGTATTTAGGGAATTCATGCAAAGTCTGCAAGTTTTTCAATACTGTGATGAAAGGATGGCGCCTTTCCTACTGTGGTGAATGGGGTGCAAACCCATGCTTTGGGATGCTATGACATGGGTTACAGAGATGCTTTCACATAAGTGAAAAACATGTAATTCCCATTCTGTGACAGCCTGGTATGGCCACTTGGGAAAAAAAGTAACTACAAATAAAACCTGGAACTAGTTCACTGTGGTTACTGAAAAGCAAGCTCTTTACTGAACGTGCTGTGAGGCTACCTTGGCAGGCCTGTAGGTTGCTTCCACAAGACTGACAAATGCTGGGGAAATTTGCATGGTTCAATGAGTCCATAGGAGAGAAGATGGTGTGCAACCTCGGCAAGCGTTGAAAGCACGAGTCAAGCAAACGTGTAAAGTGCCAAAAGGGAACCAGCAGAACATTACACTTGTATGAAATGGGAGTAATCTCATTACCAGAGGTGATAACCATTGCACCCCTGATGGAAATGCATAATTACTGAAAACAGCTAATCAACTGCAAGAGCAGCAGGGTAGCCAGAAGCTCCTATCTAAACCATCTACCGTGCTTAACCCAGTTGAGCTGCTCCTCCTCCTCCATCACCTTCTACAAAGGGATCAGTAAAACATGCTGCAGACCCTCACATGTGGGTCAGCCCAGCTGAGTGATACAGAGCTTTGAGTTCTTACTTGCAAATAAAACACATATCAGTGGAGTCTCTGTCTTGATTCCACAAGATGTTCAAGCACGCCACACTTGCAGCTGTTCATTTCATAGCTACATCTGTAGATGAACAGAATTTGGAATAACAGCGTAACACCCGACTTCCGTTGAAAAAAAAGGTGACAGCAAGCTTCTTGCCTTTAATTTCTGACTTGGAAAAACCTTGCCTTTAATTTACTAACAATATATATGGCTATGGACAATAAGAGATGGTAATTCTCAGGCTAATGCTATGGTAAGTTGAACTGTCAATGGGATCTGGGGCCAGCTACGGGAGTCCTCCAGTGTGTTTAATGAAAGCAACTCTGTCTACAGCAACGGCAGTGGGGCCATGAACTTCCATGTTCCCTAGGTCCAGGTGACAAAAACTGAGGAGATCAGGGGTCTGGGGCCAGCTACAGGATATGCTGATTGACTGAGGCCAGATATATCTGTATTATGTGAATACAGCAATATATATTATACAGACATTGTGTGGCATGTTACTCTACAGAGAGAGCATGTGCAGCACTGGGAACAGGACTTGCCTGTCATGCTGTCTGTGTTTGTAGGAGCACTGTGCTCAGGTGAGCACTGGTCAAGTTGTTACTTTCTGACTATGCTGAACTGAATGACCAGCCCCTCAGTTTATTTAACATGGTCAGAAAGTACATATGCATATGCATATACACACATATCTATTTACATATATGTAAATATGTGTATGCATACACATTGGGAACACTTGCTTAGCCTCACTGATGATGGAACTGGTAGTAACCGGCTGCTGCATTCAGCAGCCTCTAGCACACTGTTTTTTAATTTTTCTGATCCTTGCAGTCTCTGTCCAGACAATTCCAACAAAAGGAAGAACTGGCTCGAATTATTTATCAAACTGCAACAGGTGAAGGAAGAGTACAGAGGGAGGGGAAAATTAGCTGTTGGCAGTTTTAAGTAAACTATATAATTTTCCAGTTACAACTAGAAAAGAAGTAAAAACTGTGTGAATTGTTTCAAGGTCTTTAAACAGGAAAAGCTGTTCATGGAGCTGGCAGACTATTAGGAAAATGCATAAATGAAAATTTCCGGAGTAGTATAGCGATGGTACCAGTTTCATGTCTGTTGAGGATCTGATTTCTTGATTATGTTACTAACTAGGAATAGAACCACAGAAGGACACAAGTACTGTGATGCTTGAAAAAAAAAAAGCCATAGACTAAAATGTACAAGCTGTCCCTGGAGCACAGATATAAATCCAGGTCTGTCTTCTCTTAGGTTCATGTCCTGATCACTGAACTAGAAAGTCAGCTTCAGGCCTAGATTTGGTCTGTGGCCCAGTTAATATCTACTTATTTAAAGCAAGGTGGAGGATGTCTCTACCACATGGGTGCATACATACAGATGGAGCACCAGAATCTTATTTAGCAAGCAGGGTGCTGCTGTCGTCACTCCAAATAAGGACAAATAGGCCTGTGCTCCTGGCTTCCTGGACAAGTTTTCTAACCACTAGGAAAATCATGCAATCACATCTAATTCAGGAAGGAAAGGGACCTCAGGAGACTACCTCATCCATCTGTCTCCTCAAAGCAGGGTTAACTACCGCTCTACACCAGGCTGATAACGGCCTCACCAGCCAGGGCTAGGATACCCACATGGAGCAAGGATAGACCAGTGCTCTGGACAACCTCTTCCAGTGTCTGACCAGCTGCATGGGAAAGACTTTATTCCCTTTGTCTCCAGTCAGCATCTCCCTTCAGGCAGGCTGTGGTGGTTGATTCCAGCCAGTCTTCGACTTTCCTCATTCTGTGCTTACACACCCAGGTAATATTTCTCTATTCCTCCTTGGTAGCCCATTCCTGCATCCATTTCCTGTATGCTTCCTTTTTGTGTTTGAGTTAAATCAAGAGTTCCCTGTTCAGCAAGCTGGCCTTCTGCCATGTCTCCCTGTTCTTCCACCCTTCAGATGATTTTTTTTGCATTTTGTGCAGATTGTCACTGAAGTCTGACTAGCCCTTATTGAGCTCCCTTGCCTTCAGGGGAAGCTTAATGTGGAATCAGTTCTGTCCCCCAGCTGAAGTCTTGTGTCCTTGCCTTCCTCGCTGCCTTCAGGATCATAAACTCCAGCATCTGACAGCTCCTGCAGTCAAAACTGCTGTTGACTGACAGTTCATTTTCATTCAGGATTCCAGCAAAGCTTCTCCCCTAGTTAGTTGCTCAGCACTTGCACCAAAAATTTGTCTTCCTTGCATTGCAGAAATCTGGATTTCTTGTCACCCATCACGTGCTCCTCAACAGATTCCAGCATGGTTAAAGTTCCCCATGAGAGTCAGAAAGAATTTGAGATACTTCCTTCAGTTGTTTAAAGAAATATTTGTCCATAGTCTCTCCTTGATCACTCACCATCAAGACATTCCCATGTTCTGGCTTCCCCTCTGACCCTGATCCATCAGCTTTCAGTAAGCCTTTTACCCATGCCACCATGGACATGACCATTATTTCCTCTTTCCTATCCTAGCCATTTTTAAATAAAAAGGCCATGGCTTACGTGCTTTGCATGTGTCTCTTGTCAGAGTCTGCCAGGCAAATTTTGATTGCTCAAGGGCCTCAGACAGAAGATGTATTTCTGATAACCTTGGCATGAAAGAGACAACAAGCTACCAGAAGAGGACAGAAACATTGCCGAGTAGGCACAAAAGCAGACTTTCAAGCACTTAAGAGCACATTCAGGGATTACCAGTGTGGCTGGGAATAGCACTCTTGAATGCACGTGTCTAAAGTCAACTCAAGGCAACTATGTCATGTTCCAGTGCTAAGGATGCTTCAATGTACCTGAAATTGTGCAGCTGTATGATGAAGTAAGAACAAAGTCTATTGTTCATTATATCTTTTGATTCTAGCTGGGTAAAGAAGAAGACAGGACAGAACAAGCTGCAGTCATGATTTCATGATAATTACTCGGCACTGGTGAAGCTGCTCCTGAAATACAATCTCCAGCTTTGGCCACTTACTTCAAGAGAGGCCTTGAGAGACTGTGGAGGGCAGTCAAGATGTGAGAAAGCTTTTGGCACTGCTGCATAAAGCAACTTCAAAGGAAATGTGCTAATGTGACAAATGATCCCAAATGGAAATTCTAGTTTCCCCTGCCAGATACATTCAGCAGTAAAACAAAAAAAAGCCACAATTCTATAAATGCTCTGCTTGCCTCAAGGAATTGGGCTTGATAGCCATGGCAGATTTACTACACATACAAAGTTTACTAAGCACTTGTGGAGTTCAGGGTGTAAGAAAGCCACTTGTCTGGCTGACAAGGTGGGGACTTCCTGTGTGTAACTTGCCCATTTAAATGGTAGCACAAGTTCTCTTTTCTTGAAGAGTGAGGATAAAAAAAGGGCCTATAGGCATGCTATATTTCACATAGCCCATGTGAAACCCCAGGCAAGAATTCATTGAGCTGAGAGGCTGCTGCTTTGTTCCACTGTTCCTCAGCAGCACCTCATCTGCTTCACTAGCATTTCCTCACACTCTGTCTTCCAGTTACCAACTTTTGGACCACACTGGAAAAGAGCCTCCTTACCTCCAGCTCCAGGGGACACAACCAGCTCACAGATGTCGCCCCTGCCATTATCTGGGCTTCCTGCCACTATCCGTTAAATATGCGCAACATATATTATTATTATAATAATATTTTTTTACTTTAGTTGGCTTGCCAAGTATGGCTTTGAAAGGTGAGACTTGTGGCTCTGTTCACTGCTAGTAGCACAATGAAATCCCAGAGATTCCATTGCAAAAAAAAGGGGGAGGTCTCTGAGAGCCCTTGCTTATGGCAAAGAGTTTCTGCTCTTTCTGCAGGAAACATCACTCCCATGAAGGCATGAGCCATGCAACATTTTGTTATCTAGCACCACACCTCAATGAAGAGGTGGATGTAGGAAGAGGTGATGTCTGCTGACCAGGAATGGGAATTGCTGTCAGAGGCTAGAAGCCAGTTGCTCTTTCTGCTAGTTTCTGTCAATTCACATCAAGCACTACTCAGAGGTTGCTCAGTGCTTGAATCACCTCCAGCTACAAAACAGAGCATATGTGTGCAGGGCTGCTTGTAACAGCCTCAAGCACTGAAAACCACAATCCACCTTCACATTTCTGGGCATTTCTTTTTCTCCTCAGCACTTCCACTGTACCTCATGGATGATAAGCAAATTTGACAACATGAAGCCAGATTCTGAGGTCAGGTGCCCTGGCTGGCAATGCTCAGGCGATGCCACTGCTGTTTTCCACATGTTGGCCCTGAACGAGCTTCTACAAAGCATCTACTCCAGAAAAACACTTACTCAGATACAAGAGTGCTGGGTGGCAGAGCCAAGCATCCTTCATCCCTCCCTCCCCATTCAATGACTTCTTTCACAGTCAGGTAGCAGCCAGTCACAGCAGGCATAGGATCATCTGGAGGAAGGGTCTTCTGCTCAGTAAGCCCATTGCCCCCTTGCATCTCCACCTCTCTCTTCCACAGACTGAAGGCAGATGATGAGTACCCAGTAAGGTGATGTGATTGCACCTCTCTGGTCATGTAACAGTCTCATTCCACATAATCTTTCTTTATTTCTCATTTGACAGCTGCTACCATATGAAAAATGAAGAGCTAAGCCTATTGACACAAGCTGAGGAGACAGACGAACATTTTAAAAACAATCTGTCTTATGGGCCAAGTCTGTATACCTTCCAACTCAGACAGCAAACCTGGAAACAAAATACCATGGCATTGCTCATTACTTAAGGGGGAAGGAAAGATAGATCCTTTATCAAGGACCATGTGCTTCTGGGAGACATCATGTCCTTTCTGATGTGAGAAACCACAAGCACATTTTACTCCCATTTCTCTGAACATTCTCAGCACCTTAGAGGGCTGTGACAATGGCTAAAAGACACCTGTGTGCTTTAAAGTGCCAGGCCTACAGACTGTTGCATATGGAAATAATAATAAAAAACACATCTCGAGGACAGATTTTTGAAAAAGAGCCACAAAAGAGGGCAAACAACTATTTCCCATTCCTATTAGGGTTCATTATCATTGGCGAAAAATGCTCACAACAGGGTATAAATCTTGGTCCTGTTGATGCCAAATGATGTGAGTTTTCCCACTGAAATAACAGTTTCGAGGTTCTTCCTTGTGGCACTGACTTTAGAGGAGGATAGATAGTTTGGCAAGTTAGATATTTCACACTCTCATTTGTAATTACTGAAATTCTCTATTTGATAAGAAGGAAGAAATTTATGAGACAAGATGGAAGCCAAAAGAAGTTACTGTAAAATCTGTACTGGGTCAACAACACTGAATATGATGTTGCAAAATCTAGAAGAAAATTGTCGTGTTATTGTGACTGGTAAGTTTATTAAGTGGATTCTTCTTAACCCTCCACACGGAAAAGTACTAATTTCATTATTTCAGTGCTGCAACTGTGATTAAGTAAAGCCTCAGATTGTAAATACAGAGCTTTAAAAATAATTTACAGGAGACGCATACTTCACAATTTTAAGTAATAAAAGTTTTATACTGCAACTGTGATGTGGACAAAGATTTTTTAATTGAAATATGACATGATATATACCCTTATAGCTATTCAGTCTATCAATGCTTAGAATAAGGTATTGCAGGACAAGCAAGGTCGGTATTCCACTCATCCCCTGTACCACTGCCTACAGCACCTGCCCCAGAACTGTTCTTCAGAGTATGTAAGGAGAACTTCATCAAGGTCTCCGCGGAACAGCTTGATGGGCCTTTCAGTACAGGGATGAGTGTTCCTTCTGCACTGCTGCCAGTCTTTGGCTCCTACAGCTGGAATGCAGAGACAGCCCCCCAGGACAGGAGAAGGCCTCGGCAGCTATCCCATGCTCATTCAGATAACTGGGAATTAGTCACAAGGCATGTATAAATCAGTCTGTGGGTTAATACATGAATTATCAATTGTGTTATCTTTTCCTACTCAGTGTATTTCCTTTGTATTTGAGGCAGAACATGACCACTCCCAGATTTCACCTCATGCATATTTCACTCCATTTTTCCTTCCTGCACTATTTGTGCCATTTATCTTGTCCTATATTCACTTTCTTTTTTTCCCTACTTTTGGGAAAAGCATCTAATATCCCTGTAGCATTAGTTTTTCTTTGTTAATGTCAAAAAATGTTAATCCGTGAAGACTTGCTTCCTAGATAATGTTAATTCAGCTGCCAGTTTTATAATAGGATTATGCTTTCCAGGATTTAAAAATCCCACTTGTTAGCTACAAAACAGACTTCTACTAACAGCTATAAAATCTAATTTAATCCCTATTGGCATTAACTAAATAGCTGAGGTATAATTTCTGTCTAGCTGCACTTAACACCCTGCTATTGCCATAAATATATAAAATTCCCTTTGAAGTTATAAAAGAAACTGTTTGGTAGGATAAATAGGGTCTCGTGAGTCCAATCATATGTTATCTCCAAGGCACAACAAATGTTGTTTACATATTGTAAGGATTTTGTGGACAGCATATTTAAATAGATTCATCCATGTTTACATGTATTAATTTGCCCTTTTTCTCAAGAAAATGCATACTAAATTATGTTCTGTAAATATTCTATTTAAAAATAATTGGTTAATGAGTGGAAGATTGGGTCTGTGTGGAATCAAAGCTTAAAATGTAACCAAATAACCTGACAAAGCTGGAAGAAAATATCAATTTGTTCAACATATCCCCTTTTAATGCACAATTGTATTGTGAAACCTTAGAAGATAAAGTTATCTTAAGTCTGGCATAGGAGCAGCTATTTTGAGGCAATCTACTAAAAGGCTAACAAGTAACAAGTAAGGAGGAAAGAATAAGCAAGCCATGGTTTATAATCCTCCTAAAATGAACAGCCAGGATCTTTATAACCATTTGCTCCCAAATGAGGAACAACACAAGGATTTATGGTCTTCTGGAGCTCAGTGATCAAAATAAAGAAAAGTATTTATAATTATTTTCTCCCAATCTTGAAATAACTGGTAAGTACATTGTTCTGGAGAGGGTAGCCCTACTGCACTGCAGTGAAAGAAGGATAGCAAAAGAGCCATTACAGTGATCCACAGTAGGCAGCACTATGTTATGCAGGAGTTAAAGCAGCAATCTCAGAGCAACCAAGCTGCCTTAAAGATAGAAATTGTTACTCAAACTTAGAAAACACTAGAATTTCATTTATGCTTTCAAAAAGACACAGAGTGCTGATCAGACTCCACAGTCAGCTTATCACTTTCCTTATTGATAGACAAAAAGGCAGTTCATATTGTGATACTATAGCCAAAAAGAAAGATGAACAACCTCAGCAAAGCAGCTGACATCAACATCCAAATCTATTGCAGGCTGGATTTGCACATGTGTGCAGTTGTTTTTGGAGAGTTATACAATATACTTTGGACAGTACATTTAGATGTGCTAACAACTGCACATGCTCCATACAGATATAAAAACCACTGCCAAAACAGCAACTTTCAAATGCAGCTCGATGTTTTGACTTACCCATAATGAAGAATAAATTTGGCAATTTTTTCATTTCTCTGAAAAAGAATTTCTTGCTTGGAAGCCCTAACTCTGGGCATGGCAATGTGTAACCTAGGGATGCATTAAGAGCTTTCATGCCCCTGGAGCCTACCGCATACTGTGTAGCCAGCAGAGCTGTGCAGGTTTAGATGGGAATAAACAAATGCATGAAGTTCCTAATGCTCCATCCCCGTTTATCACGGCTTTTATGGCAGGGACTAGAAAAATTGCAAGACTTGCATATTGTGTTCTATTCTGTATGTGAGTGCACATTAGATTCACAGTTCTGGATACCCTCCACTATGAGTAAACCAGAGATTTTGGGTATCTGCTTGTTCCATGAAAGTGTATTCTTTTCGTGTATAAAGCACAGCTTAACATACAGTCTTTCACAATTCAGAGAAGAAAGTAATTCACAGAAAATGTAAAACCCAGGGCTTTAGGAAATCATAATCCACGTGTTTTGTCTTCTGTTGAACAGAGATAAATTGCTCCACTCTAAGTTAAAGGGATGTCATGGCATGGGTTTAGCTCATCGTGGAAATAAAAGGCTGGTTTTAGACAGTTCTATGCTTATTTTGCAGCTAGCACAGTTCACATGCCTTCAATTCAATATATGGTGGCGTATAGGAGGAAGAAGCTCAAACTCCCTAAGGGCTTAATTCTGAGCTACTAATTTAGACGCAAACATCCTTAATTCATTGTGAAATGTTATCTGAATAAGGACAGCAGAATCTACAGCACCATCAGTGTTGCGGACTCCTGGTCATACAGTGGAAGGAAATGAGGCTTTTGCACAGGTTCTGGTGGTTTAGTTACCATCACTGAGTGCTAGGATCCTTTTATCTGGTTTCCAGAAAAATGATAGTTGAACCCAAGGATACAGATGTTAAATATCATATGTTCAGCTGTCACCTGCCAAAGTTCCCAAGCCTAACCATGACCACACACATCCTCACCTTCATCTGCAACTTCATCCTCACCTTCATCTGCAACATATACAGTTATGCTATTTCTCCACCTGACATCAAAAATTCTTTTCTCTTACCCAGCATCTCACCACATTTCCTTGTTTTGCTACCTAATAACACTACTAAACCCCAGGTGAACAGGTATTGTTTAAACAGTTTGGTAAAATAAACCACAGATTTTCCCATAATCTTCTGAGTATCTCTGAGGTTCTTCCCACTCCTCAGTGGGATAGATCCAGCTTTGATGGCACCAATGCATTGGGAAAAGTACCATGCATTTCCACCTTTCCTTCCCTACCTATCTTGCCCAAATCAGACCACAGGACCACTACACCATGACCTGTGACCAAAGAGATACTTTGTAGACAAGTTTACCAAAGAAAGCAAGGGCTGTATTCTCTGTGTGTCCTACCACTTTCTGGTCCATGTCCCTGTTAATGGGGTCTGTGGGTTTCCTCACACTTCTCACTTGCCACTCTGCTTTTGAAGTGTGGGCCTTGCAAAGAGGAAGAATAAGCAGAGTGGACTACTGGTTATGAGCACAATGGAATCTTAGGTTCAAGACTAGGTTTCAAGATTAATTGCAATAGAAACTTGGCTACACAAACACATTCCAATGTCTGCTCATTACCAACAAAAAAAAAGCAAAGGAGGCCTGGAGCAAATAGTGTTAAGTGCTGTGACTGCAATAGTGGCTGTACCTTCATGTTTTCCTCACCTCTGATGCCACTGCAGCCCTGACAACACAACACAACACAACACAACACAACACAACACAACACAACACAACACAACACAACACAACACAACACAACACATGGCTTTGCATACAAAAAAAGTGCCCAGATTTGATCCCACAGATTGTTTCTCAGCTACCCATGTAAAATGAACTTTCTAGTATTAGCTTGATTTTCTGTAGCACACTTGAAACTCAACATCTCCCTTCAAACTAAGTGCTAGATGCTACATGGCTGTGTAGCCAGGTCCTTCCTGCTACAAGAACAGATGAAATATTGAAAATTGGTCCAGAAATGTGTAGCAACACATTCTAGTCCTGCAGTTAGCCTTCAGTACCCAGGTGTGCTGATGTGCCTGCAGACAGTAGGCTACACACAAAGAGCTGAAGTCCTGTGACTTACAAGTCCATACAAATATTAACTGTATGCTTTAAAATATTTTCCCAGGTCTATTAATGTATTTATGTCTTCAATCCCTGTTAATACTGAGCCAAGACATTTTCCCTAAGTTTCTAGACACCATTCTGTCAGCAGTAATAGTTATATCACTACATGTCCAAGTCAAACTTAATTGGATACATCTGAATCAGTGGAAAAGAAATAACTGGCAATTCAAAGGCTCTGCTCGAAGAGAAACAGGCATTACTGAGCTCATTAAGAAGAAAATTGCTGAATATTGCGATCTCCTTATGAATCCTCAAATCTTTATGTAAGGAAGATGATTGGCTTGTAGAGTAAAACAATAGGAACAAAAACTTTTATTGTCACAGTCAGTACTCAGGAGTGGCAGTTCTTCCAGGACCATGGTGGGATTAATGAGGAAATGAAAACACTTTACAACTTTCATAAAAATGTATATTCATCAGAACTCTTCAAGGATCAAAAAGGCCTTGCAGAGTTTCACTGTACAGTTCAGCTTCCCTACAATAAACCAGAGAGACTTTTGGACTCCCCAATTCCTACAGAAGAAATTTCCCATGCTACTCAGACTTTTAATAATGGCAAGCCACTGGGGAAAGCAGCATTCCCATTTTAATTTTGTGCATCTTTTGAAGAGAAGTCACCCTACTATGCGCCTGTGTACATTTAATCATTCTCTACACACTTTATCAGCAAGCCTTCTCCCTGTAGGAGGAATACAATTAGGTACAGTACTAATTTATTATAAATAAAGCAAAGACCTGGTAAAATAACCTAGTTATCAATGTTTCATGCAACTGTGCCTATGAAGTACTAGCTAACAGTCTCACTATGAGCCTAGAGAAATACCTGCAGCATTGATAAATCCTAACCAACACGGCTTTATTAAAAAAAAAAAAGAGATTATCATCATATAATACAGGAAGACTGTTGGTTTTAATTGAAGTAACTAGAGATTTATGGAAACCAACTGGAGCTTTCTTCCACTAATACTATAAAATCCTTCAATAAGATCAATAAGGAAATGCATCTCAACAAAGAAAGCCTTGAATTTTTTTTGTATACCATGCTGACCCATTTTATGTATTTATCTCCACCCCCACATTTAGTTGAAGTGTTGTTTTATATGCAAGAGCCTCTCCTCATCAACGATAAGGAATAAAAAGGTCAGAAGGTCTCAGATTAAGGGAAAAATGATAGGCAAGGATGCCCTCTCTCCGGCGTGCTGTTTGTTCTGACCCCAGGATCAGATCACGAGAGAGATGGAGGAGGCATTCTCACAGGGAGAAATCTCCATAAAATCAGCATGTTTGTGGATGATCTGCTCTTAACTGTAATGAACTCAGAGTCATCTCTCACATATGTGTTATGCATAATGGAACACTTTGAAAAGTGGTCAGGCTTTAATCCTATTTTTAAAAACAGACAATTCGAAAGAATTAACTGATTTTTCCTTCTTTCATGACACAGCACAACAATGGTCTTTTAAGTGGCTCCAAGATATTAGGTAGGAACACATTTATGCTATGATTCTAAGAGGACATGCTGCAGATTAGCAAAATAGGTCCTTCCCTATACCTCCTCTTAACACAACCAAACTTCCTGTCATTGCTGAAGAAAGTGGGGAGAACAGGAGAGGCTCAGGAGCCACCACTTCCCCTCTCGAGGAAGGGACAGGGGAAAGCACAGAGCTGAGGCTTCCTCTTCCCCAGCTTCTCTTGCTCAAGTGCTGGAGGAGAGAGCAACATTTTTCTAAAAGAGACAAAGCAATATAATGACGATTCACATTCAATAGGGCTTATGAGCTTAAACCCTAATCAGTCTGACATAATTTTACAGTGCAGCCCTGAATATCAGTAATTTTTTATTGGATGAATGAGGTCTACATAGTTCTTGAGGAACAACACTAAAATTTCCTATTTTCAAGTGTTTTATGTTAGAGGAGTGCACAGACATTTCTCAGCCATATGTACACTCCAAGGGATTGCTTTTACACCTCTGATACAAAAAAAACATGAGCAGAGGGAACACAGGGCTTTGTTTTGATTCTTAATTATAACACTGGCGTTCCCCATGGAAAGAAAAGGCCAAATCCTAGCACTTTCAAAAATTGCCTGAGAGAATTTTCAAAGGTCATCTTTGGCAGGAGGGACTGTGCCCTGCCTGGCCTGATGGCACACTAAAGGGAGCTGCAGAGTGCACCATATATCCCAGTTCTTCAAAACCACCCTGCAGACCACAAACAAGATAAAGCCACAAATAGCATTGGTTTGGAGGCATCAAAATTCTCCAAAACTCTTGCCAAGGACTCAGAAAGATCCATAAACACTACAGGAGCAACCCCAAGTGTTCTCTTGCTAGGCCAACCTTGCAGCTAACACCTCCTGGATGCTCTGAAGAGCAGCAGGATCCTGCTGGAAAAAGACAGGATCCTGCTGGAAAAAATGCAGTTCTAGAAAACTCTCTTGTAAGGGTGGTAACCTTACATAACCCATGGGAACAAACTACAAAATCTGAGCTCACTATGTCCCTGGAAAATGAACGCACTGACATAGAAATCTTCCTTACTCTAACAGGAAGAGAAAACTCTTCCACCTGATAATAGGTCCACCAGACCTACAAGCACAGTGAGTAATGCAGCACTAGAGAGGAAAGCTATAGCAGGGACTGCTGGCTTGGCTGAGAGCCCTTGAGACAGCTCAGCTCCTACACAGAGATCTTTCAATTTCATAAGATGCAATTCAGCTTGCTGGCTTATATGAATCATGCAAGCATGTCAATGCAGCCATTTTAAAAATCTTTTTATTTTTTACAATCAAAATTAAGGCATATTCAGACCTTTTCTGTGAAGAGCTGAAATAGATATAGGCTATTTTTGTCTCTAAGAGCATGATGCATTTGTGACATATCAACACTGCAATCTGTATTATTTCTAATTTCGTATTTTTAGAATTTTAATTCGAACTGTTCACTTTAAAATATCACCAAGCCTGTAATTCTGAGTGATTTCTTTAAAATGTATAACAACACTTGAGAAACTTTACATGTACATCAGTGGTGAAGAAATCCTATCTTCATCTGTGAATAGTATCTCAGGGAGGGTAACTTCTCTTTGCTAATATTAAGTTCTTCCCACAACCAAAACTTAAATTTCTGTTGTAGAAATTTCCAGTGTCTTACAAAGTCAGAAACCTGGAGAGGCAGCTTACAGTCTACATCATGTGACACTATGCATCTGAACCTCTAAAAACAGCATGTGGATCCCCAACCAGGATTTGAGAACAGCATGACTTGTAGGGTATGTTCAGCAAGACTAAAGCTACCTTTGTAAAAGAAATTTTCCACTATCACCTTTCCTATTCTGAATTTTTGAAGACCTCCTGCTGCTCTGTCTGGTCCCAAAGGTGTCACAAAAGCCCCTGTGCTACTCATACCCGGATCAGGTCTAACCCTACTTTCAGGGTTAGTACTCAGCATACTATAAATTTGCTTTTTAGCCATTTCTTCCCACTGGTTCTCCTCAAAAAATTCACTGAAAAATTGTCTCCTTGTGAATGCCGTGAGGTTGTTCCTGTTTTTCTGATTCAGTCAAAATATCAGCTAGAAAATAAGATTGAAAAGAAGGAGAAGGAGATGACACCTGAAGTTGTGGTCAGTGCTGTAGCTCTTGAAGGTAAGAAATGCAGGCACTGAAATGGTAAGGAGATTAGGGTATGGGTATGGGTTCCCCTCTTCTGGTGCTCTCTGTGAGCCATTAGAAAACATAATTGTGAGGGTAAGGCACAGGGGAGAAAATCTTTCAAAACTTCATTGAGAGAAAATATTGCATAGAAAATAGTTAAATATTTTTATTTTATGGCTGCAGCTTCAAAAGCTGCTACTGCAACCAAATGAAGTTTTGCAAACGTTATCAGTTTCAGTAATAAGAAGCTCATCTTCCTCGTTTCCTTCTGAATGAGCAACCAAATACAGCTGCTGACATTCCAGATTATTGATCTCTCAAATTTTAACTTAATTCTAATATAAACCACACAGCAGCTTGTTAAAATAGACCCATTAGATGCGGTTCAAACTTGCTGCTTGGACTTGATGCAAATGAAAATCTGTAGACAGGTAAGTTTGGCCCAAGGCACTACGAACCTTCAATCAGGTCCTGGTTTTCCCCAAATTCAACATTTCTGCAGCAGTTTGAAGGAAGTCCATAAGTAGCATTTTAATATAAGACACAGCAATAAATAGTCAAATTCATCAATACTATTTAAGAATAATGAATAAAGGACAGAATCAGTGTTGCTGTGTTTCCTAGAGGGTTTTTTTTTCTCCCTCAGTTTGAAATGACCCATTTGCAATGGGCCACAGAACACTGTACTTCAATGAATGTTCTTGACATATCTTTCATACAAAGTCCCTAAACACCTCATAAACATTAATAAATTAAGCTGCAAGAGCAATAATAATTTCAGTTTCACATTCATAGAACCTAAGACTCAAAATTTTCTTGAGTATCTATGGCAGATCTAAAAATGAAATTCAAACTTCCAATCACTTTGAATTAGGCTTCTCTACTAAACCATGCAATCACACAGTCTAATTCAGGTTGGAGAAGATCTCAGGAGACCACCTCATCCATCCACCTCCTCAAAGCAGCACTAACTACTGCTCTACACCAGGCTGATCACAGCTTCATCCAGCCAAGGTTGGAATACCCTCAAGGAGGGAGGATACACCACCAATGGACAATCTCTTCCAGTCTCTGACCACCTGCATGGGCAAGACATTTTTCCCTTGTCTCCAGTCAGCATCTCCCCTCATGCAACCTGTGCCCAGTTTTTTTCCTTGCCCCATTTCTGAGCTCCTCTGAGAAGAGTCTGGCTCTGCACCCATTCAGCTCCCCTCAGGAAGCAAAGCCTCCATCAAGACCCAACTCAGTCATCTCATCTCCGGGATGAACAAACTCAGCTCCTCAGCCTCTCCTCCTGTGCCATGACCAGCCTGATGGCCCTTCTGGGCTCCTTCCCATTAGTCAGTCTCTCTCTTGTCCTGGGATCCACAGCTTGGCACAGGCACTCCACAAAGAGACTGTCAAAATCAAGTGGCGGGGAAGGACCCGTTCCCTGGATCTGCTGGGTGCAGCGGTGCCAGCACGGCTCTGGGGGTGGTTGGCCACCTTTGCTGCGAGGACACACCACTGACCCTGTGCAGTTTGTTGTACAACAGCACCCAGGGCCTTTTTGGCGGAGGTGCCTTTCTCCAGGCTTCAGGAACAACCCCCAGCCTTGACCTTTCAGTGATGACAGACAGCAGCTTCATGATGACACAAGACAACTCCCTCAGAGGCCTCCAGTGTGTCCTGTCTGGTCCCATAGACCAGCTTATTTTAAAAGACCCTAACTCCATGCTCCCCTATGGTGGCTGCTCCCTCCCTCCCCCAAGTTTTGCTTCTAGGCCTGAGACTGAGCAGACTGACAGTAAAGCTTGCAGTCATGGAGCAGTGCATCCATTTGACTCGTTTTCCCTCTCATTTTTACTGCTGATACACTTGTAGTAGCCATTCTTGCTGTCCTGCTCATCCCTCACCAGTTTTGATTCCAGACAAGCTCTGAACTTCCTCATTCTGCTCCTAAAAGCCTGGACCATACTCTTGTGTTGCTTCTTGGTAGTCCCCCCTACTACCTCCTGTCTGCTTTCTTTTTGCATTTAAGCTCAGGCAGGGGCTCATCTGTCATCTCAAGTTTCTATTACCAATTTTCCCTGTAATTTCTTTGAAATCTTATACCCAGTGGCACAACTTCACTTCAACAGAGTTAGAATTTTACCACCCTTGAGAAATTACTACTGTCAACTTTGTCATCTTGATAATAAAATTTTGTTTTTCTGTCATTGTTTATTACAAATAAATGCTTATGCTATAAATTATTTGATATAATTAAGCTGCACCTGAAAATACTTCAGTTTGATACACAACTATATCTTGTATCATCTTACAGCAGCAGCCTCTGAAATATGATCAAACAGTACTAATTCACTGTGACAGGAGATATAATCTTAGTCTTTCAACACAGTATTTCAGCAACTGAAAAATGCTTTCCAGTCATCTCCAGCAGCACACAGGAACATCCAGCAGTGCTATTTTCACTTTTCAGGATTAAAATAGGTACATGCAAACTCTGTAAAGTTTTGCCTTTCCAACCTGTAAAGAGCTGAAGGTTAAAGAGAGCACTATCCAAGAGAATCCTTCTGGAAAGCATTAACTCAGAAGAAAAATAAAAGAATAAAATTTCATCCACATTTTTGGATGGACATGGGAAAATTTTCAAGTCTGTTTTCCTAACTTTCTGGACAAGACATTTATACTCAAACCCTAAACACTGCTTGCTGCAGCTTGAAGCACTGAGACACAGTTAGGAAAACAAACAAATATGAAAATTATGTGACAGCAAACTTACATTCCTGTTGAGAAATAGCTTTCACTAGGAAAAACTTATATCAATTTCTCGTATACGTTGTTTAAGATGGCTGACTTGGCAGTTACATTTAGGTAACTCACTGAGGTTGGACTCAGTGATCTTAAAGGTCTTTTCCAATCTAAATGATTCTATGATTCTAAGATGTGGAATATAATAAAATGGTTACTTTCACATATTAAAAAAAAAAAAATGCTTGCAAGCGAAACTTGCTAGATCATTCTCTCTTTTTTCTCAGTTTAATGTTAAGAAAAACTTGGCACAGGTACTTGACACACCTACATCCATCTCCCACTCTGCTCTCCATCTCTGTTCCAAACGCTGATATGCTCAGGATCTAACTTCTCCTTCCTTGAGAAACACCCCTAACAGCATTTTCCCCCAAAATTTCAAGAGGTATGTCTTTCCAAACACCCCAAGGCTCACACCCAGACTCACACTGTTTTGCTCACAAACTGAAGATGCTTTCATTTCAACAACAAACTGCCCACCTGGTGATTCTGAACTAACGCTTCCTTTCCCACTTCTCTTCTTACAGACTGTTTCTTCCTCTTCCCCAAGAAATGTGTTGCAATAATAACAGTATCTCCCACTCTTCTGTGATGACAGCTTATGCCCAGTTCTGTATTCCTGCAAAACTCCCTCCCCACTTACTCACACGGGATCTCTTTGAGTTCTGGGTAACCAGATTTTCCCAACGCCTTCACAAAGCCTATCACTGTGACATTACTTTGTGTATCTTAAGGCTTATCTTTGTCTTTCTGGTTGTCACTTCCCCAAGGCAAAGGCAATGTTTTTCCACAAGTTCTCTTTAGTGCTGATTATATCACACAGATAATTTTTAATTACCTTTCTGTTCAGAGCCACACCATCTTCACAGTCCAACACTGCACAATCTACATTTAGTGATGGGATTTTTCTTATCTTCTTTTCATCATCCGCAGGTACATACAGCACAGCCCGTCTGGGAACATACTTGTGTGATGATGTAAAGCAATAACTAAGCTTAGGAACACCAGCTGGCAGAGGAGAATCCACCCTGTAAAGGATATTGCTGAAATTAGACTATTGGCTACAATGCTGTAACTAATACTTCACTATATTTTAAAAGCAAAACATTCATACCTACATAGTGGCTGGGTTTGGGCTATTTATATTTTTTTTTCCCTCTGGAAGAGCCAAATTAGGGGAGATACCAGTATTACAGTTAATTACAATATAAAACTCCAAACCCACTGTGTTCAATAGAAATTGCAAACTTAAACAATGATAATTGAAGACCTGCCAGGGCTGACGTTTGTCCATGCAGCCTTAATTACACTGCCCATTCTGGGTGCTGCAGCAAGTATGAAATACAGAAGGGTGGTGGTTGGCTTTTTCCCTGTCATAGGACTCCTCTGTAGGATGCAGACTGTGCTGGGAATGGATCAGGGAGGAGGATTTGGGGAGGAGGCTGCTATCTGCCACGTTTCCTCCAGGAGCTGGATGCCATGCTGTGAATGAAGGAGGGGTGCTGGTTAAAACAAACACAGATTTGTGAAGTTCATTTTGCAACCTTAGCATTATATCAACAAATGTATTTGCATGCAAAGTTAAAATAAGCAAGATGGATGGAGGGGGAAATGAAGAAAACAGAATGAAAACCTCATGCAGTGTGGAACCTCACTACTCTTCAGACCTTCAGATCCACAGCACAGACTTCCACTGACAGAGCTCATAAACCCACCAGCATCATTAGCAGGTTTTTTGCTATGGTGTCTTTTAAAATTTGTAAATGCTTTGTGCACCACACTTCAGTGCAGGTGTGAGCCTTTGGTGCCACATGGCTTGAGTGGATAACATCCCCTGGCCTGTAGGTGTGAGGTCTGTGGTGGTCTCCACCACATGCTGACATTCCTGGTGAGGGCCCAGCTGACCTGCTCCAGGCAGGAGCTTGGTTAGTGCACTTGGAGGCTGTGGGACTGCCAGAGGAGGCTGCTCTTGAGTGCCGTGGGGAGCTTGCTTTGCTCCATAATTACAAGCACAGAGAAATAAATTACAGAAGGTGCCACCGTGTTTCTTGGCCTTCCAAAAAAAGCCCCTTGCATGCTCTTGTTCCTCCCCACTTCATGTTGTACCCCCCAGGCCTATTCTGTGACATCAAAGATGAGGACAAAATAATACAATTTACCTTCATACTCAGCACAAGGCACTTACACCACAAAATAATCCTGCCATATAGCACCATTATACATTATCATGTATATTATTCAGCACTTTGAAAAATGCAAAGCTTTCCTAGCACCATGCTGAACATGTCATTATCGCATCATGTCAGGGACCCATGCATTTTCCTATGCCCCTCTTAATAATGCTTCCCAAGTTGCTAGATTTGGATGACACATGGCTACACACACGTGTGGGTTTTCTTCAAAGCGAACATGACTAACGCTCTCAAATGCCTGGAAATGAGTTCAGTCAATCTAAATCAGAGCCAATGTGGTATGTCACTCATGGACTGCTGTAATACTCGCCTTTCTAAGCTGAACCTGTTGAAGAACCCTCTCTTCCCCTACAGTGTGCACCCTAAAAGCTGAATATAAGACTTGGGTTAAAAATATGAAGAAAGCTTTTATCGCATTTTACCTCAGTAAACTAAATTGAAAAGGAAAACTATTCCATCATCTCCTCTGCTGCATCTCTGCAGATCCTATGTGGATCCACTTTAAGAGCCTACAAAAACCACTGTCAGACTTCTTTGCAACATGCCTGGTAATGCTGAATTCAGTTTAAGAAACGGGACACCTTGGCAGTTAAATAGAAACTATTTTATTATAAGTGTCAATGCTACCCTTGTTAATAACAGAAGCAGCTTCAAGACTCAGGTGGTGGAGGTCCTATCAACACCTGGAGACATGCAACTGAGATCCACTGAGTCCCTCCAAACTACTCTCCTTGCCTCTCTCTCACAAACTGCTTCATGTTCCCTGCTTCAGGCTGAAGTGGGGATGGTAACAGAACTTGTGGCAACTCAAGTGGCTGCTAGACAAATCCACTTAATCTCATTTTCTTGCACTAGTACACTTTAGGAGAGCAAGGACGAGGTGGAAGAGTGGTTTATCTCAAATAGAAAGAGGAGGATCTTTTTTCAGTGTGACACAGAGGTCAGTAAAGAAGTCTGCAGTCCTTCCCTAAACATATATGAAGGAACAAAAGTGATTAGCTTCTATTCTCTTTCTCTGATGGCTTCAGCCTTGTGGTTCCCAAGGGCACAAAGGAGTCAAAGAGCTCAGCCCATTAATAGTTAACTCCAGCCTAGAGCCAAGCAGCCCCTGAAGCACCCTTAATGACTGCCTCTCACCAACCCTCCAACCCGCCAGAAACCTGATAGACGTGGCTAACACCATAATCTCAGAGCATGCTGAGATGAGATGTATCTTCTGTCACACGTTTCCCAGGATTTCTTCTGGGCTGTCATCAAACCAAGGGCTGTTTGACCAGCCGTTTTCCCTCTCACTGCTGCAAGCCCCACGAAGGCAGCCCTGCTCTGCCCGCCACACACAATGGCGTGTAAGCATCATTACCTGCAGACCAGATTTAGTCAGGTGTCACCATTCAGGTCTATGAACGTGTGTTTAGATGGAGGAGCAGTACAGCTTCCTCAGCAGACCACCTGATTCCAAAGAAGTGATAGATTTAATCCATTAAAACACAATCACTTAATAGGCTTAATGCTGGGAATGCTACTGCCCAGTGACTGTCGCTATCTCCTCCTCAGCTAAACAACTTTGTAGCCACATGGGCTCAAACAACAGGTTTCTCAGGACACAAATTATTATAAAAAATATACTGCCCATGTGTCAAATTACTAGTTTTCTGGAATATTTTAGCAAGTTGAAGAAGAAATAATTTTTTCACAAGATATCGCCAGAAAAAAAAATGTAGAAGAGGAGCTGCTGTCAGTGGACCAACACAGAACCCTTCTCCTTTCAAAACAAAGAGTTCTAGAAATATTCATGTAAACTAAGAGTTTTCAACAACTATCTTTAGGTATGACTACAGTAAATGTTATCACAGTCTAATTCTTTGGCATATATTCTTAAATCATCACTGTGCATTCTCCTTGCAAAGTCATATTTTATGTTCTACAATAAAATGAAACGTAGAGGAAAGACATGGATTTATTAATAAATCCATTTTTCTACAGACTTATTTAAAACAGTGGCAAGGCTTGGGGTGCTCTGTATATGAGCAGTTAGCTACCCTGGTAGGAAACACTATCCTGATTATCTTGACTTTTGTTATTTTGATAGAATAAAAAAATCCCCAGCAGTTGCTTTTTTAGGACCAAAAACCCACACAGCACTGCAGTCTCGATTATACTGTTAACCCTGTGCCATAAAGAGGAGGAAAACCTTACATATGTTTCCTGGCTCCAAGTATTTTAATGATTCAAACTAAGCTTGCCTCTGCTTTAAACTAAACACATGGACAAAAGCCAAATGAATTTGCTAAGACAATGTTTCTTCCTTTAAGCACTGTAAGTTAAAACAAGGACTAGGCTATTGGGTAATGCTCATTAAATTGTTTTACAGCAGCATATTTTCATTCATAGCATCTAGCAGCATGCTGAGAGCTCTTGGGTCTTGGAAATAAAACTAAATTTCTTCAGCAAACATAACACTCTACTAAAGTCTTCATCAAATATGTAAAAGTAGCTGGCACGTTAAAGTTACTCATAGTCCTCTGAGAACCATTTCACCCAAGAGTGAATAGCTCATCCTCAGGAAGGAGAAAAGAAAACCTCTTTGACTACTGAGAGACACTGCAGTTTGCAATGGCAGCCATACAGTGCGACTGCGAACAGTGAAATTACCCCAAATTATGCAAATTTCCCTGCTGTAAACTGCATTTTCACATTCCAGCATTGCTCATACTCATACACATACTTAACTGCATACACCTGTGCAGTCTCATTGGAGCCAACAACATAAAGCTCACAAAGTAAAATACTCGCACAAGTCATTTCCAGCATTTTAACCTGTGCCTCTGTTCTGTTTATTTGCTAAATCAAATCACCCCTGGAAGATCTGCCAAACACATAGAAGAATATTCATTGCTCAGTAGGCCATATCTTTCGTTCTACAATCCTTGGCACAGTGTTGGCAAAGTGTTTGCAAAGAGCATTTTTAGACACTTCACTAAAACTATTAAAAAATCTGGATAATTTCCACAGCATGTATTTTTTGACCTCTGTGCACATAACTGCATACCATGATACCTGTGGAGCTGTGGAAGAAGGACAGAAGTGATCCAAGACCCACAACACCCCCTGAAAGAGACCCAGCTAATGCAGAAAAACCTCCTACAAATTCTTTCTGCAATATGTGCAAAAAAACCCCACTCCGGAGAAAACATAATGGTTTTCCTGTGTTGAATTTACCGAGGAGTAGCACACCACCGCACACAAATAATCTGCCAAAAACAAAGGAAACTTCTACGGAATTACAAAGCCCCGCAATTTGCATAGTAATTCTTTCTAATTAAGAAAAGAAGATACAAGTTGTTTGTTATAAACATCAGCAGGCCCTGTGCAAATACGAAGGGCTCGCAGCCGCGCTGAGTATTTGTCGAATCAAAGCGACTTGCTGGAGAGTTTTATTGGTACAGCTGCAGCGCATGCATTTTATCACACATGCTAATAATCCTGGTTATGGCACTAACATTTTAATCATTTGTTCTCTGGGCTTGTTTCTCAAACAATTAGCACTAATGAATGGCCAAAATACCTCGGATCATATATGTCTAATTGCAGTCAAGAGCGGTTATTGTCCGCATGTACATTTCAATTCACCTCTGGGGATAATGTTTGTTAATTGTATTTCTTTATATAGCAAGTGAAAAAAGGCTGTTCACTCAAAAAGGGACTAAGTGTTCTCTTCTTTCCCTTTGTTCCCACAAGAAGCTAAAGTCACTTCAAGAGGCACTTAATCCCATCATCCATGGTTACAATTGCCTTACAGCATCAATCAAAAAGAATCTGAAGTAAAATGATGCAGCTATATTGTGTAATTAAAAGCAATTCAGGTAGTTATTGCTTGGGGCATTTTCCAGGTCCAAATACTTAAAATGGCACTGTGGGGATTCTAAATACTGTAGTGTTTTAAATTTGGTGAACTACAATATCTCACAGAGAAAGGGAAGGAATATGCAAAAAAAAAAAAAAAAAAAAAATCTCCTAGTGTGTATTGTAAAGAGAAAGAAAAGAGGAGGAACAGCTAACGTTTGAAGTGACAAAATCTACAAGTCTCCATATAAAAGGGAAATAAAAATATCAAGAAGAGAGAAAAGGGAAGGAAAAAAGAAAAGGATGGCAGTTTTCAAGGAAAAGAAATTCCTCCTAATTGTTAAAAAGTTAACTTGTGAAAAAATGTTAACATTTCCTCGAATGGAAAACAAAAGCTCATGTCACAAGCTTTACCATCAGAATACAGGTCTCCAAAATCTTAGCGCTCTCCTAGTGGAAATAAATCCGGGTAAACCAAGCAGCTCTTCTTGGGGGG
>VZTH01019025.1:99332-118657 GCA_013397815.1 Aleadryas rufinucha
AGGAAGGAAGGAAGGAAGGAAGGAAGGAAGGAAGGAAGGAAGGAAGGAAGGAAGGAAGGAAGGAATGGCAGTTTCACCAATACTCCACGTGCATACATTAATAGGGGGGAAGAAAAACTAATGGCTAAAACAGTCATTTACTGTGGTACCCAGAGGCACTAAACTGAACCACAAAAGTGGGGGGTTGGGAGAATAAATAATAATTCTTCCCTTTTTCCTTTTCAAGAAGCACCAGGATAAGGGTGGGCATACTCTTGCCATGAGTATCTTAAGGGTCTTTTCCAATCTAAATGATGTTCTCCATCCCTCTCCTAAGGGCCCAGTCTGGGCTGTGAAAACCACAGCTGAGCCCTCTGAAAAACAGACTCTGTTCCTGTCCTAAGCAGATATAATGTAAATTGTTTTCCCACCAGGACAACAGTCATACATGCTAACGTGAGCATTTTGAAGATGTTGTTAGATTTCGATCCACAAAAAGGATATTATAACTGTTAGTAAGTAAATTTATTCATGCCTCTGTGGCTTATATTAGTTTGAAAAATAAATAACCAGTAGTTAAGTTGCATGTGGCTGTACTTATATTAATTTTCAAACATTAAGTTTCATTATTTTCTAACCTCTGCAAAAATGTTCCTGTTATGAAGAAAGCAAACAGAAGACCGATTCTAGACCAGGACAGATGGAATTATGGAGAAGTGAAGATAAAAGAGGCTGGAGAGACAAATAAGGTTTCAGGTGGCTGCAGAATGTTGATTACTCTGTTATTTAGACATTCACATCTTGATTCAAAATACACTTTTATTACTCTCTATACCTTCTCCATTGCTTGGAAACAGCAATCAACCAACCAATGTTTAACCTACCACAAAGAATATTAGGCTGACTTTGAAAACAGGGAAGATGGAGAACTTTGTAAGACTGTTCATGTTTGAGGGCCAGTAAGGAAGAAACCTAAAAAACATCTACAGGAGGAAGAGAATAAAAGGGTAACTGTAAGCTGCAAGAAGCCAGGTCTGGCAGAATGATGAGGTGAGAAAAGCCCAGGACCTGGGCACCACAGACATGAAAACTGAAGCTGACAACATGCAACAGGCAGCTCTACAGGTGAGTCAAAGAAAGAGAGGCAGTCCTGAACAGCCAGCAAACAGAAAGGCAGGATGATCCAATAGGCCAGGAGAGGGGTGACAAATGCATAGGATCTTGGTGAGATGGCCCCCGGGCACCACAAGAAGGAATGGGTTTTGGTTTTGTGCAAGTGGCAAGGCAGACTCTGCCAGGATATGTCCCCAGCTGAGCCACCACAGAAGACAAGGGAGGACTTGGGGAGAGATGCACAAGGTAAGGAGGTGAGACTGGAAAAGAAACTGCACCATCAGTCAGGGATGCAAAAAGGGAGACGTGGTAGGCATTCACTTAGAAAGTCCGAAAAAATCAAGGTCAAAAGCAATATTAAAAGAGCAAGGTGAAGATGGAATTTAAAGGAAAAAAAAAAGGAAGAAAAAGGAAGAAAAAGGAAGAGGACAAGGTCAGTGGACATTTTGGCAAGGGAAGAATCAGTGAAGCAGGGACTGAGGAGTCTCTTGATGCAGCATCAGAGACAGAGAAGATGTATTAACTCCAGGCAGCCAGCTGTATCACATAAGGAAAACAGGGGTAGAGTGGCATAAGTCTTTGAGGAACAAAGCAGTGGAAAGAGGAGTCAAGGATGGGAGCACAGGGGAGGCAGAGGAGGAAGCAAAAAGGAGAGTGGGATCTTGATTCAGCCAAGTAGCTGAGCATACTGTGAAGAGTCTGAGCACTCCTGTAGTATCACTTGACTAACCACCACTCTGAATCAGGGCCTGGTTCAGCAGCCTTCCAGTGAAAGACCAGGGAAGAAGATGTGTAAAACACATAGAACACAGTGGTTCAGTGCAGAGAATGGAAATGAAATGGGAACTTCGATGCTCATCCCAGAAGAAGCTCTTCCAAAAGCTTCTGTGACCTCTCACCTCACTTCGTAGAGAAAGCAGAAAAATGTTTTTACTTGGCGTACACACTGATTTTCTGCACACAAGCGATCACTTTAATACAGGCCTCTACATTGTTTTGCCAGCACTTAATGTTGCATAAAAATAAAGAAACTTCAGCTCCCTGCAATGCTGTGCAAACGATTGAACTTCCTTTCAGTAGCCAGAACTGCATCTATTAAATGTGTGAAATGCTAAAGGTAACAGTGTCCAACAATAGAAAATGAAGCAAAAGGAATTTAGACCAACCTCAGGAACCAGTTTGCCAAAATTATGGGTGAATGCTAGGGAAAAAGGACAATTAATACAGGGACAGATGGCTAAGCAAAAACAAAAGCCATTATCTAAAACCTGGCTAAGGAAATCTTAGCAACTGATTGTTTAACAGAAGGAATTAAAGAACTCATTAAATATAGTACTATCAATAGTTTGGATCCTAAGGAATAAGAAAATAGAGGACTTGCTGTCATTTGTGGCAGTATTGAATTCTTTCTGTGCTTATGTTAAATATTAAGGTGCACAAGTTTTATACAGAACAAACATTTCTTATCCTTGTGAGAAGGTGGGTTATAAAATGCAAACAAACTCTAGGCCAATAATAAAAGCTTCAGTGACTTGACAAGTCTTAGAAAACCATAAGAGGGTTCTGCAAGTGGTCTGCAGCTCAGGACATCCTGCTGAAATAGGACAGTCTTTACCTCCCCTCTCAATCCTCCCCTGAAACATGCATGCATATAGTCCTAGAAAACCATACTGAGATGAGAAGGCCAGCCTTTGGCTGTGTCCCCGTGGGGGTGAAGGGTTACTCCAGAACAGCAGCATCATTTTCTGAAGGTGCCCCACCTGGAACACATCAGCTGATGGCCACCACTGAGCAAGAGTTGGGAGAAAAGCATGGGAAGTGCTACAAGGAAGATACGTCTCACATGTGCTTAGAGTCATGCCAGGATAAGGATCTGCGACCTCCGGCAACTCTCAGCAGAGGGAGGGTGTAGCACAGGCTCTGACAATCCACTGGCATCACAACCTGAAGTGCTGTCTGCCAAGAAGCCCGTGTAAAACTGCATCTGTGGGAGTCACAGCTGCTCTCCATGCTAAGAGCAGGCACACACACTGCAGTCAGATCACTTGGTCCCACACAACAGAGAATTAACTCCAAATAAATGTCTGAATTCTGCCTGCAGCCTCAGTACAAACGTTGACTCTCTCAGGGGAGCACTCCATGAGAAGTTGCACAAGTAATGAAAACGAAGCCTTCTAACAGCTTTACACAGCACAAAATGATGGCTAAACCTGACTGCCATCCCTGTCTCGTATGAACAGTTTGAACCAATAGGCCTCACTCATACATGCAAGTGATATTTGGTTCTTTTCGATACTTTCTCAGTACTTTAATGATTTCAGTAATTAGTTGACATGCATTGTTTCAACATATCACATCTCCATGGTGGCATCATCAGTTTGTAATAGTGGCTTCTTTAAGAAAAGAAACAGCTTCTTAATTTTTTTATTTTAAAAAAGTTAATAATTACAGGAACACTGTCAGTGTTGCTATAGTTACAACTATATCAGCCTTTCACTTACAACTCCCCGTTTCTAAGGGTCAATAACTCAGTTGTCAAAAATCCCACTGGGCAGTAGCCTGACACATCTTAGACATACATGAAACAACTGCATAAATAAAAATCAGCTGTTTCACACTTGCGAACATTTTGAATCAAATCAATCTTTTCAGGTGATATTTTGAGCATCTGACAGTAGGTTTTGTGGCTTTTTTGTACACACTTTTTGGCAGGGTGTTAGTCTTTTAGGTGTCCTCGTGTTTTTGGCCACTGCCAAAGGGAAAGAAAGACGAGCCACCACTTTTTCCTCCAGTCATTTCATCCCACCCCACCAGAAAGGAAGCAATTCTGGACGTGCCCGCTACGCTCCCAACAAAACTTCCCCAGGATTTTTAGGCACAAAAGCTTCACACGCATGTGCAGCAGCTGGATTACCACAAAAGACCATAACGGCCCTAAGAGCCGTTACGGTATATCAAGTGAGTAAACCGAAAACTAAGAAGGATTTACACAATGACCAATAGTGGCTCCCTGGGAGCCGTTACGGTCTATCAGGTCAAAAATCCACTTTTTAAAGAGTGCCTAAATATGTGTATACCCAACAGGGCCTTGAATCTCCGGAGCAACTATCACATAACTTTTCAAAATCAGCCAGGGAAGAGAAGGGAGATTACACCGAATAACATAAAGAGAGAAATTTTTGCCATGAATAAAAGACATATCATGCAAACCCTAAAGACCTATATTTAAATGGAAGAAAGTGCATGTTAAGTTGAGAAATAGGAGGTAACATGATTTTTTCATTGTCAGAACAGGTCCTTTGAGGTTTTTGTTGGGTTTTTTTTTAATGAGAATTAAATGAAAAAGGAAATTTCCCACCAAAGCAAATCACTTAAAAAAAAAAAGTTAGGTTTCAAGAAGTATAGAAATAATGCAATCACAGCTGGGTTCTGAGTTGCAGTTCTGCTGCATTTCAAGTCTCTAGTCACGGCACAAGTTGGTAACAAGGCTCAGCTTTGCCTTCTTTTAATTCTCTCCAATTGTGTCACAAAACGAACAAGTTATTCAAGACAGTAATTTTCTCCGTAAAAGTCACGTCTATTTTTTTTTAAAAAGAAATCTGTAATAAATCATCAGCCTACTTACTTTTTCTTCTTCCCCTTCCTTTACATGCCATATTTGTTCCTGCAGCAAACCTGTAAGAGAACACTTTCTCTCTATGACCTGAGATAACGGTAATGTTGAAAGAATGGCCTCACTTGTCAAAGATTAGAGGGCTGTCTGCAGCCTACACTCGTCTTTACTTCAGCCAAATAGGCCCAATAAATGCTAATACTCAGCATGACGCATTGAGAACGCTAAGCCTCAACACTGACTAAGAAGAAAGTATCACAAATTTACTGAAATTATCTATAGCACAATAGAGAAGAGAAGGAATTAATCAAAGTCTCTCTCTTAATGCAATGCTTGATTGAACTATCCCAATCCCTTTTTAAATAGGATAACCTAGTGGCAAGTGACCCCGATGACACATCCTAGAGAGGTACACAAGTACCACTTGTTCGATTTTTTTTCTTTTATGACCTCATTAAGAAGGATTTTGAAGATTGTTCCTGAGTATGAGAACAAAGTGTCTGAAGATATCTCTAGCTTTTTGTCTTTAGCCTTTTGCCATTGAAATGGATTTTAAACAAGTGTTCATAAACTAAGTACATGCACAAGCAAAAAAGAAAAAGTCCTTAAAAATGAAATCTACTAAAGCTACCTTTCCTTAAATACAAAGACTAGCTAAGTCTCCAAGAAACAAGAAAGTTTTGCCAAGATGAACTCATGATTGCATCTACCCCCCGCCCTGTACTCCCTCTCTCTCCTTTCCTGTTATAGACCCCATTAATTAGATTTGGCGGCAATTTTCCCTTCCTTATCAGGGAAGACAGAGTCTGCCAAATCTGCTAGTGTGAAAATACTCCATCGCCAGTAACATTTTTTCCTAAGTGTTTGTTGATTCCACGCTTGGATTTAATATCAAGGATTATATTTTATAACCAGAAACAAACAAACAGATTTATAACTGAAGACCGAAAGGCAAACAGCAGAAAAAAAAGCAAGCCAAGTACTGAACCTAAATGTAGCATTTTTATTGACTTCTTAGAAACCAAATAACCTGGCATATTAGTGTGTGCATTCTGCAACAGACATTCAGCCCCATTGTACTACTTAGAAGAGAATAAAAAGAAACCCTACTGTTTGAAATCCAGCGGAACATCCCCACAACAGAGCACAACTGTTCCCTCATGCATGAATGGGAAGGAGATGAAAGAAAAGATGGACTTCTGAGGTACAGCAAAAAACAAAGACAACAAAAGTGCTGATCATGAGGGAATGACACAACTCATTGCTGCAAAAAGGATGAGAGAAAGGAGCTCAAACAATGGTGCAGACAGCTAAGTGACATGTAGAAGAATTGAAAAATCTACAGAAGTGTCTTTTCTTTCCACACTTGACGAGAAACAATTAAATGTTGGTACA
The DNA here is from genome assembly GCA_013397815.1 of Aleadryas rufinucha. Classification (NCBI taxonomy): domain Eukaryota; kingdom Metazoa; phylum Chordata; class Aves; order Passeriformes; genus Aleadryas; species Aleadryas rufinucha. The sequence goes on from VZTH01019025.1 coordinate 105,433, forward strand.
TCTGTCATAAAAAAGATAATTGAAACCTGTTACCATCATTATAGACGGTAACTTAACTACCAAAACTGTAACTGTCCAATTAAGTGTTGCCCCCTTGTTATCTATACCACTTGCTAAAACGAAAAAAACCCTTTAATGTTGGTGATGATTTACCACCAGTGTAGCTGTTACAAGCCACGGAGCTGAACTGGCACATTTTAAAAGGTGGATATTTAGGCAACAGGGTACCTACATCTATTTGTACACACCCAGATGGGGGAAGGCAGGCACACATGGGTGCATGCAGGCTCACATGCGTGAGCGCACGCATTCATGCACTCGCTCTCGTACACCCACCAGTGAGGACGAATTTTGCAAACAGATGAGGTTTTTGACAAGGAGTCCAAAAAACCCAGATAATTGCCCGAAGTCTCACTAGGTGTTTACTCCCCTGAAGGTCCACCAGCCTGTGAAAACAACCCTGTGCTAAACTAATCCACTGACTGTTGCTACTTGGTTGATAACGCGCAACACTCCACAAAACTGCAAAGCAGTTACTGACCCTGTCAGAACACCTGATTAATGGATAAATGCTGTAATTGATTAGCAGAGCAATGGGAATTAAAACAGAATACAGCATCAATAATGAGCCACTGACAAAAGGCAGCAGACATAAAATGTAAAATGGTAGCCCGCAGCCATAAAATGTAAAATGGTAGCCTGCAGCCATATCTCATCAAAGACATGCATTTCTTAAAAACAGAAGAAAACACTACCCCTGAAAAAAACCCACAAGTGCGGTGTGCTGTTCTCTGCATTCTTTAGGCTTTTCTCTTGGTAATGATTAAACCACCAGCAAAATGTTATGGGAACTACTCGTGAATCCACTTCGTACGTCAAGCCAGGCAAGGCAGTTAAATGACTGCATTATCCTCTGGGCTTCTCTACCCTTAAAGAAATTCACTGCTCTCCATTTTATCCCAGTGAGCTGTGATTTTGGAGTGGCGCCGGGCGCATCCAAGGCTGCCTTTGGTGGAGTGCACAGGCAAATCCCACAGCTCGTAGGTACACAAGGGAGCCCCACAACGGTGTCACACCGAGGAGACAACTTGGAGCTACAATCATCACATTGTTACACTTGTTTTCCATTCCCTTGAGGGCCTTAGGAGGCCAAATGATCCCACTTTTGTTCCTTTCTCTTTCTGATTTAATCCTACTCTAAGGCCCTACATTATGCCTGACATTATATGAAATAGATTATATAGATTTTATACAGCACCCGCAAACACACACGTGATGTTTCCCTGCTCTAGGAAAGCGAGTTTGTAACACAGTGTGTGAAACACCAAGTTGATTCCTTTCATGGCACCTATCTTGGTCTTCCAGCTCTTTAGGCACCGTGCATTACTCTGTGCATTAGGCAAGTTGACACACCTAATGTACTGCCATCAGACATATCAAAGCTGTCCTGGTACAAGCAGAAAAAAACATTAGCTTGAGTAGAGCACTTAATGCAATTATGTTGCTCTGACTTCCTGAGCTAGCTCATTCAGAAGTAATGTAAGCATTTCTACATGACACTGCATTGTATCCAGCAAATACAGCCTCTGCTCAAAATGGTTGTTGCTACCAGCTAAGTCTTTTGGAAGTCTCTATGTGTCCTTTTCCCCCTTAAAATAAAACCCAGAAGCTGTTAAACTGAAGATCCGTGCTTTTGATATGAAAAATGTGAAAAAGGAAAAGCAAAAGTGGCATTAGTCCCTTGTAACAATCCACTCAAAATCTGTCCATTTGACGCCCATTTTACATTCCTCTGCAAAGCATAACGTATTTTTCATCAGTTCTACAAATTCACAGATACATATTCAGAGATGTAGTCCTTTGGAAATCTGCATCTTTTAGGATAGTTTTTTTTCTTTTTTTTAATCATATAACCATGAGACTTATTTTGGGTGCAGAATTATTTTTCTGCTTCCCCAGCTGCTTCAGGACTGCAACCTTTTCAGTGGCATCACGGCTTTTTCAAAGTAAATAATCTACCAGTTCAAGAGTAGATGTCATCCTAGGTAATCTCACACTAGGTAATCGAAAGCATTACTTGTGTAGGTGATCCCTATTTATCAACCAAGATAATCAGGTATTTCCAAAGAACAAGCCTGGTATCTTTGGGTTGGAAGATCTGCCCTCCCAATACACCTCTCTCCCTTTACTGACTGTAGAAGTTACCCTAACAACACGCACTTTAAAAGCTACAGCTACATCACAAGGCTTCTGTCTTAGCAATTTAAGATAATTGGAATTAAGGAGGCTTTTAACCCTTCCTATTGTATCCCGGTGTCGTCAGTCCTCCTCAGCTCTTTGTGAGGACCAAGGGATGGAGAAACAAAGTGTGCTCTGATGGGCCCCTTCCCTACTGCAGAACATCTCCCGTCCAGCATGAGCTCCCTCACAGGCACCCCTTTGTCCTAAAACATGGCTGGACAAAAGGAGGGGCAGGTCACTGTGAATATGAGTTTGTCCCAGGGAAGGGGATCCTGGGTCTCCTCTATTGTCCATGTTGTCCAAGAGGTCCCGCTCTCCGGGGCACCAGCTGTTTTGGGGAAGACAGAGGCATAGGTGCATTTCTGCCATATAAAAAGCCATTGACATTTCTTTCTTGCTGAGCTTCAACAGGAGGAATAAGGGATCCCTGATCAAAACAGCAAATGGCTGGACAACTTGGGCGTTTTTGGAGTTTGAACCTGGTCAGGGTGATGGTGGGACTGAGCCCAGCTCTCACTGCCAGGGCAGCTGGGGTAGCACTGGAATATCAGGAAGATAGTGGGCACCAAGGCACTCTTTTTAAAGAAATAAACAAGGAAACCTGCTGACAGCTCAGCTGTTTCCTGGAATAACTGCTTTACTTACCTGACTCCAGAGAGCCTGCTGGTGCCGGATCCTCAGTGCTGGGGGACAGCTGCCCATAGCCCCAATACAGAAGCTTGCTAACCAGTAATAGGAGAGCTCACACTGTCTGCAACTGTGTAGAAAACACCAGCTTTCTCCTGCTTATTATCAAATCCAAACAGTTTTTACAGAAATAAAATCTTGTCTCCTTTCCTTAGCTATTTTTATTTTGTACTGTAAAATATGAAACCTGGTTTTAGCCTAGAAGTCTACTAAAAAGTAACCTAAAAAATACTTCCAGCAGCCCAAAAGAGGAGTCTACCTAAAAAAAAATACTGACAAGAGATAAAGTTACATCAGTTTCAACGAAAGCAGGATTAGGCCCTTTAACTTTTTTTGGGCATGGGGGGAGGGGATGGGATGTACAGGGAAGAGGAGAGAGAAAACTCTGGCAGCTGAAGGTTCAGCTTGATCCCCAGAAATTTTAAAGAAGACATTCTTCTCCACAGCTATTGTCAGAGCTGGAGACAAAAGTAGAGGCCCTTTCAGCTGCTGAACTTAGCCAAAAAGCCATTTGTAACTCCTGCAGAGCAGCGCTTTTATAGGTCAGGGCATACTCCGAAAAGATTTTCTCTCTTTTTCATTCTCTTTTTGGAAGATTTGTTTAGGACCCAGAAACTTAGCTCAGAAACAAGCAAAAAATATTTCAGCACATTACAAAACAGTAGCAGAAAGATCTCCAAGTGTATTAACACAAACACAGTTTTCTGATTCAGAGTTATCTTTTACTGGTTGGTGTACACGCCTGCAGTGGTCATTGCTTCTCAGACATAGTTCTCCATGAATTTTTGTTTGCTTTTGGGTCTTGAAATATCTTAATGCATAGGTCAAAGAGTTTTGGAATTTAATTTTCCTTCTAGTCCCTTAACATCAAGAATCTGGAACACAGTTTTAGCAAAAACATTTTACCAATTAGAAGGTGCTAAATTTTTTTTGCTAATAAAATTCAGATCGGCCAGATGAGAAGGGTGCAGGAAACTACAAAGGAAATGTCAAGGTAACAGGCTTGCTCTGTTTTTGCAGCCAGCTAGTGGGACAAACTCAGTTCCCTGGAATATATGTCTGACTGCACTCTAAGGGCTGCTTGAGAATTCAGGCTTAAACTGAAATGGTGATCTCAGTACCTGGGGGACCACATCCACACCTAAAAATCCTTCCTGTCCCTCAAGAAACACAAATGGAACTATTTGCTACAAACAAGCAAACAAGAAAGGAGTAAATCGTACAGAATAAAACTGTATAAAAGGAAATGTGGTCAAATAGAGAGAAAAAAAGGAGATTTGAAAAGATTGCTAGAAGGACACCAGAGCCATATAATTAGTATAAGAGCAGGAAACAAATCCAAACATTTTATCAAAGGAGAATATTTTAGAAATCCACATGCCCAACATTCGTGATAAAACACTGCTCTGGCAAAACCCCCATTGATTTCCATGACTGAATAGGAAAAAGAGAAATGTCATTAGCTAACTTCGGGTACACATTTAAAGAGAGCCATCTTGTTTAAATACCTATGAGTCTGCGTGGCTAAATCAATGATAATCAGAGGCTTTCAGACAATGGCATACCTGAAGCCTGCCAAACCCAAACAATGTGTGCAGGTGTTGAACATTACACTGGTAATCAGAGTGATTGCCTGGCCCATATTCATGTTTACAGTGGTGGTGAATGAGCAATGTTTGAGTGGGTCAGAAGGTGTTCTTGATACTTTTGCAAGATGAAAATATGCGCTTTGTTTCATCCCAAGTAACATGCCAGCTTTTTGGTGTATTATTTTCAGTGCAAACCATAACTAGGTGCCATACTTTTGATATATGGCATAATTTCTTTAAAACATTTTGAATACCACCTCAAGACATTGTCTAATACTAATCTGCACTCACAACTGAGCACATGCAAGAATAGCTCCAGAGATAATGAGAAGTCACAGCATGTACAGCAGAAGGATGTTTCAAAAACAATTTTGGGTTTTTGTTGGTTTTGTGGGTTTCTTACATGGGTAAATTAGGGTAGATAAATGCTGCAAAATGAGGTCTGCTTCTTCCAAAATACCCAAAGCTGTCAATTCACCAACTGAAGTCACACAGAAGTGAAAAAAACCTTTGGGAAGAGGATTTTCTCTTTCTAGAAGCTTACTGTGGATGAAAACTTGTGCCAGCTATGGATGAAAACTGCACCAAGGCAACCACCAACCACTTTGAGAAGCTGATGGTGTCTTTGCAGGAGTTATTTAAAAGTCACATAAAGTATTCTATGCAATACTACTAAAATATATTCCAAAGTTAAAGATACATAACATGAATACTTTCCAAAGTTAGTTAGATATATAACACGAATTTAAACAACTTAGTCTAAATTGACTTGTATGGTTACCTATAATGTTTAGCCCTTAAATTTTAAATGTTTCACGTAGTATAGACCTTCTTAGCTTACCACAACAGTTCCGTTTCACCAGTCTACAGTTTTTCAAACCAAATTGGCATTGCTTACACAGAACTCAGCCAGTCACATAAAAATGAACAGAATGTGCAGTCTCTTAAATGAAATAACTTTATTACAGATGTCAGTTCATACCAAATCTATACCACAGACCTTAGCAAATATTGCTCTGAAATCCTCATGCAAAGTGGTCAGCTGGAGCATACATTTAGCTCCAGCTAAATGGGACAATACTAGCCAGTAAAATGTATTTCTTCTTCACATTCTGCTCCCCCTCCAATTTAAGAGCAAGTAAGTTGATTCAAGAAAACACTTTTCTCCATTACAGGCATACACAAAGAACTAATGTTCCTGTTTCCAAAAAGACTGAAGTTTGGGCATAATCCAGAATGAGCAGTACTTTTACGGATTCTGCATTATACAAAGGAGATTAAATTCTGCCCAGTGGATTTTATAGCAAACTCCTGTGCTGTAATTCCACCCTGCCAAATCTCTTTAGCATGTAGTTAGTAGTGGCATGAGACACTAAGAGTTTGTCCAGGCTTACTGTTTGTTTGTTTGTTTAATACTGTGGAACTTTGTATAAAATCTATACAGAAATTAGGTAGGAATCTTGATGACTTTGTTCTAACACTCTCCCCCCTCACCAAACCCCCCAAGAAAGGGCTTCTGGATGAAGAGTCTTTCTCACTGTCAAACTCAATTCTCTTTTAGGTACTTGCCTCCAAAGCAATGCCAAAGTAGGAAGTTCAAGAAGTCTTTACAATAAATTCCCTGTTATTCAGTTCTGCACTAGTGGAGTTTAATCGACTTTCACATTCTGCCTGCAAATTGAAAACTGAGACCTCCAACGTGAATGGCAACTGTTCAGTCCTCATGCAAACTCATCTGCAGCCACAGAGCTCAGACTGGACAGGTACTCCCAGTGGGTGCAAATAGTCTTTAATTTTTTACCCAATGATATTGGCTTTGTGGCATAATAAAGTGGGTTGCTCTTAGAGCTGGTTCTAAAATGAGAGAGTTTTTTTATCTCCCACCTTTAGGTCAGTGTGCTCATATTTTTTGACGACTTGTGGTGATCTATCTACTAAGCGACTACTGCTAAGCGACTCCCATGTGAGCAACATAAAACTTCTTTTATGCTTCTGTAGAGAAAATGAATCACACAGGACTCCAAATAAAGTTTTGCTTTTTAAAGTCTTCTGCTTTTTAGGGTAAGACATTAAAATATCAAGGTGAAAGTACAAAGATCTTAGCAGAAACCACAGGGATTGCAGATCGATTCTCCTGAAAAGATGTTAAATCAGGGCTCCTTCACCCCTCTAAAAATGTCATATGGTAACTTGTGGTGCAGCATTTTTTCTAATGTTCCTACCTGCTTCTACCCTGAGTGTGCCAGGTTACTAACATATACCATGTTATTCTGATTTGTACCAGACAACTCTGAATTACTTCCACATAACTTTGGGCACATGTGCTCTGAACCCCGCCGCTTGCTTCTGATACTCCCACAGCACCTGCGCAGGCTCCCCAGCTCCAGAGCCTGGGGAGCAGGGAGCCGTGGCGGTGGGGAGCAGACACAACCTGCCATCTCAAGGGGCACCTTTCCTCCCCTTTCAACTCCCCAGGTGACAGCCCAAGGCCGTGGGCTGAGCCCCAGAACAGCGGCTGAAGTCTTCCCCAGGCGGCTCTGCGGAGGGGAGCCGAGGGCAGGCAGGCCCGGTGCCCGGGCACGCTTATTTTCTTCCGCCCGCGTGTGCGGATGCCAACTCCGGCGTCCATAAAACTGGGTTACATCAAACAGACCAACCGCCGTCATCTCGCCGTCATTACCCCCGACACAAGTCCTGACAAAAGGCTGCTGCCAAGGCCTCCGCTGACAGCCCGAACAATAGCGGCCACAAAGGCCTTTTCTGCCTGCGCAGATGACATAAATCTGATGCTATAACGCCGGCGCGACTTCAGCTTGCTCCTTATTTATTTATTTAATAAGCCACTGTCATCCATCTCGGGAAGGTGGCTTCCAAACTCCAAATTAATCAAGCCACTGAATGCGAATTTCCATATTGCTCTGCCAAAGGTCTTCTCCACATCAATTGCCGGGAGAAGGCCCCCGTCGTGCTTTGGTGTATTGTGTGCGGAGCTACTGCTGCTGCTAAAAGCCACTCTGTTTTTAATAAACATGCATTGTTCTTTTTGTAGTAAATCCAGGAAATAATACCCAACTGGGAGTTTGGGTGCAGGCTTTTTTGTAGCATGAGCAGAGCGATGGATGCATTTTCATGTCTGTTAGTGCTGTGATGGCTCCATTTGTTATCGCTCAGAAGGTATTTAATTTTTCAAAAATATAAATTAAGCCAATATTGAAGCAATGCTTTCTTGTTTATCTTGGGAAACCCCAAGCTGAGCCCACTGATCCTGCATTTCTGTGTCAGTCATGTCACTTCACCAAACAAGAGGCTTGCTTCAGGTGCCCTGTGCTCAGCCATTTGTCCGACTGCCAGAGCAGGGTTTTCCAGAGCACTATGGAAGAATTACAATGACACTTCTGAATTCAATAAAATCAAAACCTCACTGATTTAACAGAGTCAGAATTTTGTTAGTTTGCCTTTTAATATTCTTCAGCCAACTAATATCAGGTCTTGAGCCTACACAAGTTATCTTTAGGCAGTCTGTTGATAAAGAGGCAGCTCCCCATGGAATGGTTTATCACTGCTGTCTCAGGGATGGGCTGAACTACCTTCCACGATTTCTCTCTCTTTAATACACACCTAGCAACCTGTGTTGTACAAGCTCGACCAACTTTCCTGCTGGCAGAGAGGACAAGCAGAAGGGTGGCAGCCCCAAGACGGCAGGAGCAAAACAAGAAGGATGGCTCTCACATGAGGTGGTGACCAGAGGGACTTGTTGTACATGTGGCTGCACAGTGGCCCCATGGACAGGTGTGTATCACAATCCAGACACTTGAAAAATGCTCCTCAGTGGCATAACAGGAAAGAAAAACAAGAGACAGGTCAACATCACCACAAGAGCAGAAGGGAGATTGATAGGTCTCTTTCATCTGCTCTATTTGAGCATATATGTGATTCTTTCCAGGGCTTATAGATGTAGAAACAGAACTTATCTGCCCCACAACAGGTTATTTCAATTCATAAAGATGGGAGGAAGTCTTCTTTCAGATATTTTTTATTTTAAAATGTTTATAGGGAGTTTTCACTATAAACTGGTGTTGAAGCCTCACCTTCTTCTCATGGATGGATATTTTGGGAAAAAAGCATGTAAAAGACTTTAAATAGTGCAATTAAAAACTCCTTCTTCAATTAGCTAGTCAGCTTCTGAATTTGCACAAAATTTTAGTAGTGTTTTCCAGAATAAAGACAAAAATATCTCTGAATAGTTGTATTGCAAGACAACAAAACAGAATACACATGGCACTCATAATATGAATAGAGTTTGATGGACAATAATAGGCACAATAAAATCTACCAGTGAACCAAGAGATGTGATAGTTATAGGTATGTTCATAGTATTTCAAGCATTCCTTTTCCATGAAAGAGCAAGGTAATTTGCCAACCAGATAGTCTTATTTGACTAAACTTTTCACTCCAGAAACAGCAGTCACAAACACTGAGAAAGGACACTAATAGACAGCATGTTTCATACTTCCATAACCTTAGAAAAACCCAGTAGAAAATACCAAGTTAAGCTTCACAGCCTATCTCAAATGAAAATTAATGCTTTTCTAGTGAGGGTTAATGATTTTCTTTTGAAGGATGGATAATGAAGAAGCTACCCAGAAGCTGCTGCCCAGAGCAAGAGCTGGGATTCCCATGCTAGGCTTAGGCTCTGGAGGCTCACACACACGACAACCCACAGGAGGGACTTTTACAATCAAGTAATAACGCACTTTTGCTATCCCTGCAAACAGGCTGCTTGGTTTCCAACAACAGAAAATGGATGGGGGCAGAAACTACAAAGAAGCCTGAATTTGCAAAACAGAGCAGGTCTGGGGAGGAATCACCTATATCCCAAGCTGTGCTTTCAGAATGGTTTTGCTTTTTATCCTGTGAGTCTTCTGTGGGAAGAAGTAGCCCTTCTGTGAAAGCAGTGGGAATGGGAACTGCCCAGCAACCTGTGAGACCAGACAACAAAAAGTTTTGGAGCAAACCTGAATGGTGGGTCTGGAAGAAGCTTGCCCATCTGCAGGCAACTCCATGCAGAAGAAAATGTCTGAGGTGGCAAATCAGATCTGGAACAAGTCATAGGTGAAATCTTCAAAATAAGGAGAGTATCTCCAGCTTGAAATTACAAACACACTGAGTTGTACTTTTTAACATTGTCCAGTGGTCGCAAGACAGACAAACCAAAGTGCTAGCTATAAACAAAAGCAAAAAAACCTCCACAAATTCCTACATGAGAAAGATTATTTTTTCTCCCCATTTCAGTGTCTAAGTATCTTTCTGAGTAGCTATTTAACACATAATTTTGACACCATATTAAAGACACCCATAAAAATACTTGCCTAAAATATATACTATAAATTTCTCTGTTCCTAAGTAATATACTATAGTGTAAGAAAAAAAGAATTGTTAATTAATACTACTCACTGTGTTACAGCCTAACTGATGAAGGGAAATGCATTCAGACTCCTAAAATGCCGGTCTCCAAGACCATCAGGGTTAGTTTCTGAGTGGCACGTTTTTAAAACATTTAATCAGTGATCTGAATATGTGTCAACACTTTCTGGTAGTGTGCTATAAAATGTGAACCTTGTCAACAGAAACATAAAAAGGTGACACACTTGGGACACAGAGCTTTTATGCTGACACACTGTAATAATATAATTTTAAAATTTATCATCTGTTTAGCCACAAGCAACAATTAATCTTTCAACTAATCACACAATGTTTTAAATAACACCTCCAAAAAAAAACCCAACCCAAAACCCAAACATGTTTCTTTTTTACTTTCCTTGCCTTCACAATTGTGTCGCTTTCAAAACCTTATGAAGCAACACGCAATAAATTTTGCAACGAGGATAAAAATGTTAGCGAATAATATGTTTCCCCCTCCTCAGTTAATAAAATTACTTAACACTGAGCCTGCAAGCAAAAAGAAAACCCCAGGAGTAAGGCAAGCCTCAGCAGGTTCAGTTCTGTCGTGTTTCTGTCGCATCAAGTGACATTTTATTCCCAAATCACTTAACCTTTGACTTTTATAACTAAACATACAGACCCTGAATTGTTACCGTGGAGGGGACCAGCGAGTGACACTGCTGCCAGACACTGAAACCAAGTGCCCCACAGTAGTGGGCCACTACAGGATGGAAGTAATTTGGCTCACAAGAACCCGAGTTTCACTCCTTGTCACCTGGAAAAGGAAGCAGAAAGGGAAATGGGAAAAGGGGAGTTGTTTCTGCTAGTGACCTCTATGTAGCACCAGATGCATCTCCCAAGGAACCTCAGGTACTGGGCCTCAGGAACGCTGTTTTCACAGTGTTCCCACCAGTGGTGCATGTGCCAGGCAAAGAAGGGGTTAATAGTCAGGCAGAAGTAGGAAAAAGCACTTTATAATTAAAAAGTAAATCTTGAGCCCAGCTGGAGCTGCATGAGGAATAATGTCAAACCATATAGATAACTTGGGGGGGGGTTTGTGCAATAAAAGCACGGATCATCATACATGTATGTTCATGTAAGCACATTCACATTAATAATCAGCAAAAGGGAAGGCATCTCTTGCTTCATCTCCAAGACTCTGACTGCCTCCTTCTGGGTGCAGAGGAGCAGGGAGACACCAACCATGCCACTGAACATGACTCCATGGCTGGACAAATACAGCTGCATCTGAGAGGTTCATTTCTCTTAGAAAACTATCATGATGGCAGAGTCCTTTAAAATGTATGTCTAGCAACTAAGACAGCTTCTGATTAAATATGCAATTGCATTAATTACTTTCTTCTTCCTTGCCCAGTGGCCAAGGGCTTTGTCCTCTGCTCTTGTCCACGTGAGAGACTTTGCTGGTGTGACATGTGTGGTCATGAGAAGGCAAGCGGAGGAACCTGACTGCCAAATTCATTAAGGTACTGAGCCAGTCATGTCAGGATTTAGTTTCCAGTCATGGTCCCTATAAACTTACTGTTTTTCATTAATGATTTTCATTAAGAGATGGAAAAAAAAATTAAAATCTTCTGGGCTAAATATGGATCAGTTCCCACCATACTTTAATTCTAAAAGACAGAGGTATTTGCTTCTCCTGCGAGTGTAATTGCAGGTGTCCATCAACTGTAGAACAGTGGACTCCAGACAGTCTGTGAAAATCATCTCGAATACAAGTTAAGAAAATTACATATTAATTACTTATGACTGATGTCTCTGTAGAGAATGGATCATCTTCCCAAATAATAAACATTTGGTCTAACACAAGAGGGCTTGCTCTGTGATTACAGATACTTTACATTCCAGGAAAAAGCATGTCGAAGTTGTATCTTGAATTAATGCCTAGTTTGGAAGTCTAAGAACCTAAGAACCAGCAAAGCAATCCTCAGCTGTACCCATTATTAAAAAGGGTAATTGTGGTCATCCAAAGAAACTAACTCTTAAAATCTGCATAACGAGGGGAAATTTTTAATGGCACGGAACAGGGAGACAGGTTTCTTGCAACGCACCCTTCAATTTACAGCATGCTCTTAATTAATTGCAACAGCATCCACAGGATCTACATTTTAAAAGACAAATGTACAGGTAAGGGCATCAGAAAATGGAAATGGGACACAAAACATAGCAAATATAAATGTGATGAATTACATATTAGTAGAATTGTTGTGAGATGGATAGATGAGTGATGACATTTTGCCCCCTCATTTTGTGGCTGAAGCATCAAAATACTACTGCCATCTGTTGTGCTTGCAAATACCCTCAACTCTCACTGCTAGAAAAGATAGTGTTCAGCTGCAGCTGTGAAGACTATGCAAGGGAAGTTGACCATTTGCAAAAAATAACTTCAAGAGAGTTGGCCTGGACCATAGGAAGTCATTTGTTCCTCATCCCAGATGACATTTTCCAGTTACTTTACAAATTGCAGAGGCACGATAAGACTTCTGCAGAGCAGTGACTAATGTAAAAACAAATATAATTCTACTATGACAAGGAAGGTGTTCACAAACTGCAGGAAGCAGTTTAAAATAAATTGATGTAGGTTTTGAATTGTCCACAAGTTGGGTTTAGCTTCCTTCCATTTACCTTTTACTGCATTAACATTTCTTTTGTGGTAGCTGCTGCTGGGAACCTATTGTAAGTTTGGGCAATTAGGATTTTTGTTCCATCTGTCCCTCCCCTCAGTCAATACTGTAGCATCAAAAGAGGCCAATTCAGTGTAGGCTGGCTCCGCTCTAAAGCCAGCTAAAAGAGATGTTAGAATTCACTACTGCTCTGGGTGGAAAGGATGCGGGAGGAGGGGGGGGGATGGAAAGCTATAATCATAAAAATGCTGTTTCAGGCTTGTTGAGTTCTTAAAATAATCTGACTTAAACCTCCTACACAATGCACACAAGTCAGAGCATGGTAATATACTTCAGTGTAGGTTGCCTCTCTCCCCCTAAATCCAAACTAAAATAGATGTTAGAAATCATTACTGCACTGTGTCAAATAGAGACTAGGACTGTAATCAGAGGGCTGCGGCTTCAGGTTTCAACAGTTCTTAAAATAATCAGCCTTAAACCTTCTGCAGGAATCAAAGCCTGGTCATTTATATTTCTGTAAGGCTGAGGATTCCATCACCTCAGGCTTCGCCCTGATAAAAAAGCAGCTTGCCTTTTTTTTTTTTTCCCTCACTGAAATAACTTGTGCATGGCAGGTATTGGCAG